>LR753434.1:467847-536094 GCA_902729485.2 Mus minutoides | reverse complement strand
AACTAACAGCAGCTGTGGTTACGTGCATACCACCCACACAAAATCAAGCCAGCCAAAATTCCAACATAGACCCAGAAAGCGTTCTCCAGGCCCTGCCCACTACTGAGGAGCTATTGGCAACCAAGAGCTGCAGGTGGAGGGGAAATCATTCTTTTTAGACACCTTCTGAAAAGGGGCAGATTTCCCCATGCCTCAGTGCGTGATCCCACACCCATGCATGCATAGACAGTGGTATTGGTAGGATAGAAGGGGAGGAGGAGGGGAGGGAAGAAGGGGAGGAGAGGGAAGAGGAGAGGGAGGAGGAGCAGAAAGAAAAGTGGAGGAAAGAAAGAAGAGAACATGAAGTTGGGAGAGAGGTATGGTTAAGATGAGGGTGTTGGAGGGAGGGTATGACCATTTTTCATTGTGTACATGCATGAAATTCTAAATAATAAAGGAAAATTATTAGTATTTTAAAAAGAAAAAGATGAAGACAAGTCTCTGTGACATCATGACTTCCAAGGCAGTCTGAATTACATAGAGAAACCCTGTTTCAAGAAAGAAAGAAAGAAAGAAAGAAAGAAAGAAAGAAAGAAAGAAAGAAGAAAGAAAGAAGAAAGAAAGAAAGAAAGAAAGAAAGAAAGAAAGAAAGAAAGAAAGAAAGAAAGAAAGAGAGAGGGGGGGAGGGAGGGAGGGAAGAAGGAAGGAAGGAAGGAAAGAAGGAAGGAAGGAAGGAAGGAAGGAAGGAAGGAAGGAAGGAAGGAAGGAAGGGAGGGAGGGAAGAAGGAAGGAAGGAAAAAAAGAAACAAAATATGTGAAAACAAAATGTTTAGTAATTTTAAATTTCATTAAATTATTTGACAGTGACAATTTTAGTAGCAAATGATATGTTTTTACATCAGGCTGTTTTGTTTGCTTGGGGTTTTTTGTTTGTTTGTTTGGTTTTGTTTTTTTTTTTTTTTTTGAGTCAAATTCTTGTGTAGACTAGGTTGGCTTTGAACATGCAATGTAAGAGAGAAAGACCTAAATTCTTGATCCCATTTTCCCCTCCTCCTAATTGCAGAGTTTCCAGGTGTGTGCTGTGATACCTGGTTCCAATGAGATGTTCTATACTTTTAAATAAATTATCAGGAGCCCAGCAAGGTGACTCAGTGGGGAAAGGTGCTTGCTTCCAGGGATCCACATGATGGAAGTAGGAAACAACTCCCAGAAGTTGTCATCTAACCTCCAGATACCTCTCTCTCTCTCTCTCTCTCATTCTCTCTTTCTCTCTCTCTCTCTCTCTCTCTCTCTCTCTCTCTCTCTTTCTCTCTCTCCTTGGTTTTTTTGAGACAGAATTTCTCCTTCTAACCCTGGCTGCCCTGGAACTCACTCTGTAGACCAAGCTGTCCTCAAACTCAGAACTCCACCTGCCTCTGCCTCTCTAGTGCTGGGATTAAAGGCGTGCGCCACCACTGCACTGAAGTATTTGTCTCTTAATGCTCTTGAGGCCAATGTAATTAGATGATGTCTTGCTAGGGTGATAAGAATTAGCTGAAGCTATGAGTCAAAATGATCCCCCTTCCTTCTTATGCTTTCTTCTTTCCTTCCCCACCTTCTTCCCTTTCTTTCTCTTTTTAATTATTGTAGCACACTATCTACACTATCTTTAAATGAGCTTAATATCCTTATCCGGTCCCCACAGGATTTGAGCACCCATTTCAAAAAACTAACTCACCGGCAACCCAACATTTAAGGAGTATTTTTCAAAAACTTCATCTTGTTAGAAAAGAATAAAAAGTTTTCTATGAATTTAGCCAAGTAAGTGCTCAATGAATGACCGGGACATAACACAATAAACTAACAACTCTATCGGGCATCTTACCTCTACTCCAGCTGCTGCCAGGAGCCACCGGATGGACTCCATTCTTCCTCTTCCATTGAAGTAATGAAGCACAGGCTTCCCAGTCATGCTGAAATATTCCTAACAGAGAGAGAAAGAGAGAGAGAGAGAGAGACAGAGAGAGAGAGAGACAGAGAGAGAGAGAGACAGAGAGACAGAGACAGAGAGAGAGACAGAGAGACAGAGATGGAGACAGAGAGACAGAGATGGAGACAGAGAGACAGAGATGGAGACAGAGAGACACAGAGAGAGAAACAGGGGCAGAGAGACAGAGACAGAGAAGCACAGAGAGTCAGACACACAGACAGACACACAGGAAGAGTCTCAGAGAATGTGTTCACAGAGTCTAAACACAAGGCTAAAAAAGCTTTGACTTGGAATTTGGTTTCTAGACCAAGTTGCTCCTTAGCCCCAAGACTGTCTGCACTCTGTTCCTCCCTACCAATGAAGTATATCTCTACAGACTGATTTCTAAACACCTTCTCAAAACCTAATTAAATGACTGATAAAAAGAAGAGGAAGACAGGTCTGCACAGGCCAACAGATGGAAAGAATTCAAGACAAAATATGAATCAGCCTATCTTCCTGTGGCAGGTGACGCGGATCAAGGGTTCTGAGCGTTGGTCTCTCTTTTTATGTCTGGCTTCCAGTCCTCCCTCCCACAAAGATAAGCCTACCCTGGAGAAACAGTGTGAGCAGGAGGTTGCAGAGCATTCTAGAGAGTGAGCCAGTCCTCACGATGATATTTGCAGTAAAGACTCCAGGTTGGAATGACATCATATGGCCAGTCAGTCTAAGGCATTAAGAAAAGGAGTTCTTCCACTTTTTGAGGTACCCCTAGAAAAGAGACATTTTTTTTCCAGTGAGTCCAAGGACAGAATGAAATAGCAGCCACTGCTTTTTTTCAAAATAGCTATCATTTACTAAGTACTTAGCATGTAGGAGACACTTTACACTTTACTAAGTACTTAGCATGTAGGAGATATGGAGCGCTGCCATATCTATGTGGCCTAGCTTCTCTAAGTACTGCTCTGTACATACACAGGCTGCTCTGAGGCCATCCGCACATGTGAAGCAGAGGACTGCCTTGTCTGGACTTAGTGGGAGAGGATGTGCCTAATCCTGTAGAGACTTGATGCCCCAGGGAAGGGGCATGCGCAGGGTTGGGGGGACCACCCTCTCTGAGGCAAGGGAAGGGAGGAGGGGGTGAAGAACTCTGGGAGGGGTGGGTTAGGATATAGTGGAAATATTTGGGATGTAAATAAACAAAATAATTAATTTTTTAAAAAAGAACTGCTTTGTATCCCACCACACCCTACATAGATTTTGGCAAATCATGGGTTGTAGAACATAGCTCCTCCCCCAAGCCTAGCTGAACTGACAAGACTGACTGAATCAGTCAAAGAGTGAGATTTTGTTGTAGGATGTCATTAGTGTTGAGATGCTACGACACCTCTGCAAGTATCTCAAAACGGCTGAAAGAGAGTGGGACAGTCACAGTTCATCATGCAAATTGAGGAATAAAGAAGTTGGTCACAGATACAACATAAAGCCAATGGGTAGAGAGTAATGAAGAGACTGAAAAGCAGCGGTAAAGCTGACGTTTATTTTTGTGGGCAAACATGGGGAAAGTCTAAGAAGCCACGGCTTCCTCAAATCTAGACATGTTTGCTATAACAGTAACGTCCAGTGCCTGCACATGAGAACAAATAGATCGTGCTCATTCACAAGTGGAATTGCTGGGCTTCCCACTCCAAGACTTTCCTCGGCACCTTGTCTACTTCCCACAGCATTACTTAACAAGAGTGACTGTGCACAGCATCCAGACCACTCGGAATTGTTACAAACTGTCTGTTACCACCCAAATTGTGAATGTTACATTGTTTATATAAGTCCTTTATTTACCTTTTTCTCTTTCAATATCCAAATTCCCTCTTTCTAAGTGATGCATAACTTATTTGCACTCCTATAACACATCATCAATAAGAGTAGGATAATGTTTAGTGGCATCTAAAGGCTCCACATGGTATATATACCTAAACATCGTATAGCATGGACCTCCTGTCTCACCCAGTTAAGGCTTCATTCACTGAATATCTGAGGAGCAAAGATACTAAGAGTTGCATTTTGAACTCACAAATACAAAAAATAAAATAAAATAAAATAAAATAAAATACACATCCTTATCTGTTAGTACATAATTATCCATCTCAAAATTAAGTAGTGAGAATAAGCATTTAATTTTGTCATCTGGAAAGATAGTAGGTATCAGCTAAGTGATTTGTGTCCTGAATATTTTATGACATGTCAGTCATACGTGCATTTGGACAGGCCTGAATGGACTGTCTTCATATAGCAGGCAACTAATGCTACCTACTGATTAAAACACAGTTCTTATCCTGTTGGTTGTGACCCCTTTGAGGGTTGAATGACCATTTCACAGGAGTCAAATATCAGATATCCTGAATTTCAGATATTTATATTACAATTCATAACAGTAGCAAAATTACAGTTATGAAGTATCAATGGAATAATTTTATGGTTTTATTAATAAATAAAATAAACATGGTTTTAATAATTTTTTGAGAAACTGTATTAACAGGTCACAACACCAGGAAGGTTGAAAACCACTACACGAAGAGATCAACTAGAGCTTTCACTGTGGGGAGTTACCGATTCTATTTTTTCATTGTCTTCAGCTCACAGATCATAGCTTTAGAGTTCAGCCAAAGATGAACATATAATTTCTATAGCCCAGACAGACCCAGCTGAGTCCTGTTAATCTGCATTAGTATGGAATTTGCAAACAGAAAAACAATGAGAAATTAATGAAAGAGGAAGAAAATCCAGTTTAATATATTGTCCATGGAAACAGGCTTAAGACTTTATAGAGTTCTGGTCATTCTCACTTTGTTCCATATTTAAAACATTGTAGAGTTCTGATCATCTTCTCACCTCATTCCACATTAACATTCTTGTACATAGTAAGGAAAAAGTATGTGCCTATCAGACAGCTATGCAGAAAAGTCTCCATTAGGAGAATTGAATAAATGGGGTTGAGCCCTGAAATTTCAAGATATCCCTCACCCTTGGGCTCGTTCTCTCTTTATGGCAGTTGCCTTCACCCGGAAGTAAAAACTTTAGTGCCTACATACCTCTTCTCTGATGCCTGCTCGAACTTCTCTTACAGAAGTCAACTCAGATCGCATTACATACATACATGATCGTCTCCTTTGCAATATTAGGACTCCTTGCTTACGTCACAGTGTAGTCTCCATGCTGAAGGGTTGGAGGTGAACAGCACTAAGCCCTGGAACTTACTTTGAAATGCGAGGACACCAGTGCAGTTGGTTAATGGAAACAGGAGTGAAGATATGGACACATATGGTAGGAAATTTAATAATGATGCATAGGTGGTAGAATATATATTTACTTTTGAAGATATATAAAATTTTTATGAAAAAAATTAAGGTTATATGGGCTACTTACTAAAATTTCAAGAAACATGGAAGCAGTAAAGGATAAGACCAAAATNCTCTTCTCTTCTCTTCTCTTCTCTTCTCTTCTCTTCTCTTCTCTTCCCCCTCTTCCCCCTCTCTCCCCATTCCCCCTCTCCCTCTCCACATGCTCATGGCTGGCCTCTACTTATCTTCTCTCTCTTACTACCTCAACTCCCCTCTCCATGCCTTGAATAAACTCTGTTCTATGCTATACTGTCCTGTGGCTGGTATGTCAGGGGGAAGGGATGCCTCAACATGGGCCTGCAACAGATATTATATTTGAAGAGATAAGTATGAATAATTACTTGGTACAAAAATGTAACATCAAATGCTCTATGGTAACATACAGTATTCATTTATATTTAGAAATATTTTTATTTCATATTATAGATGACTGAGTTGTGATTATTAGAACAAGTACCATTATGAGGTATATCAAAATCATAGATATGGAAGGTGAATTGGAGAATCTTTGGACCTAACACAGAAACAAAAAAGACTTGTTAAACAGATGAAAGAAAGCATGATAGGACACAGGCAAGCAGCTCATGAGGTAGAGATCTGGGAATGCCAAGCCTGAGGACCCATGTGGGTCTCTGGAGCCTGCATGATGGAAGGAGAGGACCAGCTCTCAGTAGCTACTCTGACTGCCACACATGAGCTATGATGTGCTTGTTTGAGAACACACACACACACACACACACACACACACACACACACACACACATGAGTGTAAAATAATTAATCATGTAATTACATAGAAAATGGGAATTGAGCCTCTAATTTGTAAGTCACCTGAATATATTACAAACTTTGCTTTGCTTTTTTTGTTTTGTTTGAGATATCCAATCCTGGCCTGAAATTATTTAGCTCAGGTTGGCATCGAAGTTGTGACAATCCCCCTGTCTTAGCCTCCTAAGTATTGGAATTACATGTATGAAACATTATGGCTGGTTTTCTTTTGGGAGGGGAACTATGGTTTTATTCCATGGAGACTGGAAATGTTCTCCTTTATTCCCCTAACATAAGCATGGACAACTGGCATTGTGTTTTTTAAAAGATTTATTTTTTTATGTGCATGAATGTTTACCTGTGCATGCGCATGTGTGTGTGTGTGTGTGTGTGTGTGTGTGTGTGTGTGTGTGTGTGCCTGGTACCTTTATAGGCCAGAAAAGGCAGTGTCCCCTGGAACTGTAATTACAGGTGGTGGTTGTGAGCACTGGGATCCAAGCCTGGATTCTCTGTAATGGCAGCCATTGCAATCAGTGTCTGAGCCATCCCTCCTGCCCCTGGTGTCATATTTTCTGATAAACTGCTCTCATCATGTTGCTGATGTGAGAGAGTGTTGTGTTCCGCATCATTTAGTGTAGCTCTGATCTTTCCACAGAACTTCTCAAATTCTAATTATGACTATGAAATTCAGACATTGAAACTGTGAATTTTGTCCCTGTGGATGTAATCTTCTAATAAAAAAAAATGATATTGATGTTGAAGATACAATTTTTTTATATCTTTAATCAGGAACACCTGGACATTGTTTTTCTGTTATATTTATTTATTTATTTATTTATTTATTTATTTATTTATTTAATGTATATGAGTACACATGAGGTTCAGAAAGACCTCTGGAAGAGCAGCCAGTGTTCTTAACTGCTGAGCCTGTTATCTTTTTTAAAAAATTAAACTAATGGCTATGCTTTACCAATATTGATGTGCTATGATTCCAGTCTTCAGTATGATGGTCTTAGGAGGAAGGACTCTGAGAGGTAATTAGAACTCAAGCAGAGAACTCTCCAGAATAGTGTTATTGTGAAGGGCATCAGAGGGGCCTGATAACTGTGCAGTGGAATAACCAGGTCTCAGGCAAAGAACAAAGAAGCAGGCTAGAGCCAGACAGAGTCTACCAATGCCTTGATACTGAGCTCCAGCCTCCAGAATCAAGAAATAGACCTCTGCTTTCCAATATTGTTAGTGATGTGTTTGCAATTCCAGCACTGACTGCTCAGATGCCCTGTTTGCACTACGACCTCCTCTAACTCTTAGTACTTTTGAAAGGAAGCAGCCACCACTAAACCTTTTCAAAGGCAGGAAGAGAGTGGCTCTTTGCTTTCTCTCTGACCTGGTTAGAGAGAAACATCCTTCTTCCAAGCTGAGAGTGCATGGAGAAGTCACTTATTTATTATCTGCCACACCTTCTACATGTATTTCAATCCTAAGAAAATGCAATAACCCTTCAGGGGCTTGCTGCCTTTATAGTTTAAGAGCCTAAGAGAACAGAAGAACTGCATGTGATAAAGTAATTCACCATTAGGGAGACCCTTCTTCAGGTATAATACTCTGACTTTTATTTATGCACTAACATTTATTTTAGTTCAATCAGAGGAGAACATCTAAAAGTGTGTGTGTGTGTGTGTGTGTGTGTGTGTGTGTGTGTGTGTGTGTGTGTGTAGAAGCAGACCAGAGATGAATGGTGAGCATTGCCCTCAGTCACTTTCTTGTTTTCTTTTGGCTTGAAGACAATTTGCTGGTCACTGACTCTCCTAGACTAGCTTGCCTGCAGATTCTAGGGGCTCACTTGTTTCTATCCAGCCCTCCTCCAACCATGCTGAAATTACAGCCACTTACCTCCTAAGTTTGACAAAGGTGCCAGGGACCCACAGCAAGTACTTTACTGTTGAAGTCTAGATCCCTGTCTAAAAACCCCTTTTCCTGTAACCAAGGACAGTTATAATGAGCACTCACCGCCAACCCAGCAGTAGTCACGTGAGAACTGGCAGTCATTCCACATTGTCACCACAGAATCCATAAAAGGACCTGTTCTCTCTATTGTTTATCCAGTGCCCAAGTATGATGGGATTGCTATTGCTAAATGATAGAGTCCCCAGTCACCTTGTCAGATATACTTTCTACTTGTCTTCTAACATGTTCCTAAATCATTTTTGTGTCCAATATTAGAAGTCCCCCCAAATTCCCAAAGAACATAGATTCATAGCACTGTCTACATGTTGAGCTCAATTCTAGTCATGTTTGCATTTCTTTGTTTGTTAGAGGACAGGTCTCGCTATGTAGCCCTGACTGGCCTGGAACTCACTATGTCCAGCAAGCTGGTCCCCAGTTCACAGAGATCTACCAGTCTCTTGTGTTCACATTTCTTTCTTTCCCTTTCTCTCTCTCTCTGTATCTCTCTCTGTATCTCTCTCTTTCTTCCTTTCTTCCTTTCTTTCTTTCTTTCTTTCTTTCTTTCTTTCTTTCTTTCTTTCTTTCTTTCTTTCTTCTAATCTTGTATTTATTTCTTTTTACTTAATTTTTTCATACATTGTATTTTAATCATAATCTTTTCCTTCTCCCAACGCCTCTCAGATCCTTCTCACCTCCCTATTTACCTAACTAAATTCATGCCCCACCTCTCAAAAACTAACAAGAAAAACAAACAAACAAAAAAGAGAGATCAAAACAGACCAACAAGCTAAAAAATGAAAATAAGTAAGAGAAAAAAAATCATCAAAAACAAAACAAAACAAAAAGCACAGAAAACAACCCGTTGTGTTAGCCAGCAACCCCAGAGCATGGAGCTTGGCCTGGAGCGTGGTTGACAGACCCAGTGATACTTCACTGAAGAAAGTCAATTTCCCCTTACTTAGCAGGCATTAGCTGCAAATAGCTTCCTGGTTGAGAGTAAGACTTTGGGTCCACTTCTCCCTCTCAGTGCTGGGATTTTGTCTGGTTTGGATCTATGCAGGTCATTTTCATGCTGTCTCCCTCTCCGTGAGTACATATGTGTATCAGTCCTTTTGGTCTGGAAGATGCTCTTCCTTCAGAGTCCCTGGTCACTTGGCTCCTACATTCTTGCTGCCTTCTCCTCCACATAAATCTCTGAGCCTTGAGAATGGGGTGTGGTGAAGACATTTCATATAAGGCTTGCTGCTCTAATGTCTTTTATTCTCTGAACACTGCCAAGTTATGGATCTCTTTCTTTAACTAGCATCTTCTATAAGAAGAAGCTTCTCTGATAAGAGTTGAGTCATTCTCTATGGGTATATTATTATGTCATTAGAAGTTATTTTATCCTGTCTATAAAGTTCTCAAAAGAAAGGCCACCCTGTAACTGGCCCAACTTGGGATCCATCCCATGTGTGTACACCAAACTCTGACACCATTACTGAGGCCATTACTGTGTGTGCAGACAGGGTCCTGGCATGGCTGTCCTCAAAGAGGTTCACAGGCAAGTGACTGAGACAAATGCAGATACTTACAGTCTACCACTGGATCGAGGTGTGGGACCAATATGGAAGAGTTAGAGGAAGGACTGAAGGAGATGAAGAGGATTGCAATCTCATAGGAAGAACAACAGTGTCAACTAATCTGGACCCCTCAGAGTACCCAGAGACTAAGTAAAAAACCAAGGAGCATACATGTGCTGGTTTGTGGCCCTGTGCACATGTGTAGCAGAGGGCTGGCTTCTGTGGCCTAGGTGGGAGAGGAAACTTGATGCCCCAGGGAAGAGAGATGTTGATGGTGGTGAGGTGGGGGTGGGTGGGGGAGCACTCTCTCATAAGTGGAGGGGGATGAGGTAAAGAACTTGAGGAGAAGGGACCAGGAAAGGGGGCAGTTTTTGGAATGTAAATAAATAAAATAATTTAATAAAGTTTTTTTTTGTAGAACATGATTTTAATATTTTCAACTGTTAACATTCAAAAACAGAATAATTATTTTAAGATATATTTCATTGTTTTTTCTCCCTTTTCATTTCTGTTTGTATTAATTTGGATACTGTCCCTGTGCCTTCTGGTTAGTCTGGCTAAGGCTTTATTTATGTTGTTGATTTTCTCAAAGAACCAGCTACAGGTTTTGTTGATTTATAATAGTTCTTTTTGTTTCTATTTGGTTGATTTCAGCCCTGGGTTTGATTATGTCTATTTCTCTTAGGTATATTTGCTTCTTTTTGTTCTAGAGCTTTCAGGTGTGCTGTCAAGTTGCTAGTGTAAGTTCTCTTCAGTTTCTTTTTGGAGGCATTCAGATCTATGGGGTTTCCTCTTACCTCTGCTTTTGTTGTATCCCATAAGTTTTGGTATGATGTGTCTTTATCTTCATTAAATTCTAAAAAGCCTTTAATTTCTTTATTTATTTATTTCTTGACCACGTTATCATTGAGTAGACCGTTGTTCAGCTTCCATGAGTATGTGTGCTTTCCATTGTTTTTGTGGCTATTTAAGACCATCTTTAGTTCGTGGTGATCTGTTAGGGTGCATGGGATTATTTTCATCTTCTTGTATCTATTGAGGCTGGTTTTGTGAACAATTATATGGTCAATTTTGGAGAAGGTACCATGAGGTGCTGAGAAGAAGGTATATTCTTTTGCTTTAGGATAAAATGTTCTATAAATATTTATTAGAACCATTTGGTTCATAACTTCTATTTGTTTCACTGTGTTTCTGTTTAGTTTCTGTTTCCATGATCTGTCCATTGCTGAGAGTGGGGTGTTGAAGTCTCCCAGTATGATTGTGTGGGGTGTGATGTGTGCTTTGAACTTTAGTAAAGTTTCTTTTATAAATGTGGGTGCCCTTGCATTTGGAGCATAGATGTTCAGAATTGAGAGTTCATCTTGTTCGATTTTTTCTTTTGACCAGTATGAAGTGTCCTTCCTTATCTTTTTTTTGATAACTTTTGGTTGAAAGTTAATTTTATTTGATATTAGAATGGCTACTCCAGCTTGTTTCTTGGGACCATTTGCTTGGAAAATTGTTTTCCAAAATTTTACTCTGAGGTAGTGTCTGTCTTTGTCACTGAGGTGGGTTTCCTGTATGCAGCAAAATGCTGAGTCCTGTTTACGTATCCAGTTTGTTAGTCTATGTCTTTTTTGAGTCCATTGATGTTAAAAGAAATTAAGGAAAAGTGATTGTTATTCCTGATCTTTTTTGTTGTTAGAGGTAGAATTATGTTTGTGTGGCTATCTTCTTTTGGGTTTGTTGAAAGAAGATTACTTTCTTGCTTTTTTCTAGGCTGTAGTTTCCCTCCTCGTGTTGGTGTTTTCCATCTATTATCCTTTGTAGGGCTGGATTTGTGGAAAGATATTGTATAAATTTGTTTTTTATCATGGAATAGCTTGGTTTTTCCATCTATGGTAATTGAGAGTTTTGCTGGGTATAGTAGCCTGGGCTGGCATTTGTGTTCTCTTAGAGTCTGTATAACATCTGTCCAGGATCTTCTGGCTTTCATAGTCTCTGGTGAGAAGTCTGGTGTAATTCTGATAGGTCTGCTTTTATATGTTACTTGACCCTTTTCCATTACTGCTTTTAATATTCTTTCTTTATTTAGTGCATTTGGTGTTTTGATTATTATGTGTTGGGAGGAATTTCTGGTCCAGTCTATTTGGAGTTCTGTAGACTTCTTGTCTTTTCATAGGCATCTCTTTCTTTAGGTTAGGGAAGTTTTCTTCTATAATTTTGTTGATATTTACTGGCCCTTTAAGTTGAAAATCTTCATTCTCATTTATACCCATTATCCTTAGGTTTGGTCTTCTCATTGTGTCCTGGATTTCCTGGATGTTTTGGGTTAGGAGCTTTTCACTTTTTGCATTTTCTTTGACTATTGTGTCAATGTTTTCTATGGTATCTTCTGCACCTGAGATTCTCTCTTCTGTCTCTTGCATCCTGTTGGTGATGTTTGCATCTATTATTTCTGATCTGTTTCCTAGATTTTCTAACTCCAAGGTTGTCTCCCTTTGTGATTTATTATTTCTATTTCCATTTTTAGATCTTGGATGATTTTGTTCCTTTCCTTCACCTGTTTGATTGTGTTTTCCTGTAACTCATAAGGGTTTTTTGTGTTTCCCCTTTAAGAGCTTCTAGCAGTTTACTGTGTTCTCCTGTATTTCTTTAAGGGAGTTATTTATGTCCTTCTTAAAGTCCTCCATCATCATCATGAGAAGTGATTTTAGATCTGATTCTTGCTTTTCTGGTGTGTTAGGGTATCCAGGACTTGCTATGGTGGGAGAATTGGGTTTTGGTGATGCCAAGTAACCTTGGTGTCTGTTGCTTATGTTCTTATGCTTGCCTCCCACCATCTGATTGTGCTACCTGCCCTCGCTGTGTCTTACTGGAGCCTCTCCTTCCTGTGTTCCTTGTTGTGTCAGAACTCCTCAGATTTCAGCTGTCTCTGTTAGCCGGTGATTCTGGGATTCTGGGATCCTGAGATCCTGGGTGTGTCAGAGCTCCTGAGAGTCAAGCTGCCTCTGTGACGGAGATCCTGGTGTGACCAAGCTCCTGGGATCCTGTGATTCTGGGATCCTGGGCATGTTAGAGAGCCTGGAAATGGAGCTTCTTCTGGGTGTTGTGGGACTGGCTGCGGAGTTCACAAGATCTGTTAAGGGCATAGGCCCAGACCAGAAGGAACCCGTGCCACTGCTCAGACCTTAATCAAGTTGTTTTAAAAGAAGTTATTTTATTCCTATTCTCCTTTAGCATAATAATAGTAGCTTTTCCTCTAGGCTAAAGACTTACTAATCTCAGGCTCAAGGCCACTTTAACATTGTCAGGTGTGGGCTCATCTCCTGTAGGATTTAACTATCAAACACCGTGCTGTTCCCATAACAATTGTGTCACTTTGGGGCCAGAATACCTTTCAGGCAGGTCACCTTGGTAGGCTGTGTTCATTTCTGGATGATATTGCTGATGACCTTTCTCATTCTGTAATGTGAGAAGTAACTTCCAGCACCATGAGTGCTACTCAGGAGACATGAAGCTTCTAGTTGAGAACCAGCTCAATGTCTTCATGTTCAATGATACAAGTAAGTTGCCTCTTCAACAGTAGGTAGGGCTTCACTATCGGGTTATGGAGAATAACCAAGAGTTTGGGCAATAACCTCTCATTTTTTGTTGGGAAGTGCCTACCATACCCCTTTGGTGTGTGAGTCAACAAGATGTAGCTCATCCCTAGATATGGAGGTTTGGTGTGGTGGCATAAGATGTCCAGTTGAGGCATTGTCTACCTCATTATATGGTGACTCTATTTAAATTGCTTTTATAGATTCACATGTTTTGGAGAACATCTATGGTAGTAAGTGTCCATATGGCTTCTCAGGGGCCTTTAATGTTAGTTAACTTCTTCATGTTCCCTCCTTCTCCCTGCCCTGCAATCCTTCTCCCTGTCCTGCAATCCTTCTCCCCATTTGACCCTCTGATTCTAGTTTCTGCTTTGTCTCTTTATAGCACAATACTTTATTTTAATCTCCTCTTCCTTTGAAGACCTGTGTTTACATTCCTTGAGACCCTGAACAAAAATATCTCCTTGCTCAGTACAATTCCCTATATAGCCTCAGCCTGTGTACATTACTAATGTCCATCTCTTTTTGGGTGCAATCTTTCAAAGTACTTTGAAAGGAACACCTTTACCGACACACATCATGTGCTATAATCATCAGCCCACTAATGGATTCCTTTCAGTGGTTTGACACATTCATAGAATTCTGCACATATTGACCCTCTGGTCCTAGAACACCTTTTTCACCTTGAAAGTCACAATGACAACAGCTACAGCAAAGCCCACCTATATCCTCTGTCAACCACTCACCTCTCATTCCTTCAGCTGTAGCCATCTACTAATCTACTTAGGCTTGGTGGGATCAAAAGGGTGTTGACTTCTCACACAGGTGAATCATACAGTAGCAGCATTTCATGCCTTATTTCTTTTCTGTAGCATGGATTTTCAATGCTAATCCACATATTGAACTCCATGGTATTGCTGTAGGACATTCTCCTCATCTATTCATCGGCTGATAGCTATTTGGTTTATTTCCAGCATTTGAATGATGCTGCTATAAGCAATTTTAACCAAGTATTAGAAAGGGTGTGTTTTCATTTATCTTGGATATACTGTTAGTAGTGAGTTTTCTGGGTTGTGAGTAGTAGTTCTAGTCAATTTATTTGCTCAGGCAAATCAAGCAACCATCAAAACTATCACAGAAACAACAGAATTTTGCATTGTCTCTGTCAGAGCCCACCCAAGCTGCATGATGAGCAAACCAACCCAAAGATGCTAACAATTGTGAAGAAGTGTTTATTTTACCAATTCTTTTTAAAACTGGCTTTTTTGTTTTACCAAGGGTTTATTAAGTCACACAAAAAAAGTCATTTGGATTAATTACTACATATACTTTTAAGAGGGTCATTTCATCTTATTGTATTTCAATGAGACAAGGTTTCACTATGTTATGTAGGCTGGTTTACCTGGCACAGTTCTCTCTGGCTTCAGACTCACAGAGATCCATCTGCCTCCATCACTGACTGTTGGAACTAACGGTGTGTGACACCACATCCAGCTAATTTTTATTTTCTTAGTGCCTACTTCATCTAAGTAAATTATATTAGGTTATAAATCTATTACAAAACTCACATGCATCTAGACACAAAGTGGCAGGTAGAAACAGGCTTTATGCTGTTTTCAGTAAAGCTTATATTTATGTCTCAGGTCTTATAATTTAAGATGTATTATTACTTGAGTTTGATAAATGAGAAAGTATGTTAACGAAGCTACCTTAAGATGTTATTTGCTCAAATTTCAAATAGTCAACTGTTTGTTGACTTGACTTGCCATATTAATAGTATGTCAAGGGGGCTTTTTAATTTTAGATTGGCTCTGTTTTGACCATATGGTTTGTTTTAGGGCTGTCCATAAAGCAGGAAATATACAAACAGAAACAGAAAAAGAATTGTTGCCAACCTTCCTGGAGTCAAGGTAACCTTCTAAGGGGAGGAATTTAGATATATGCTGGATTTTCAGGTGCTTCTTTTATTTTTCTTACAGGGATGGGTTTGGAGCCCAGGCCTTTGCACATGTGAGGCAGGTTTTGTGTCACTGAGCTCTGTCCCTGTCCCTTGATGCTTGTCATGAATAGCAGTTAAGTGCCAGAAGAGCCGAAGCCAGGTGGAGAGTGAATGAAAAGAAAAAAAAAAAGGAAGGTGTGGTGGAGGAGAGGGTTTATTGGGAGGTAAAAGGAAGGGAGCGCATAGCCAGAGGCGGGGACATCTGGGAGAGTCCACAGTGAACATGACCCTGAGCTGGGCCACGTGGGGATAGGGAAGAGGGGGATGGGGGGGAGAGAGAGCCAGGAGAGCCAGGATAGACAAAAGGGGAACAACTTGTTTGGATTACATAGGGAAGGGCAGCTGAAGGAAGGGCAGTCTAGCCCCTGGGCTGAAGGAGTTTAGGGTAGGAGGTGGGACCATGCTGGTCAGGTCTGCTTTGATGTGTTAAATAGGATCTCTGTTAGTTAGCTCTTTGTCCCAGGTTTGAGGTCCAACAATTACTTTTGGGGAACCATCCATTTACCGGATGTTTGGTTATATTTCAGACACCAGCTTCCTTTGTTGGGTTTTATTTCCCTTTTCTCACCCGTGAGCACAAATTAAACTGTCAAAAGATCACTAAGTAGTTTGGAGTTTCTAGCCACCAATGAGACTACAGCATACCCCCTCCCCACCACACTTAGATTACGATGAAGCAGATTATAGAAGCAGCCTTACTGTGTTATTGTTTGAACCCTTGGTCCCCAGATGATGGCGCTGCCTGGGGAGGTGGTGGCACTCTCTGGGTCAGACACTTAAAAATTACTGCCTGGTCCTGCTTCTAGACTGAGCTCTCTGGTTCATGAACACCAAGCTGTCACCAAGCCCGACAGCAAGCTCCCATTGCCACAAACTATGTGTCTTCTGTACCATGACTAACTGAACCACGAATAGAGACAGCTTCTCTCCACCCCTTACTTTGTTCTTGCCGTGTGTACCCAAGAAACAAGAAAAGTATCTAATATGTTACCTGAGCCTAAGATGTAAATGACTTACCCACAAAGCCCCACTGTTCTAGCATACAAAAAATGTATTTCCTGCCAGCCAGTGGTGGCGCACGCCTTTAATCCCAGCACTTGAGAGGCAGAGGCAGGCAGATTTCTGAGTTCGAGGCCAGCCTGGTCTACAAAGTGAGTTCCAGGACAGCCAGGGATATACAGAGAAACCCTGTCTCGAAAAACAAACAAACAAACAAACAAACAAACAAAAAATTGTATTTCCTCCTTCATTCTAACCAATACTCAGCACTCCAATTCCTTTGGTTGTCCCTAAAAATTTTAAAGCCAAATCATTCGTGTCAGGATACAAAAAAGGTCCACGCAAAGCATTTGAGCATCACGTGTGGATGTGATGGGGGCTGGGTGGGGGACGCTGCATCTCATTCAGGTCCACGGTCATGATAATAAAAGTATTTGAAATGGACACTAGGAAGCCGGAGGAATTTAAGTCAGAAAGCCCCAAAGGACAGGGAGAAAAGGCTCCTGTCTGAGCAAGCGCAGACAGCTGCTTGGAAAGGGTTGCTGAAAACACTCCCGGGAGGGGAGGCAACACTGGGCAAGCTCAGTGCAGAAGGTGAGTAACAGTCTCCAAGGAGTGGCTCTCCGGTTCCGAGGTACATAAGTGGCCGATGGGAAGATTATCTGTCCCGCTCCCTTGTCATGCCCTCCGCCATAAGTCTTTCTAGCCTAGCTTTTGGCCTAGCCTGGTCTTCCTTCTATCCTAAATGGAACTCAAAAGACCAGATGACTGAAGATGTCCCTCATTTGTTAACTTCCTTGCTGTTGGCCCCTCTAAAACGTATATTATAGCAATGAACCAATGAACACAAACCTCAGACAGAGGGTACGGAAACCAGAGGGGAGGGAGTTCCTAAAGACGGATGTTCTTCCAAAGGGCTCAGGTTCAATTCCCAGCATCTACGTGGTGGTTCACAACCATCTGTAACTACAGTTCCAAGGGATCCAATACCCTTTATGGCCTCTGCATGCACTGTTTGTATACTGTGTACAGACATACATGCGGACAAAACACCTATAAACATAAAATATAATAATAAAGGTATAGATTATAAAAGCCTATTTTGGAGGCCCAGAAAGAGAGACTGTGTCGATCAGATTTGCCTTATTATAACAAATTCCACCAGTTAATCAAATTTTGACTCACAGTTTTGAAGTTTTTAGAGAAAGGACTTGTTCTATTGCTTTGGGCATGGGGCAGTATACCATAGTGCAAGCATGCTAAGAAGCAAAACTATATCAAAGCAAGAAATCAAACAAGAGAAATGAACTAACGTCCCATTATCCCCTTAATGACCACACTCAAAATAACCCAGTGGCCTTTCTCTAGGCCCCACCTCTGCTCTCTAACTTCCCATCACATACAGGGGCTAGAGAGCAAAACTTGTAATGTACTTTGAGGACTGCTCATAGGCTTAACCAGAGAAGAGGATTAGCCAGGAAAGACTATCTCAGCCTTTCCAGAACATGGTTCTAAACATTACATTCAGAAGAAATGGGGCTGCTTCACTGAGGGCTGGAAACAGATCCTCTGCTATAGTGAGGTATATCCAGAAGGCTGGGGTCCTACTCTTCAATGTGGAAGAGAATTTAACCAGGCTAACGTAAACCCTGCTTGGTCTTTTGCCAACAAGGCTGTGGCTCTCAAACATCTGAAGAATCCTGGGGTTCAGCATGCTGCGCTGTCAGATGGGGACCCGAGAGTCCATGACTCTCTATGATCAACTCCTCCCAGTCAAATCACAGCCAGGAAAGTACCATCAAGTCCAGAAATCCAGACTGCAGGTTTTGTTGAAACTTTAAAAATAAGTTATAAATGGAACAAGTATTCTTCATGGTCTTCTTTTGAATGATGAGACAGAACAAAACGCATCTTTTGAATGATGAGGCAGTAGGGTATTAACAGTAGTGTTCTCTGACATTCACTGATGCGGTTAATACCTTGTGGAGAATCGAGCATTGTGCTACTGTCTTCTGAACTAACTTCTTAGAAACAGTTCACACCATCACTAAGAGTTTCAAAAGCAGGGGAAAAAATGACAAATCATTCTCCCTTTGATGAAAGTAAGCTTGGCATCTTTGGTCAGATTGGCAAAAAAATCAATCGTAGCTCTGAAACATGTCACATTCTCTGCTTATATATTAATCCTCAGAGACAAGAGCAACCACTCTCCCACAAACTTTGGATCCTTGGAAGAGAGTTCACGGTTACAGAACACTAATGTGTGTGATTTTGTGTGTACAGTTAATCCTTAGAAATCCACCAGGATGACTAATGTTAAAACCACATTGTATATCCCTAGCAAAACCCCGGGTGTGGCAATTCTTCTGACCTTCAGAGCCACAGCTGAGGTACGTACTTGTAGAATCATTACTAGCAAGCACTGACAAGACACTTCGGGTTTGTTCTCTTTGCCCTGGTCTGTTCTATGCATAAATGTTGTGACTCTGGAACTGGAGAGATGGCTCAGCTGTTAAGAGCACTGGTTGCTCTTTCAGAGGACCTGGGTTCAGTTCCTGGCACCCATATAGTAACTCTAGTTCCTTGGGATCCGATGCCCTCTTCTTAGCTCTGCAGCCACTGCATGCACACAGTGCATGGGTATACATGCAGACAAAGCACCCATAGACATAAAAATGCAGTCTTTAAAAAGACTACACAGCTCACGCACAATGAAGACCTGTCTCCCAGGTAAACTCCAAACAAAGTCCCCAGCACAGCCATCCCACCTCAGGCATGTCTCCCGCTCCTTCATCTTAGCCCACACATGACTTTTCTTGCAATAATTTTCCATGTGCCATAGTGGGTTCATCTCTGCGCGCTTTTGATGACTCTTCCACATCACCTCTTACACTGCAGTCTTTCTTTTTAAAGATTCCTTTTTATTTTATGAGTATGTGTGAGTACCTGTATATACGTATTGTGTACCACATGCATAATTTGTCTGTGCTCACGGAACCTAGACGGGGTTGTGAGATCCCCTGAAATGAGAGTTGTAAGTGGTTGTGAGCTGACTGATGTGGGTCTCATAAACCAAACTTGCATCCTCTGGAACCACTGAGACATCTCTCCAGCCCTATAATGTCACTCTTTTAAAGAGTATAGATCTATGGTGTTTAATCAATACACAAAACTATGAAACGGTCACCATTCGGCATATTCCCTCCATCCTAAGACGAAAGCTGTGTGCTTGTTTTTTCAGTCGCTACCTCCCTGAACACTACTCTGTGTCCTGTCTCTGAAGATGCGATTGCTCTGCGCAGGTCACACTAAGAGAATCAGAAACTAAGGGCCATTTTGTGTCTGTTTTCATGTAAGATAGTAGCTTAAGATTTAGCAAAGTGAACAATAAATTAGAACTTCACTCATCCTCAAGGCCAACTCATATTTCATGGTCTGGTACGGCATCCGTCTTAGTTAGGGTTGCTATCGCTGTAAAGAGGAACTAAGACCATAAAAACTCTTATAAAGCTTCACTGGGGCTGAATGACAGGTTTAGAGATTTAGCCCATTATCAGCCTGGTGGAAAAAAAGTTGCTGAAATTACTGACGCTATAAAAGGAGGAGCCACCCTAATCTTGCCAGTGGCTCAAGTAAAGCCCACTCTCTGGCACTGCGAATCCCTCTTTATCTTGCCAATCTTCAATTTTTTTATTTTATTTTTAACTCACTTCATTGATGACTCCATTTTATATCCAGGTCCTTTGAAATGTTTGTTTCTTTTCTTAAGAAGTAGGGAGGGAATTAGACAGGGCCGTTGGCTAGACCACACTTCTGCAGGGGTTAGTCCCTTAGTTAAGTCTCATGCTATTTAAGGAGCGTTCCCTGAGAAGTTTCTGTGCAGAGGGGCTGCTCTGTATTCCTACAAGAAATTTTAGCATTGCTAAAATATAATTCATCAGAAGCCAAAAATAAAAGCCCTGGAGATACTTGGTAGTTCCCTTCCTGTTCATCTGATCACATCCCTGTGTGTTCTTGGCAGAGGGACAATGTGGGATCCATGCTGCTGAGAAGATCATACAAGAGAACAAGAAGAGGCCATTCCCAAGGCACGGGGGATGACTCTTTACGAAGCTTTCAAATGCAGCCTACCCCTCTCAGCACCACGGAGAGTTGCCAGACCTACTCAAAGAGCCTCAACTCTTATTTCTACACTCTGCATCTTTACCATCTTCAAGGCCCACTGTATCCACACAGCAGCATTGCCTGACAATAAATCACACTGATACCACATATAGGAAGGAGATTATCCCCAGAGTCATTTGGTGACGTGACATTCTTATATGTGTCTTGTTGAGTTTCTACAAATATTCCTCACAACTAGAAGCTTAAAGTTATTTGTTGAGTGGATGAGTGAATGGCTAGATGGATCCTGACATCTCCATCAGTTCCCTTTCCCTTCACCATTCACAAAACCGCCACGCTTCAATTATATCAAAGCAAAACATGGAGTCCCAAAACTATAAGACCTTTCTATGAAGAGAGACTGGAGTCCTTCGTTATAAGAATGGAAGTGAGCTTATTAGAGGTGCGAAGAGGAAGAGAGAACTTCCTGATTCCCCTTTTCTGACCACATCTGTTAGACTCTGGCATTTTATTCTAAACAAACTTAAAAACCAAAGGAAACAAAATTTCTCTTTTTGCAGCAAACCATGCAGGCTCTCGGCAGTCAGTGTGCCTGTGACTCCATGCTTCAACAGCAGAGGGCGCTCATTCTAGAACAAAGTGACATGCAAGGATACCATGCTTCCTCAAGTTCAATTTTCTCTTCTAATGAGGCTTCTTCCCCAGAGAAGCTGCACTTCTTGGGGGTCACCATTGGCTTCCAGGCTCCCATGTTGAGCTGTCATGGCTCCCTGATCTCCCCCACTTCACTGACTCTTTACACTCCTCCTTAGCTACTCTCACTCAACTCACCTCCCCCCACACCCCCACCTCATCTCTCTGACTAGCTCATAAAGATCTCTTCAGTGGATCACTAGCTCCTGGACTCTTGGACACACTGTGGTTCCTGTCTCTTGGGTGCTACATTTCTTTTCATAAGCAGTGAGGGTGGTAAATGTTGTTTTAAGTCGCTAAAGTTTAGCACAGCATCTTCTGAGTCAGCATCTAGCACCGTCACAGATACCTCTTTGACCTCCTGCCCAGGAGGCCATCCCTAGAATGGAGCTGTTGGCTAAATTCTACCTCCTACATATATATGTATATTTTAACTCAGGACACCTGCAGTATGACATCATCTGGAAATACAATCTCTGCAGATGTAATCCTGTTGAGGTCATACCTGATAGGGGAGTTCCCAACTGTGATTCCTGGTATCCTTATCAGGGGATGTGCACATACAAACACACATGAGTTAAATACCATAGGACCATGAAGGCAGAGTTTACTGCATCGACCCAAAGACACTCTAGCATGGCTGGCCACAGGCAGATGATAGGAATAAATAAAGAAGGATCTTTCCGTACAGTCTTCAGCTAATGTCAGGAGCACTTCTGACTATCTGAAACCCACACTCTGCAGAACTCTGAGAGATTAAGATTCTATTATCTTAAGGTGCAAAGTTTGTGCTATGTTGTCAGAGAGACCTTCAGAATGTGATACTTGGGGATGCCTGGCTGAATTAGAATCTCCCTGTTTTGTCTTGTTTCCTCTCACTGCAGCCATCAAAATCCCCATGAGGTGGAGAGTGTACCTGATGTACTCGTCATTTACAGGTGGGTGCTCAACATTGGATGTAAGCGTGCAAATACAAGAGCGACTAAGAAGAATTACGTGAAGAAACAGGATTCTTCACAAAAATGCGTTAATACTCAGAAAGTTATAAAAAAAAACCACATCATAAAAGAGTATTTTTGCATTGGTCAAAGCATCCGATAAAAAATTCTGTTTAATTTTTTGACAGGGTCCATAACAGGTGAGAAATGACAAGATTTTTAAATAGATCTTAGTTTAAACATCTCTCTCTCTCTCTATCTCTCTCTCTCTCTGCTTTATTTAAATTCAAAGGTACATCTTAGGAGGTGATCATGATTTCAAATTTGTTCAACACCCAATACACGATATTGTTCGGAACTATGTATGGTTCATGGCTGACAAGACTGACACATAATTGTTGGAAAACTTTGTTGGCCCCGTGACTACTGGGACACCATGGGCACTTCATTGCCAGCACTCCTGGAAGACAGGGAATCTATGTGAGATCTTGTCTGGTCTCGTAAAAGAAGCTCTTAAGCTCCTCTACACATTTCTCATCTTCGAAAGGCTTCCTTTGCCTGCCAGGCTGTAGAAACTTCTTCACTGTGGGGAGGTCACTGACTGTGGTTCTCAAGGCCTGCAATATAAAACCTCAGAGTGAGGACCAAACCGCTGTGTCCCAGGAAATCCAATCCCTCCTTAACAAAAAACAAATAACCCCCTTGAGCAACATGAAGGCAGAGCTCAGGGAACAGATGATAGAGGCAAGAAGAGGTGGGAATAAGGCTGACTAACCCTTCCTTCCCAGAACCCCGAAGACATTATGTAGCTTCAGTCAGCCCTACCTCCTTTCTTGCCTTTTTTGTATAGGAGTCACCCCTTGTGTAAAGAAAAAGGAAATAAAATGTCTGTCAGACGCCAATACGGAGGAACCCTCACAGCGGTGAAATCAAGATGACAAAATGGAACAGGAAAGCCAGAATCCAGACTTCATGAACTATCACAGCAAGAGATGAAAGAGGGCTGTTGCTGTGTTGGCAGAGAGCTGTCTTATGATGGCTATTCCAAGTTGTCAACTTGACTATATCCAGGATGAACTACAATCCAGAAATGGGGGTGGGTGGGGGGATGCCTGTGATCCAGATCTCGAGGCTGGAAGACAAAGGTTTTCGATTCAGATCTTGACATGGGATGACACACTTTTGATTCAGATCTTGAAGCATTTTGGCCAAGAAAATCTTTGACCTAGGCAAGGTGGTGGATGCCTTTAATCTCAGGAGAAAGAGGCAAGCAAGTAAATCTCTGAGTTCAAGAACAGCGTGGGACAGAGCAAGTTCTACATAAAGAACAGTTTAGGTCCAGGCGTGGGGGTACACACGCCTTTAATCTGGGTCAAACCTTCAGCTAGAGGCCTATATAAGGACAATGGAAGAAGGAGTCCAGCTCATACAGAAGGCCAGCTGAAACGCCTCAGCCTCATGGGACCGAACAACTATGAGATTCTTAGACTTCCCATTCACAGCTGCCCATTGTTGAGTTACTTGGACTGCAGACTGTAAGTCATTCCAATAAATTCCCTTAATATAAGTTCTGTGACTCTAGAGAACCCTGACTAAGACAGTGCTCATGCTGAGAGAAACACAATGTCTGCTAATGGGGGCAGAAACTGGGAAACAGAAACAGATGGAAAGAGAGCTGCTAACATAAGATTCGGTGCACAATGACAAGGGTAGATGCCAGAAGCCCAACGGCAGTACTTGAAGAGAGACGTGCTAGGAGAGGAGAGCCTCCTCTGCCTCTGAAGGATGAGCTATCTCACCTGAAGCTGAGGGAAGT
Source organism: Mus minutoides (assembly GCA_902729485.2). Taxonomy (NCBI): domain Eukaryota; kingdom Metazoa; phylum Chordata; class Mammalia; order Rodentia; family Muridae; genus Mus; species Mus minutoides. Next base: position 512,341 of record LR753434.1, on the reverse strand, counting down.
TACCCACACACTGCCATTTAGCTCCTCGATGTGGTAGAGAAGTTCAGCCATGTGGACGTCAGCCCTGCTCTGCCTGTTTCCAACAAGATAGTCTTACCCATGGTCCTTCAGTGCCTAGAGAATACAGAAAAACGACTCATGAACATATACAGTCAGGTTGGAAGACTAGTGTCTCCCCAATCCTTTCAGCCCAATTCTCCTTCTATAGCCTTGCCAAGGAAGTATGGGGTTCTGGACCTCTCTCTAGGGCCCTGTCATGAAGGAGGGGGAGACAGGGAGTCTGCTGTATCCTCCATGAGAGCCAAAAGGACCTCTTCATTTTCCTTCCCAGACCCACATGGTATTCCCATCGACTGCCCTTCCCTGAATTTTACACATGTGCCTAGGTCTCACCTCCTGCTGAAGTTTCTCCCTGTCCCTACATCTTAACATTGGCAAAGTTTCAGCTCTCTCTATACATAATGAATGGAAAGTTGTTTGACTTTCATGGAAGGCCCCTTCACCCATGAGTAGACCAGTTTTGTGTAGGCAAGTATATATTTCTCCTCTTTCCTGTTTTCTTCATCCTTTAGGTTTGTTCCTGGGATCTAAAGTCAACTGGGGGGACTGGGGAGATAGCTTGGTTGATAAAGTGCCAAGTGTGAAAGCACAAAGACCTGGTTTCAGATGCCCAGAATCCACTTGAGAAAATGGAGCATGGTGCTGGAGTAATGGCTCAGTGGTTAAGAATGCTGTCTGCTCTTCTGGAAGTCCTGGGTTCAATTCTCAGCACCCATGTGGCACCTTACAACTGTCTATAACTGTAGTCCCATGGGATCCAAGGTGTCCTCTTCTGGTGTGTGTGTGTGTGCGCGCGCGCGCGCGCGCGCGCGTGCGTGTGGGTGTGGGTGTGTCTGTGTGCACGCACATGTGTGCGTGTGAAGATACAATGCCCATGTACATAAAATAAATAAATAAGTCTTTTTTTAAAAAAGTGGGATATGGTGGTTCATGCTTGTAACATCAGCCTTGGAAGATACATATATATGTACATATAGCAGAGACAGGCAGATCCCTTGAAGCCCACTGGCCAGTCAGCCTAGCAGAAGGATGAACTTCAGTTTCAGTTTTAAAAACAAAGGTGGGAAGTGATCTAGGAAAGACAATTGGACTTGCACCTGCACGCACATGAGCACACAGCACTGCACACTCGCATGTATGAAATGAAGACAGTTGAACCATCATCTTGGCAACTCTAACTTCCATGCTCAACACTGTGCCACAGTCGGCACACCTGGGTGTGGAGAGAGAACTGAGCTAGTCTGTAACTAACGACTTGTTTCCGTGATAGTGGGATGGAGAGACAGACACATATGTGGAAGACAATCAATCCTATTGGATGGATGTCAAGGCTATTCCATTCATCGGGAGTATCTCTGTGGCCTCTGAGATTTCTCTTAACTTTTCTTAGTAGATGAAAGTTACATGACAATTAGGGAGGAATAATCCATGATATTTAAGATACATGAATAAGAGAAACAAGGCACACACACAACTTCCAGTCAAAGATATTTGCCAAATGTACTGTAAGATAATAAATCCCAAAAGATATATGAATAACTGCTTGTTATAATAACTAAGCACAGCATGATTTTTTTACAGTGTGTGTGTGTGTGTGTGTGTGTGTGTGTGTGTCCACCTGCCACAGTGCCTGTGTGGGGATCAGAGGACAATCCAATGGAATAGGTTCTCTTTCCCCACCACAAAGTCTGAGGGAGGGATCATTCTCAGGTCATCAGGTTTGGTAGCAAACACTTTTATACATGAAGATATTTCAGCCAACAAATGAATTATGTAATTTATACTATGTATTTACATTCATAGGATACTTTACATAGCATAGATGACTTGATTTTAATAATGACTGCTGAGATTATCATCATGGAACATTTCCTACATCATCAGCACCACAAAGCCCAGGGTAGGGGATCTGATCGCATATCCGTACCTACTGACCCTGGTCCTGACGCACAGCAACAACTTAACATTCACTGAATTAATTAATTAATTAATTAATGATATAATGGAAATTAAGTGGTTATTTCATTGCTTATTTACAAGTCTGTATTTTTCTAGCCCGATTTTGATTTGTGATTATATTCAGCATGACTTCGCATGACTTCCATCTTGAATAATGTTTATTCACACACAGAGAGAGGTCTTATTAAAGCAGGTACTAGATATAATGATGGAATCTCATTCCCTTATTTTTATGTAACTTCCTTGGGAAAATAACCTGTAAATCATGATGTCATTTCTCTGTTCTATGTGTCATTGTATAAACTTCCTGTCTCTAAACACTACAGTAGTCTCTGATGAGCAGCTTGTCTCGCGTATCCCGGCACTCGGTGTTGGCATATTTTCTAATGTGTCACTTTCACAGTGTTGCTCCTGAGTCAGTATTATGATGCTCTGCATGATCTATTCCAACTTCTAAGGCAGCTTAAACTTTTACATAGTCCAGCTCTAGTTGTGAACAGGAAGTTACACCATAGTGAAAATTCTAGAATCCCAACAAAAGCAAATTTTATGAAAATGGCAAACTTTGATATAAATAAAACGATGCCTCTGCAGAACACCTTCAGTGCTAGGCTAATACTAATAAAAGTCCTTTAGAAAGGAAGGCCGATGCCCAGCTTTCTTCCTGTCTTTGTTAGATTGGATGTCTATGATCCCCAATATTCATATATTGAGATTCTAACTCATGATATAATATGGTTTGTAAGTAGGATATTTGAGAAATAATCATATGCTTTTGTGAATGACATTAGTTTTTATCTATATATCTGTCTATCTATCCATCCATCTATCATTCATCTATCATCTACCCATCTATCATCTATCACCTATCTATCCTCTATCTATCTATCTATCTATCTATCTATCTATCTATCTATCTATCTATCTATCTATCTAACCTTGAGATGGGCTTTCATGTATCCAGAGTAGCCAACAAAGATTTTGAACTTGCTCTTCCTGCCCCCACCTCCTGAGTGTAGGGATTACAGATGTGTTGGTGTTATAGACATGGTGCCACCCTACCTGATTTATGTAGTAAAGCCATGGTGAAGCCATGGCTTTGCTCATGTTAGGCAAATACTCTACCACCTGAGCTGTAGCCCAGGCCTCCCATTGCCGTGATTATTACAGCACTTCTGAGGGTCCCTTGAACCATCTGCTATGTAAGGACTCAGCCAGAAGTCAGGCATCCATGAACCAAGAAGCAGGCCTTACAAGAAAGGAATCCACCAAAGCCTGATCTTATACTTCTTAGCCCCCAGAATTATGAGAAATAAGTCTCCTGATATACGAAGCACAAGCCACTTAGTGTAATTTATATTGTAACAGCCCTAAACAGGAGGATTCTCTTTCAGACCATGGTGCCCTCCAAACTCAGTGCTGCTGGAGGAGACACAGCAGCCCGCACTCACCCCTTCAGAGGCACGGGATAACACTTTCTTGCTTTCCGTGTGATCTGGGCGAGGCTTACATCCTTCTCTCCAGGTGGAAGGAATGGGTAACAAATAATCATGTCATTCAAATCGTATGTGCCTTCTGTATACATGTCAATCCCGAAGGAGAAAATCCCTGTCAAATACCTCCTTCCTGTATTGTATTCATTGTTTACCTAAGAGATGGGGCTGGAGAGATGGCTCAGTGGTTAACAACCTAGGAGAATAGAACTCAGAGGGTGGCCAAGTCAAACTTCTTCTGTGGGACCTCCAACTTTCAAGTATAAGTTAACACTTGTTTCTTGGGTGTACAAGGGAGATAACATGTGTGAAATTTTAATTATCCACATAATGAAACACGGTGGAAGGAGCACCAGTGATCCACCAGAGTCGCTACTGAGAGAATGTGCACCCACAACTAACTGTAAGCCCTACAAAGCGGGCTTGTGCCTACTGTGTGCCCTACAAAGCGGGCTTGTGCCTACTGTGTGGGCCACACCCATGCCAGCTCTGCTGTTCCTCCCTAAGTGTAGCACATGGCTTAGGCTCATTACAGACCTCATGTCAGAAGCTCTCTCGATTCTCCATAAAACACAGAGCCACTACCCTCTCCTGTCCTATTGTCCAACTCAAGTTGTGCTTGCATTTTTTTCAGACCCCACCTAAAACAGCACCTTGCTAGAAATGATTTTTTTTTATGATCACAGGTATGCATTATAGGAAAACTTGAATGAAATGTAAAATGAAGTCGCTGAGCTACTTTTTAAAAATAATCAGTTTGTTGAGATCCGTTCATAACTGTAACTGTCACCCATGCATCCCATTCTGTGCTTTCCCATATGTTCATCAAAGCTGACAGGACAACACTCCCCAGTCCCAGAACAAAGGTTAGACATAGAGTTACTACTAATCCAGAAATTCTATCAGGGATATATCCAGGAGAAATGGGCATGCATTCTTGGCTATGCTAATATCACAGTGTGCATAACTATATTGTTTATACTATTTTAAAAATTCAACAGATGAATGGAGGAGGAGAGTGTTCTTCAGCCACAATGTATCACATCTGCAGGGGGTAAGGCAGGGGAGGGCAAGGAGAGAACTGACTTGTGGGACAGCAGAGATAAACCTTGATATTTTGTTATGTAAAAGAAGACATAATACACCACCCATTGTGCCTTCTCTTTTGTTTAAAATGCCCAAAATTCTCAAATCCGTAGAGACAGGAAGCAGATTAGAAGCAGTCTAGCACTGGGGGCAAGGGTTTGGAGCTTGGCTGCAGAGGCTATGGGTCATAACCTTTGTTATGTCTAACTTTCTATGTCCAGGAAACTGCTAAGAGTCTTGTCTCTACAGAGTAAGCAAGAGAAATCAGGATTCCATGAGTGCTATCCTATCCTCTAACCATGGATCTCTATACCCATGTATAGAGATGTCTATACTCTATAGATGTCTATACCCATGTAGAGTATCTGCCCTACTCTATAGGCACAACTCTCTAAGGGCAACCAAATTTACTGCTCCCTCTCTACAGGAGTCTCTCACTTTGATATCAGTGCAAATGTCCAGCCTGAAGCTGATTGTGATCTCCCTACCACAGTTATGCTCAAGAGAAGACTTATATCCTTCTCATGGTACCTGTTCTTAAGTACAGGAACCTCATCATACAAAGTTCTCTCCTTAATGTCCTTCCCATAGAGGTTGTATTTCAAGGCAATGTAGTTGAGAATGGCTCTGGTCTGCACCAGCTTCAAACCATCGATCTCTACCATGGGCACTTGCTGGAACATCAAACTCCCATCTATTGGACGAAGCAAAGAGAAGAGCAGATTGTCTATGATATGTTTGTTATGATAACTGAATATATAGGAGAAAATCACAAATGGGAGCCTTTTAAGTTTTAGTTTTTGCTTCCTATTCCTTCCCTTTCTTATTTTACATCTTAATTTATTTTAAATGGGTGTTTTGCCTGTTTGTATCTCTGTGTCCCATGCCTGGTAGCTATGGATGTTAGAAAGGGGCATCAGACAGTTGGGAACTAAAGTTACAAATGCTTCCAGGCTGCCTTGTGGGCACTGGTAATCGAGCCTAGTTCCCCTGCAAGATGAACAAGTGCTTTTAAAATGAGCCCCTATTTTTTAAAACTTTTTCTCCCCCTTTTCAACATTTAGCATTGCTGTTTTCCACATCTAGTTATGCTGTTGGTCTCTGTAGTTTTTAATTTAATTTATCTTCATGGCTCTTTCAGGAAGAAGTTAAGGAAGCAGTAGGGCATTCTTTACTTCAAGGTCAGCCTGTAAAGAGGGATTTCTAAGTAGCATCTCTGTACACTCTTTAACTAACAGCATGGGTATGTTCTATATCCGCTCTTATTCCCTCCCTCCCTCCCTCTCTCCCTCTCTCTCTCCTTCCTTCCTCCTTCCCTCCCTCCTATACTTTCACCTGGACTTTCAAATGACTGTTACTATTTCATTATCAACCTACAATATTCCTGAAGAGTTGTGTTTAAAAGCTTGTTAGAAAATGCACGGTGAGTAAGTGCTCAGTACCATGAGATCCTAAGCTGCTGGAGCTAACTCTAGTTCATGGAGAAGGGAAGAGCCCATTCCTGGGGTCCTGTGGGTGCAGCCTCAGTAACAACTCCATGCTCAGAGAAAAACCCTTTCAAGCTCTGAGAGCCCTGCTGGGTTTCCTCAGGGGTCCTCACCCCTTACTGTCTACCCTCTGCCCCTACCACCTCATGATGTGCTACAATTTTATAGATAAAATCTGGTATTTAAACTTGATATTGAAGACACTGCTCAGAGGCAGTTAAATATTAATTCTTACCATTCTTTAACCTTTTCAAGTCTTTTAGTATTTTAATATATTTCTCTTCAAACTGTAAAGCAAAAAAAGTAAGAATGGCTAAGATCAAAAAATCAGGTGACAGCAGATGCTGGCGTGGATGTGGAGAAAGGGGAACACTCCTCCACTGTTGGTGGGACTGCAAGCTTGTTCAACCACTCTGGAAATCAGTCTGGCGGTACCTCAGAAAATTGGACATAGTACTACCGGAAGATCCAGCAATACCTCTACTTGGCATATATCCAGAANGGCCTAGTTGGCTATCATTGGGAGGAGAGGCCCCTTGGTCATACAGACTCTATATGCCCCAGTACAGGGGAATGCCAGGGCCATTACGTGGGAGGGGGTGGGTAGGGGAGCAGGGCGGGGATGCGGGAGGGTAAGGGAAAATTTCTGGATAACAGGTGAAATGTAAATGAAGAAAATATCTAATAAAGAGAAAAAAAAAGAAGAGGGAAAATAAAAAATAAAAAAAATAAAAAAAAAAAGTACATGAGCTCTTGTTCACCATCCCATGGCTTGTTGAGTTCTTCAACACAACAGAATCTGTGCATATACTGTGAAGGGAAATATTCTTTAGTTTGGTAGGAACACTGAGAAGCTGGCCTTAGCTGTATAGAAATTGATTATAGACATAAAAAGTACAAGGAAGAGGAAGGGCACATATCTGCTCATTCCTGTAGTAAACTGCTACGATGACCCTACCTATGTCTGTGATGACATCATGGCTTTGGGTGTGTGTTATTGGAGGTAAGAGACTGAAAATTTCTTCCAGCCACATCTCAGAGGAGTGCCGAAGAAAAACACCAAAAGAACTTTTTGTGTCTCCGCTATGGCATAAACTAAGGACCAACTAAACTAAACTTTCTATCTATCTATCTATCTATCTATCTATCTATCTATCTATCTATCTATCTATCTACATATCTATGTGCCATTGAGAGGCCTCTGCTGGAATTGACAGCACTGCATTCCCAGGTAGTTTTGGGGTAAGGAAAACAGTCCCAGCTGATATATAACTTTTACCCTATAAATGGTGTTATACAATTTGTCCCCTGGAAAAGATGGGGTGCACTAAGATAGATGCGAGCATCACCAACAGAATACAAGAGATGGAAGAGAGAATATCAGGTGCAGAAGATTCCATAGACAACATGGACACAACAATCAAAGAAAATGCAAAATGCAAAAAGATCCTAACCCCAAACATCCAGGAAATCCAGAACACAATGAGAAGACAAAACCTACAGATAATAGGTATAGATGAGAATGAAGATTTTCAACTTAAAGGGCCAGTAAATATCTTCAACAAAATTATAGAAGAAAACTTTCCATACCTAAAGAAAGAGATGCCAATGAACATACAAGAAGCCTACAGAACTCCAAATAGACTGGACCAGAAAAGAAATTCCTCCCAACACATAATAATCAGAACAACAAATACACTAAATAAAGATGGAATATTAAAAGCAGTAAGGGAAAAAGGTCAAGTAACATATAAAGGCAGGCCTATTAGAATTACACCAGACTTCTCACCAGAAACTATGAAAGCCAGAAGATCCTGGACAGATGTTATACAGACCCTAAGAGAACACAAATGCCAGCCCAGGCTACTATACCCAGCAAAAATCTCAATTACCATAGGTAGAGAAACCAAAGTTTGCCATGACAAAACCAAATTCACACAATATCTTTCCACAAATCCAGCCCTTCAAAGGATAATAACAGAAAAACACCAACATCCTAGAAAAAGCAAGAAAGTAATCCTTCAACAAACCTAAAAGAAGACAGCCTCAAAAACAGAATCCCAACTCTAACAACAAAAATAACAGGAAGCAACAGTTACTTTTCTTTAATATCTCTGAATATCAATGGACTCAATTCCCCAATAAAAGGACAAAGACTAACAGACTGGCTACATAAACAGGACCCAGCTTTTTGCTGCTGACAGAAAACCCACCTCAGGGAAAAGACAGACACTACCTCAGAGTAAAAGGAGGGAAAACAATTTTCCAAGCAAATGGTCCAAAGAAACAAGCTGGAGTAGCCATTCTAATATAGAACAAAATCTACTTCCAACTCAAAGTTATCAAAAAAGACAAGGAGGTGCACTTCATACTCATCAAAGGTAAAAATCTTCCAAGATGAACTCTCAATTCTGAATATCTATGCCCCAAATGCAAGGGCAGCCACATTCATTAAAGAAACTTTACTAAAGCTCAAAGCACACATTGCACCTCACATAATAATAGTGGGAGACTTCATCACCCCACTCTCAACAATGGACAGATCCTAGAAACAGAAACTAAACAGAGACACATTGAAACTAACAGAAGTTATGAAACAAATGGATTTAACAGATATCTACAGAACATTTTATCCTAAAACAAAAGGATATACCTTCTTCTCAGTAGCTCATGGCACCTCCTCCAAAATTGACCATATAACTGGTCACAAAACAGGCCTCAACACATACAAAAATATTGAAATTATCCCATGCATCCTACCAGATCACCACAGACTAAGGCTGATCTTCAATAACAACATAAATAACAAAAAGCCAACATTCATGTGGAAGCTGAACAATACTCAATGATACCTTGGTCAAGGAAGAAATGAAAGAAATTAAAGACTTTTTGGAGTTTAATGAAAATGAACACACAGCATACCCAAACTTATGGGACACAATAAAAGCAGTCCTAAGAGGAAACTCATAGCTCTGAGTGCTGCCAAAAAGAAACTAGAGATAGAATACACTAGCAGCTTGACAGCACACCTAAAAGTTCTAGAACAAAAGGAAGCAAATTCACCTAAGAGGAGTAGATGGCAGGAAATAATCAAATTCAGGGCTGAAATCAACCAAATGGAAACAAAAAGAACTATTCAAAGAATCAACCAAACCAGGAGCTGGTTCTTTGAAAATATCAAAAAGACAGATAAACCCTTAGGCAGACTAATTAATTAGAGGGCACAGGGACAGTATCCTAATTAACAAAATCAGAAATGAAAAGGGAGACATAACACCAGAACCTGAGGAAATCCAAATCATCATCAGATCCTGCTACAAAACTGGAAAACCTGGATGAATGGACAACTTCCTAGACAGATACCAGGTACCAAAGTTAAATCAGGATCAGATTAATGACCTAAACAGTCCGATATCCCCTAAAGAAATAGAAGCAGTCATTAATAGTCTCCTTATCAAAAAAAAAAAAAAAAAGGTCAAGACCAAATGGATATAGTGCAGAATTCTATCAGACCTTCAAAGAAGACCTAATTCCAACTCTCCTCAAACTATTCCACAAAATAGAAACAGAAGGTACTCTACCCAATTCATTCTATGAAGCACAATTACCTAAACCACATAAAGACCCAACAAAGAAAGAGAACTTCAGACCAATTTCCCTCATGAATATCGATGCAAAAATACTCAACAAAATTCTTGCTAACTGAATCCAAGAACACATCAAAACTATCATCCATCATGACCAAGTGGGCTTCATCCCAGGAATGCAGGGATGTTTTAATATATGGAAATCCATCAACTATATAAACAAACTCAAAGACAAAAAACACATGATCATCTCGTTAGATGTTGAGAAAGCATTTGACAAAATCCAACACCCCTTCATGATAAAAGTCTTGGAAAGATCAGCAATTCAAGGCTCATACCTAAACATAATAAAAGCAATATACAGCAAACCAGAGCCAACATCAAACTAAATGGAGAGAAACTCGAAGCAATCCCACTAAAATCAGGGACTAGACAAGGCTGCCCACTTTCTCCCTACCTATTCAATATAGTACTCGAAGTCCTAGACAGAGCAATTAGAAAACAAAAGGAGACCAAGGGAATACAATTGGGAAAGAAGGAAGCCAAAATATCACCATTTGCAGATGATATGATAGTATATATAAGTGATTCTAAAAATTCGACCAGAGAACCCCTAAACCTGATAAACAGCTTCAGTGAAGTAGCTGGATATAAAATTAACTCAAATAAATCAGTGGCCCTTCTCTATATAAAGGATAAACAGGCTGAGAAAGAAATTAGGGAAACAATACCCTTCACAATAGTTACAAATAATATAAAATACCTTGATGTGACGCTAATTAAGGAAGTGAAAGATCTGTATGATAAGAACTTTAAGTCTCTAAAGAAAGAAATCAAAGATCTCAGAAGATGGAAAGATCTCCCATGCTCATGGATTGGCAGGATTAATATAATCAAAATGGCTATCTTGCCAAAAGCAATCTACAGATTCAATGCAATCCCCATCAAAATTCCAACTCAATTCTTCACTGACTTAGAAAGAACAAGTTGCAAATTCATCTGGAATAACAAAAAACCTAGGATAGCAAAAAGTATTCTCAACAATAAAAGAACATCTCGGGGAATCACCATGCCTGACATTAAGCTGTACTACAGAGCAATTGTGATAAAAACTGTATGGTACTGGTATAGCGACAGACAGGTAGATAAATGGAATAGAATTGAAGACCCAGAAAGGAACCCACACACCTATGGTCACTTGATCTTTGTCAAGGGAGCTAAAACCATCCAGTGGAAAAAAGAGCATTTTCAACAAATGGTGCTGGCTCAACTGGCAGTTATTATGTAGAAGAATGGGGATTGATCCATTCTTATCGCCTTGTTCAAAGCTCAAGTCTAAGTGCATCAAGGAACTCCACATAAAACCAGAGACACTGAAACTTACAGAGGAGAAAGTGTGGAAAAGCCTCAAAGATATGGGCACATGGGAAAAATTCCTGAACAAAACAGCAAAGGCTTGTGCTGTAAGATCGAGAATCGACAAGTGGGACCTCATAAAATTGCAAAGCTTTTGTAAGGCAAAAGACACTGTCAATAAGACTAAAAAGCCACCAACAGATTGGGAAAGGATCTTTACCAATCCTAAATCAGATAGGGGACTAAGATCCAATATATATAAAAAAAATCAAGAAGATGGACTCCAGAAAATCAAATAACTCTATTAAAAAATGGGGTACAGTGCTAAACAAAGAATTCTCAACTGAGAAATATTGAATGGCTGAGAAGCACCTGAAAAAATGTTCAACATCCTTAATCATCAGGGAAATGCAAATCAAAACAACCCTGAGATTCTACCTCACACTAGTCAGAATAGCTAAGAACAAAAATTCAAGTGACAGCAGATGCTGGTGAGGATGTGGAGAAAGAGGGACACTCCTCCATTGTTGGTGGGATTGAAAGCTGGTACAACCACTCTGGAAATCAGTTTGGCGGTTCCTCAGAAAATTGGACATAGTACTACAGGAAGGTCCAGCAATACCTCTCCCGGGCATATACCCAGAAGATATTCCAACTTGTAATAAGAACACATGCTCCACTGTGTTCATAGCAGTCTTATTTATAATAGCCAGAAGCTGGAAAGAATCCAGATGTCCCTCAACAGAGGAATGGATACAGAAAATGTGGTACATTTACACAATGGCGTACTACTCAGCAATTAAAAAACAACGAATTCATGAAATTCTTAGGCAAATGGATGGATCTGGAGAATATCATCCTGAGTGAGGTAACCCAATCACAAAAGAACACACATGATATGCACTCAATGATAAGTGGATATTAGCCCAGAAACTTAGAATACAATTTGCAAAACACATGAAACTCAAGAAGAAGGAAGACTAAAGTGTGGATACTTTGTTCCTTCTTATAATGGGGAACAAAATACCTATTGAAGGAGTTACACAGACAAAATTCAGAGCTGAGACAGAAGGAAGGACCATCCAGAGACTGCCCCATATACAACCACCAAACCCAGACAATATTGCATATGCCAGAAAGTTTTGCTGACAGGACCCTGATAGAGCTGTCTCTTGTGAGGCTATGCAAGTGCCTGGCAAATACAGAAGTGGATGTTCACAGTCATCTATTAGATGGAACACAGGGCCCCTAATGAAGGAGCTAGAGAAAGTACCCAAGGAGCTGAAGGGGTCTGCAACCCTATAGGAGGAACAACAATATGAACTAACCAGTACCCCTCAGAGCTGTGTCTCTAGCTGCATATATAGCAGAGGATGGCCTAGTTGGCCATCAATGAGAGGAGAGGCCCTTGGTCTTGCGAAGATCATATGCCCCAGTACAGGGGAATGCCAGGGCCAGGAAATGGGAGTGGGTAGGTTGGGGAGTAGGGCTGGGGGAGGGTATAGTGGACTTTGGAGATACCATTTGAAATGTAAATGAAGAAAATATCTAATAATAAAAAAAAAGAAACAAGAAAAAAAAACTGTTAGAGTAGAGTCTGGTTCCCAGCACACATATCAGATGGCTCACAACCACCTGTAAGTCCAGCTCCTGGAGAGCCTATGTCCTGGTCTGTCTCCCAGCACACATATCAGATGGCTCACAACCACCTGTAAGTCCAGCTCCTGGAGAGCCTATGTCCTGGTCTGTCTCTTGACTCACAAATGCATACACCCTCACATGGGTACACATACACAAGTAAACAGAAGATAAATCTTTTTGTCTTGTTTTGTTTTGTTTTTTTGTTTTAGTTTTTCGAGACAGGGTATCTCTGTATAGCCCTGGCTGAACTCAGAAATCCACCTGCCTCTGCCTCCCGGGTGCTGGGATTAAAGGCGTGCACCACCACACCCCGGCAAGATAAATCTTTTTAAAAAAGAAAATGGATTGGGGGGGGTATAACTGGGTTGGGGCACTTGCCTATCATTTGTAAGGCCCTATATTCAGTTTCCAAGTACTGCCAAAAAGGAGAGGGGAGGCTTACCTTTAAAAAATTATCAGTGATAAGTCTAGCTGTGGGGCAATGGGCTACATGCAGACAGCCTGGTTTCCAGTCGAGGCTAGATGTTGAACCCCGGGAACGGTGGTGATAATTCACTTACATGGGATGGAAGGAGTTCTCTCAAGTCTCCTGGACCCTGGCTCCTGCTGGAGTAACTGCCCCCACAACCCCCACAGGAGAGGCATGGCTATCACCACTTAGGAATAGCACCAAGCCCTCTCACATGCAAATAAGGTTTCCCCCAAACTCTCAGCCCAAGCCAATGAGAGGGGCTTGCTGTCAAACTCTAAATTACTGCCAGAATGGTATATAGGGAGAGCCATGTGGGGAATTAAAGGAATGCAAGAACTATTTCTTTGTCTGACCTTCTGTTCCAAGAGCTGTAACACTTGGGAAGAGATCTTCTCTCCCAAAGAATGGCGCAGGAGTCCTGCTGCATTCCTCACTGGACTGTGGGCTTTTCAGTGACCCAGGCTTCATCTCCCTGCCTGCACTCACTTCCCTGGCTGGGGCCTTCCCACACAGCCTGGATAGAGGTCTCTGTAGAAAAGTTCTGGTTCCTAGGCCCACATCTAGCAAACTAAGAGAACTATCTATCTCCCTGAGCTGTCCAAAACCACTGGGGCAAGAGGGTCATTCCTTAATAATGGGAAGGGAGATGTGGACAAACTGAACCTCTTCCCTTAGAGAGAACATAGACTCAGTAGTAATACCTGACTGGAGTATTCTCGTGTGAAAGCAGTTAGTATACTTTTTGGGACTATTGAGAAGTATATTGATAACTGCTTTGTAAGGCCAGTCACAGCTCCTCAGTTCTGGAGAGATGGGTACACAGAAAAACACCCTGCAAGCCCTTGTGAGCCTGACCATCTGCACCCACTCTCCCCAGGACATAGGGATGGTGCTCAACTCTGTGAAGCATTGATAAATGCTAAGTACTAATTTAAGTGTCAATAAAAATATTAGTTCTGCATTCAGCTTTCTTAAGTCTTTCTTATTTCTCTTCCGTCCTGGCAGCCTTGAGTGGGGAACTATCAGTCAAGTACTTCCATCATGGCTGTTGCAAGCCTACATGGTCCAGGAACTTTACAATCGCTGTAAACCCCTTCAGCAGCTGGAGAGAAGGACATGCTCCAGCTATGACCACTCCTGACAGTAGAAAATCATCACTGAGAACAAGATGAGCTTGGTGAGCTCTAGATGCCCTTGAATAGGCTGTAGCCATTTTCACTGAGACCAGAGGCAGGGCAGGAAACTTCCCCTAAGGTCTGAGATTAATACAAGAAGTCCTTTATTGTATCAAGACCCACCTGACATGCTCGGCCATCCAAGCTACCTCCACTACACTCTTTGGGTTACCAGTTCAGCCATGCTACATGGATGGGAACAGACCACCACTCAAGCGGAACCTTTTATTGAGCCTAATATTTTTAAAAACAAGCGGGCACAGCACATGAGAAGATCTCCCAGATAAATCACCAAGAGAACTGAACAACTCATTTATATGTACAGAGGGGTGTTTGTACAACACAGCAAGCCTTGTATGCAAATAAAGGTTTGTGTTTGTACCAATCATAGCATTGGCCCATTGGCCTCCCAGCCATAGCAGTCCTTCTGCTGGGTCACAAGGGGGAGGTGCTTCCCCTCTGGCCTAAGTGAAAATGGTTGCTACAATGTTTGTGCAGTCTCCTCAAGGCATTTGGAGAGAGTTCAAAATGAGAGTAATGAGATAAAGGTACATTTCTTTTGTGTAAGGTAGTCCGGGCAGCAAGAGACATCTAAGACTTTGCTTATTCCCAGGAGCACAAACAAGAGAAGGTGTGCTTACAGTAAGAACCTGAAGGAGTTATTGTTAACACGTATTACTGATTTTTATCAGTGCATTAATGATACTTAACATCTGCCCAGTGCCCCGGGGAAAAGGGAAGTGTCCCAGAGCCTTCTCAAAACTATGGGGATTTAATTCACAGAAGATGAAAGCTCAGCCCCTACAGCTCAAAATCTAAGGTAGAAACTGATATTAAATAAGTAATGTCAAAGCAATTCAAGGAAAGTCTACATTGAGAAACCACACCAGTAGCTGCAGGGAAAAGACAATAATCAGGGCCAACACCTTATATAAAGGTGCACTGGCCGGCCAGGTCCTGAGAGTCAGGCTCCACAGGGAAAGCACACAAAGAGTTGCCACACAAATTAGATAAAATTCTAGACACTCGTGTTCATGTATATTTCAGAGAAACAACACTTTGGTATAAATATGGTTCATGCAATGTTTGAGACATACTTGGATTGATAATTACTGTTTGTCTCAAGTTCTTATTTGACTTGGAGTTCTCCATTTTGTTTGGAAACATAGCAAGGAAGCACTCCAGCTCTCCAACTGCTTGCTTGCTTTTTAATTTTTTTTTTATTTTTTTAAATAAGCAGTACCTTCTAGCTGAGCTCAAAACTGAGTTTTAGCAATTACTGTAGTCAGCGTTACAGTCACAAAAAACACACACCTCAGGTTCTTGCAAAAGCTGATCACATAGACAATACAACATCTACCTGAAATGCTCCAAGTTTTAATTACAACCTTGAGAGGGACGAGTTAACCAGTTCTTTTGTAAGAGCAGCAACAGTAGTAAAGAGTTAATGAGTAGCTGCCTCCCACAGTGGCAACAGAAAGCAGTCAATAAACAACAGCTCAGACAATAAAAGACAGCTTCATGTTCACGGATGGTCATGGCAATAAGGATGGTCGAAATACAGAGAAGGGAAAAAAAGTGGGGGAGGAGGACAAAATGTTGAGGCTGAAGAGCTAAGGATGTAGCTCAGTTGACACAAGCTTATTTCGCATGCACATGGCCCTACATTCAAGCTCCAACACCACATAAAACTAAGCATGGTGGTGCATGCCCTATAACCCCAGCACCTGAGAAGTACAAACAGGAGGATTACAAGTTCAAGGCTGCCCTTGGCTAGATCGAGTTCAAGGCCAACATGGACTACATGAGGCCCTTTCTCCAAAAGAGAAAGGGAGTGAGGGGGATCCAGAATGCAGAAACTAAAGGAGGATGAAAGACAAAGAGCTATGAGCGCCGTGGACTAGAAACTGTCAGCCCAGCCCCTAGAAGAGCTCCAACTACCAGGGTCTCAGGTACTCTAAGGCAGCGGATCACCTTTAATACAGTTCTTCATGCTGTGGTGGTCCCAACCATAACATTATTTTCGCTGCTACTTCCTGAGTATAATTTTTCTACCGCTATGAATCATAATGTAAACATCTGGTACACAACAGGGACTTAAAAAGATCTAAAGAAAGGTAATGCCATTCAGACTGATTTTTGAAAACGACTCTGGTTGTTAAGTGGAGAAGAGACTAGAGCAAGGGACGCGGTCCCCACACCCCCGCACCTGTCTGTTCCCTCTCCCTTCCAAGATGGGAAAGCTCCCTACCACAAAAAGTCAATGTCAGGTTTCCTGTAAGATGCTTTATTTTATTCTACCATCTGCTGACAGTAAAAGCCACTCTCGATCTGATCCTGTGTCCTAGCCTAAGGCAGGGGAGGGAGAAGGGACCTTTGGACTTCTGGCTTCAAACTGGTACAATTATGTATGAGTGTGAAAACTAGGCACAGCCTTTAAGAGCTCTAACTTAGCATGTGCATTTTCACATGCCTCAGCATAATAGCTTTAACTATTATGATCCCTTGAGGTCCCTGCACATGAAGACATTTCCCAGCTACATCTGCAAGATTCTGAGACATTGGAATTCATGAGCTCATTCTGCAACCTTCACCAAGATTCCAGCACTAGAAGGCCATTGAGTAGGAGATTTGGGTCTGTGAAAAATTAGAAAGTCAGAACTTTGTCCTCAGGTGGCATGGGGGGGGGGGGGACTGTCTTGGCACCAATCTGCGGGTCAGGGAGGGACAGCAAAGTCCCTTTTATTTTTGCACCTTAGCAAGACAACACAGGGCAGGGAAGTCAGCACTATGGGAATGAATATATACAACATCTGCTGTCCTGAGCCTCAACTGTGGCTAAAGAGAAACAGTGGTGGGGGCAGAAAGAGCGACAAGCAACACACAAGCTCAGTACCTCATTCCGGAAGCAATCTCAACGTAGCCGCACCCCCGCGGTGCGATTTACCCTTTCTATCCCGGGGCCGGGGCCAGGACAGTCCCGCAGCGCGCATGCGCGGTCACTTCATGGAGCCCTTCCCAGGAATTTATTGCTCACCCGCCTAGAGAGGCCGAGCATGAGAATGGCTTCTCCTAAATCCAGGCTGGATTTTGCTGCCCTCTCCCGGGCTGGCTGACACTTGCAGCATGTGCAGTATCAGAAGAAGTCAAGAGTCCAAGTTGATCTGGTTTCAAAGCTCCAGTGGCCCTACGGCTCATTATCTAGGCAGATCATGAAAAAACTCAGTGAAACAAGGATATCCAGGCTTAGATGTCTGGGAGGAATGACACAGAGCTCCACCGTTGGAGCATTTTAAGTCTTGCACGTCCAGGAGAATCAGTCCCACCCTCCCAAAAAATAATAAGAGCCTTAAAATGACATGAAACTGTGCCTGGTGGTAATCTCACACCACTCCAGTCTTGCCTTAAAAGAGGAGTTACCCTCTGTCCTCTGCTATACAGCAGTAGTTCTGGTATTGAGGAAGTCCAGGTATCCAGGATTCTGTGGAGTGTGGAATAAACGAACCTCCCTTCAACAGACGAAGGAACCTAATATGTACATTAAATCTTGTGACATTCCTTTGCTGAACCTATTCTCTCTCTCTCTCTCTCTCTCTCTCTCTCTCTCTCTCTCTCTTTCTCTCTCTCTCTCTCTCCTGCTCCTAGGGAATTAATCAAACCCTGGAAAGGTTGCAGGAACACTGGCAGCAAGACATAGGCATGTGGAGGCATTTGCATTCTGAACTTTGCCTTCAAGTTCTCCTGGCCCTCCTCCTTACCTCCTGATTGTCCACCCTCACCCCAGCCTTCTCTCTCTCCTCAGACTCACAGAACTCCTTCCCTACTCAAAATCAAATGTAGAACTTTCTTCTAATTCCTCATTGTTAATCATTAGGATCTGAATACATAGCTTTCACTCTGGGAAAGTAATTTTCCTTCTAAGAGAATCTGTCTCGGGCTAACTGGCTCTAAGATCTTTTTTTGCCTTGCCACTAAAAACTTAGACCATGGAAACAAGTACAGTACGTTTCTATTGGACTCATGCTGTTTAAGCCACTTTAAGAACCCTCTGTACACTATGGGGATCACACACATGCAAATATAGGGAGAGGACCTCCCTGAGGCTCAACTTTCAACCTCCCATAGCCAGCAAATCTATTTTACGAATGGATAACCAGGGGCAAACTAAGGTGGTTCATGACCACCACACCGGCACTACAGAAAATAGTTGCAGGAATGCTAAACGCAGAAGAGGAAGAATGTTTTCATCACATGAGCATAGGAGAGAATGAATTAATGGGAAGAGTGAGCGGGGCGGGGAGAATCCGTGTGAACCCTGTTGTGCCTTACACGGTGCACTAGCAAAGCTCTAACACAGGAAAGGAAAGGAAGAAACAATAATTTGCCCAATAAAATTATACTTCTCCATAATAATCATAAATGTAATGACTTTGGCTCACCAGACAAAGACATGCAGGCTGGTTTAACTGGATTTAAATCACTAGATCCAAATGTCCTTTGTCTCCAAGAAGCACATCTAAGGCATAAAGACACCTGCCAATCTGCCAAGTGAAGGGAAGCCAAAATCAAGTGGGCGTGGCTGTTCTGATGTCCAATAAGTATATTTCAAATCAAAGTTAGAAGAGATAAAGAAGATACTACATTATTAATAAAAGGATCAAATTTCTTGAGAAGATAATAACAAGCATAAATATATATATATCCACCAAACATTGCAGCCATAGTTTCATCAGCAAACATTAAAGACCACAAGAAGTCAGAAATGTCCTGATAAAATAACAGTGAATGACTTTAATACCTACCCTCATCTTCAATTAACATTCAGAGGAGTACAACAGTATCCTCTGAATGGAAACAAACTCGGGACATTCTAAAGCAGTGGTTCTCAACCTACTTGATTGAGACCCCCTTGAGGTCAAATGACCCTTTCACAGGGGCCATAAGTCAGACATCCTGCATTTCAGATATTTATATTATGATTCAAACAGTAGCAAAACTATAGTTATGAAGTAGCAATTAAAATAAGTTTATGGTTGGGAGTCACCACAACATGACAAACTGTATAAAAGGGCTGCAGAATCCGGAAGGTTGAGAAGCAGTGCTCTAAAGAGAGGATCAAGACCACTCGGTAAGGAAATCACAGTTCTCTGGAAATCGCTGAAACTTATTAAATTCATAAGGATTCCTCCCTCCTCAAGGTTATATAAATCATAAGACTCTCCTCTGAAAAGAGAAGAGTCTCCAGCAGGTTGAGTTGCCTGCAAGTCACATTGAGCTCCAAAAAATGGGCCTTTTATAAGCAGTAACTTGGGGTGATACAGCTGCCTCTAAAGCATTCCTATTCCTGTAAGTGCCCCCCCCACAAAAAAAACCCTCACTGGCTTACCAAGTTAAACTTTGGTAGAATCCATTCTTTGGTCTGTAATCAGTGCCCTATCTGGGATGAGAAGAACTTCCTTCACATGTCCCATGAAGTGGACACAATGGTATCTTTCTGTGCAGTTAATACTAACATACCTATCTCAGACTCTACATCAATGCCTGTTTAAGACTCATTGTGTGAAGTAGTAAGCGTAGTGCCCAAGCAGGCATACAGACAGGTACTAAGTGCCAACTGCTCTCTTCCTGGACACGGAAGCCCACATACCCTGCAGGAACAAGTCCCTGAACTCTACTTATCCCAATGGACACTTGACCACATCTGTGTCTTAGACAACCCAGTGCTGGCATCGCTTCTGACAGCCTAGTCAGGAGTCACTCCAACTTTAGGTGATTTAAATTTTTTGTTCTTTCTGCCAGTATTTCAGAGCTCAGTCTATTACTGAGTGAAGTCATGACAGAAACCTAAAGACAGGAGCATATTCAGAAGCCATGGAGGAGTTGTTACTGGCTTGCTCTCCATGGCTTGCTCAGCCTGCTTTCTTATAGCACCCAGGACAACCAGCCCAGGGATGGCCCTCACAAATCAATCACAACTTAAGAAAATGCCCTACAGCCTTGCCTACAGACCTTCTCAATTGAGAGTTCCTCTTCCCAAACAACTCTAGCTTGTGGCAAGCTGACATCAAACTAGCAAGCAAGTTCACAAAGCATTTACCTCTGAATGATATTCATAAATCTTCTCAGCGCTCTCTCTCTCTCTCTCTCTCTCTCTCTCTGACCAGTCCAGCTCATTTCTTTCCAGAGGGCAAGGAAGGAGCCCAGCCATAGCTGGGCGCACTGGAGGTTAATCTGAAAACCCTCTTACAGAAACAGGCTCACTCTGCTCCCTTTCTTTGCCTGGGAATCCCAGAAGTAGCTTAGATTGGGGATTGAGAAGGACCAAGTACCCAACTGAAAGGTAGGAGGAGCTACTGGAGGGAGGGTTAGAGTGACCTAGAAGGCTTTGAGGAACACCACACTTGACCCTCCAGGTCTGTCTGTCAGCCCTTTCAACCAGGCGGCTCCAGAATCATGCCAAATCCCATCAGGTAATCCTGCAGCTCTGAGATGCCTCTGGTCCTCTCGATTCCTGCTGCTGATCGCATGTTGGACCTCCACTCTCTGGCCTCAGTCCCGGAAGGCAGGTAGCCTAGCCTTTTCATGCAGATTCCTGGTCGGTCAGTATTGGGGGCTGCTTACTGTCTGTTCCTGACATCTAGCTAACCCAGGAGGTTCTCCCCCACCCGCAAAGCCACTCAACTACTTACTCCTCTGAGCACTCTAAGGTGCCATCTCCAGCCAAGGACAGCTTGGTTCTGGGTTCCTGAGCACTTTATGCTGAATTTAAATAGACACAGAGGACATGAACCCTGGTAGTCCAAAGGCCTCTGGCAAATCAGTCTGCACAACACCTCGCCTCAAGGGCCTGCTCTAAATTTGCTGGGGGTCCCTAGGGCCTCTTGTCCCAGGACACTGTCATTTGTCACACCATTCTCTTCATTGGGTTTTACCAAACTGAAAAAGAGACAAGGGTAGGACAAAAATTTTAAGAAACCAAAACAAAACATCTGAAAATGAAGGGAAACAAAAAGACATGAAAAAATGCCCAATAAAGAAAAAAAGTAAAATTTGCAAAGGAAAAACAAAGAGATAAAAGTCAAACTGGAGAGAACAGGTCAAATGATATAAATCTAATTTCAGTTTTAATATATTTGCATGGAATTTTTATTTGGACCTCCAGAATCAAACATGTTTTCTCGTTCAATTGTATTTTCCACAGAGAGACAGCCGGGGTCGCTAGAGGTCAAGGCTTCATTGAGCAAGGTGATGCCTCAGCCTTTCTGAGGTCAAAGGATAATGATCTTCGTGGAAGTCTGTGCAAAAAAATGGGCGTGGTTTCTTCACTACATCCTGTTTAAAGACTATAACTTTCCTGAAATGTTGTTACAGGATATAAGATGGAACTTTTAAGTAGAGCAGTGGAGAATGAATGGAACAAGGCCTGCCTAACCTGTCCTCAGCCAGCCATTTTGACTCAAAGTGGCCTTCTGCCAAGGCTGTGGGACCTTGGGGGATAAAGATTTTCTCAGGACGGAGACCATTCCAATAAGACAACAATAATGATATAGGAACAGCTGATGATAATGAACATCTTTTGCATGCTGGCCACCACTTTAGGTATTTTATAGATATCAGCTGTCACCTTCACAGCCATCCATTGAGGTAGGACCACAACATCTCCATTGTATAGAGGAAGGAACAAGCAGCTTGCCTTAGATCATACCAAGAAGCCTCAGATGCAGGCTTAGGAAGAGCACATGCTGACTCGTGTTCATTCTACCTGAGTTGGTCATGTGTAGCTCTACACTTTCTTACAAAGGAAAACACTGAGTGGAGGTTGTAGGAAATACATAGTAGAAAACAAGCAATAGAAAATATAGAGTGTTTGCTATTGTTATTAATACAGTTATATGTATCTTCTAGATGTTTAATATCTAGCTAAGGAGTTTGGCAAGATTAATAATACAAGAAGGCACCAAACGAATGAGTTAATCAGTCAGTCAATCAAACCAAGAAATAATAGCTGCCCATCAGCATTGTAGTGAAGGAAAAGATGTGCAGAGAGAGTGTCAGGCCCAGGTCATGGCTCACTCAGTGTAGCGACTGCTTGAAGTCTTACAGGAGAAGCCTCTGTGGCATTAACAGAAAGCAATTTCTGACCCTAAGTGGCTGAGATAACTGTTACATTCTGAATGTTTGGTTGCATGGATTAGACACATTAGATAATTTTCACGTGACAGGGGGCATCAAATTCACCCAGCTTGAACACACTATTAACAACCTCTGAGTTACCAATGATGTGTTGGTGCAGCGTTAAGGAACAAAATCAAAGCACTTTGGATTGTTATCATCTAGGTTTTATTTCTGTACTTCAGGCCCCCTGTGTCTTCAACACTCTTATCTGTGTGTTGATTGAGTTTGAATCTGTGCCTGCCTGAAGGCTGTCTTGTGAGGATGTCCTGGTGTCTGTCCATCTGTGTGAATGTGTGCCTATCTGAGAGCACCTGCTCCTAACAAAGTGTTTTACTATGTATGCATTGAATGTCACAGAAAGTGTCACATAGTGAAGGGAGGAAGGAGGGGATACTTTACAGAACTCTTCAGCAGAGTTTACACGGGATGAAGTCACTGACTCCAGCTGATCCCAACAGGCTCAGATAACAAGTATCATTGTTCATCAAGCAATAGCTGTGTGTCTATGACTGATATAAGATTGCTTTCACCCTCTATCTTTGCTGCTTTGTGCAAATGATTATCAGAATACACATGCATTGCTCTAGGTCTGGCATGGAACAACACATAAACCAGGCTTACAGCTATACATTATAGCTTAGGTTGTAAACAATGATTACACTGGGAATCTAAGGCAGGCAATATTGATTGTTACATTGTTCTCTTAAGGAAGGTTAAACAAGGTAGGACATCAGGGCAGCAGCCTGAAGTCTTAAGTAACCTCAAAGTGCATTATTAGTCTTTTAAAATGTAAAACTATTTTATCATAATGCATTGCCACATTTAATCATCGTATGCCTGTGGATGTTTGACTAAACATATCTTCTTTGCTAAAATTCACTAAAATAAAGCAATAGCTTGATGTCTACATTTTGATCAAACTAGTTGCTGATTTGGGGGGCCCATTTATTTCATGGATATTTTTCTGTTAGCTCTGGAATAGGACACAGACCTGGATAGGATGCCAACTCACAGACTATGGAGGAAGGGGCATGGCTAGGCATATCATGCTAATTGAAACTTGAAGTCTGAGAGGGAGCCAACAGGCAATGAGCCAGTTGGACTGCATATTGGAACCCCATACTGGGTACATGGAATAAGTAGGTTGAGTAAGGGTGCTGTGGGGGAAGGGCTCTCTGTGCCTGGTGGAAACAAAGTGAGAGTACTGGGTGCTGCAGAGCTGGGAATTAGAAGCACAGTGGATTGATTCAGCAAGAAGCTGAATTCATAATGTATTCATAAGTGACCTCAGCTAAGCATGGTTTCCTGCCCCTGAGTCATCTATTCAAGTCACCTGGACTTTTGCAGTCTCCAGTGTTGCTGAGTGGAAATTTGGCATCATGAGGAAAAAGATAATTTTTGTGTACAACTTGCTTTTCATTGGTTGTCTGTTACACGCATCCCAATGAAGCTGCTTGACAAAGTTGAAAAAGTTGAAAGCGCTCACGAGACACAGAGTTTCAAATGGAACTCCTCTCCTGGGAAGACATTCTCGCTACCCTTATATCCCCACATTAGTCTGTTGTATAGATCCACATGCTCTCATTTAGTAGGATTTTATTATAATGCTTTTAAAGATTGAATTCTGACCTAGCTAAGCCTTTCACCAGTGTTCCAACGTCCTAGTATAGCCTTGTATTCAGTAGGAATCTAGAGACAGGGAAACTAATTAGGAATTACAAAGAATGGAGCCAGAGTAGCTCAAGGCTGGTCTGCAGAATGTTTACTAGGGACTATAGCCAGTCTTACCCAGGCAAGGAACTACATAAGAGTTAGAAATCTCAGGGCAAGCTTAGCAAAGTATATACTTAGAATCTTCTATAGCCAGGTATGGCAGACTACGTTACTTGTTAGTTCCTCCACACTATCGCCCAGAAATATAGCTAACTCACTACCCTAAACAGGAATTCACCATTATCTAGGAAGAAGGAAGTTTGTGACCTGAGGAGGAACTAGAGTAGATACTTAGAACTATAGCTAGTTGAGTTACACCTATATACAAGTATTTACAATGGCCTAGGGGCAAGGTGGACTATGGCAAGGGCACGAAGCCCTTGCCCCTGGCTTCTAAGTTTAAGCTGACCTTAAGTGGAGTTGTTTTTGATCCCAGTAGTTAACATTGGATTTTATCCCAGTTTGCTTTCCTCTGTTTTGTGTAAGAATCTGGTAACCTCATTGTACCTTGCCGGTATGTCACCTAACTTCCCTATTTTCTTCTGTATAAAAAGTCTGATGCTCGATTTGACAAATTGCATTCAGATCCACACTCCCTTATGTCGTGTCTGTTTGTCACCCCACTTCTGCCGACTCCATGTACATCTGTCCCAACCTCTGATTCCCACGGATTGAGGAGGGCCGACTAGGCCTGGTCCGTGGCAGTTGTC
Source organism: Mus minutoides (assembly GCA_902729485.2). NCBI lineage: Eukaryota > Metazoa > Chordata > Mammalia > Rodentia > Muridae > Mus > Mus minutoides. The sequence continues at coordinate 487,427 of LR753434.1, read as the reverse complement.
ATTGACAGTACTCAATGCTATATGTATCTATGCATATACAAGTCCAGAAGAGCATCTATCTTAAATGGCCTGTCACTCTTTGTTCTGTTTAACAGTAAAAGAAGAAGCTGGTAAAATGGCTTAGGAGGTAAAGATGTTTATGCCAAACCTAATAACGTGCATTTTGTCCCAGAACCCATATAAGAGTGAAATCAAGAATGGACTCCACAAGGGTGTCATCTGATCTCCATATGTACACCATGACAGGAACACACATACATACACCATCACACACCATCACACACACTAGTCATAATAAACAAAATTAACTTTAAAAGTTAGAGGATGTTCTTCTCCTTGGCCAGTGGATTACGTGCATTCTCTAGCACACAGGGATAACATAACTTCATCTTATCAGAAACAAGTTTTTTGATAATAAAAGACAAACAGTAGAGATAACTCAAATGTCCTGTTCTGTTAAAGTCTCACAGAACGGCAATTATACTTGTGACTCTAGAAATATAAACATCACAGAGAACATTGGATGGTGAAGAAGAAAACCTGATATTCAGGGTTAATTTATATTTCTTCCTCAACTCTTTTTGAACAAAGTAATCCTTGCAATAAAATTGACATCCCTGGGGGAAAGGATATTACTGTGTCTGATAAAGCTGCCTTTCCCCTTATAGCATTCCAGTAATCCACTGAATGCTGTTTTTAATCTAAAAGGAGCAATCTCAAGAGAGAGTTAGAGGAAAAAAAGAAAGAAAGAAAGAAAGAAAGAAAGAAAGAAAGAAAGAAAGAAAGAAAGAAAGATCCACCTTTTGGTAATGTAACAGGAGTTACTATTCAGGTCCGGTCTGGTACTAGTTTAATGAGAGTAAAGATTCCAGCCCCTTTCCTCTCCTTTGCTTTTATGGTATGCTATAACATGCTGTTTGTTTTAGCGGGTTGAAGTAGAATCTCTAAGAAGTTTCTTGAAAAGAAAGGAAGTGGATGTTAAAGGCACTGAAATGCTAGCCAGCTGCCATTGTGAAGTGAACACAGCTGTGGTACCTAAGGGCCGACTCCAGCATACCTCGAAGAGATTATGTCAGTTCAGGCTAGGCTTAATAAATAGTTAGAGGGTCTGGAGCAATGGTTCAGTGGTTAAGAGCATGTACTGCATGTACTGCATGTACTGCCCTTACAGAGGACCTAAAATTACGTGGGTCCCAAGCACCAACATCAGGAGGCTCACAACAGAGGGGGAAGGAGGGAGGGAGGAAGGGAGGGAAGGGAAGGAAAGGAAAGAAGGAAGGAAGGAAGGAAGGAAGGAAGGAAGGAAGGAAGGGAGGGAGGCAAGGGAAGAAAGGAAGGGAGGGAGGGGGAAGGGAAGGGAAGGAAGAGAGGGAGGGAGGGAGGAAGGAAGGAAGGAAGGAAGGAAGGAAGGAAGGAAGGAAGGAAGGAAATGACTACTCTAAAGTATGGAAAAGATATATCTTATTATAGATGTAAGGGGAAAAGCAGACAGAGGGAAGAGTCCAGGCTGAATATGACCAGCAGACTAAACCTGACTGAGTAGAGAGATGGGAGAGAGAGCAAAAGAGGAACCGCAGAACAAGAGAGGCTGTATGGTCCAAGAGACGAGAGAGTGAGTTAGATAGGGATCCGGAGTGGATGAGAGGGGTTGGGAATCCCAGGTACCTGGAAGGGTGTGGTTTAGGGTAGAGGGCAGAGTGAGAAGCCCTGGGAGGAGCCACAGGTACCGAGTGAGACTTGTTCCACGTTTCTTTAAGACCTAAAAACAACCTTGTGTGATTCCAGTTCCCAGGGATCTGATACTCTCTTCGGGACTCTGAAAGCACCTGAACTCATGAGCACATGAACCTGAAGATAGACAGTCATGTCTATGGCTTCACCAAGAGATGGACAGACTACCCATGCTCATGGATTAGCTTAATTAATGGGGATGTGGTCAGATTAGAATTGGATGCTTCTTTGTAGCTTCCTTTCACAAAAATGGTGCCACCGCTGCCTCCTCCCCCTCCTCCTCCCCCTCTTCCTCCTCCTCCTCCCCTTCCTCCTCCTTCTTTTTGTTCATCTTCTCAAAGATCTTCTTGGTTCTGTGCTTCCTAATGTAATGATTCTCAACCCTCAAGGGAATCACTTTGTAAATTACTAGTGCCTGGCTCCCAATTCCAGATTTTATCATTTAATTGGCATGAAGAGCAACCCAGGCATGAGAGGCATTTTTCTAAATTGATCTTTCTGTACTGTGACATTTGTATATTCACATGTGGCTATAAAAAAATAATACCAAGAGACTGTACACTTTATTCAAGTTCATGTAGAATCAGGAGTGAGGCAAGAATGTCTGCTCTCAATGCTGTTGTTCAATAGTGTTCCAAGTCTTAGCTAAAGCAATACAAAAAAGATGAAAAGAATAAAACAGTACAATAAAAAAAAATCAAAGTATCTCCTTCTGCAAATGTCATGAGGCTATACTTCAAAGATCCTCAAGACTCAACCAAAAGCCCTTAGACATGGTACACACTTCCAACAAAATCAACCTACAAAAACCTGTAGCTTGTTTGTCCAATAACGAACCTGATGAGAAAGAAATCAGGGGACAATTCTCTTCAAAATACTATCTAAAAGTGAATGCCAAGAAATAAGCCAGCATGGTGAAAGACCTGTACAAGGGTCACTTTAAGACACTGAAGAGGACACCAAGAGATGGAAAGACTACCCATGCTCATGGATTAGCTTAATTAATGCTATGAAAATGGCTATATTAGGGGAAATCATCTATATACTTAATAAAATCCCAATGACACATTTCACAGAGCTAGAAAATGTAGTCATCAAATTCATATGGAAAGGCTCTGGGACCATCGCAGACAGGGTGTGGAAAGATTGTAAGGGTCAGAGATACAAGAACACTAGACTGAAAAGCCACTGTACTCATGAACACACAGCAGCTGTGGTTGCCTGCACAGGATCAATGTCATCTACATTCCAACATGGTGGTGAGCAGGCACTCAGGAACCTCCAGCCCCAACTAAAGAGCTTAGTGTTCCTGGCAGTTGATGGCTTCTCAGAAAGCTATAGTTCGTTTTCTCTGAGGTTGTTGCCCTTGGATGGCTGCACACCTGTCGGTGTATAGGCAGCCCAAACTGAAGTCAATCAGTTATTCATCCTGAGTTGTGAACAGTAGGGAAGTGAGAGTATTCCTGGAAAGAGTTGGGAGGAGAAGTGGCAGGTGAGTGTGATCGAAATGATTGTATGTACAAACTTCTCAGAAATTTATTTTAAAATCAAATGTACAGAAACAGAAAGTAGCCAACGCCACCTTAAATAGAAAGTACAGTACTGAAGGCATGACAACACTTCAGCTCCAATTATACTACAGAGACACAGTAACAAAAATCACATGATCCTAGAACAAAAAGAATCATTGAGTGAGGGACTAGGAGACCCAGAAATAAACTTACATAACTCCAACCACCTCATTTGACAAATATGCCAAAAACTATGCATTGCTGAAAAGATAACCTCTTTTAACAAGTGATCCTGAAAAAAGTATGGCTATCCACATATAAATAATTAGGCTAATAATCTCTCCTATGGCCCTCAAATAAAAACGTATCAAGTAATTTCATGTAGACCTGCAAACTCTGAAACTGGTAGATGAAAATTATAAGTAAAATAGTTCAAGATATAGGCATGGTCAGAGCTTCCTGAGAAAGGGAAAAGAAATCCATTCCAAGAACTAGGAATAGTACATCGTGAAATTTTAAAATTTTCTATACACCAAAGGAAGCAATCAGCATAGGGAAGAAACATCCAGTAGAATGGAAGGAAAGTCTGTCCTGGTGAGTTTGGTTTTTTTGTTTATTTGTTTGTTTGTTTGTTCTTGCTTTGTTTTGTTTTGTTGGGTTTTTTTTGTTGTTGTTGGTTTTGGTTTTTCGAAACAGGGTTTCTCTGTGTAGCCCTGGCTGTCCTGGAACTCACTCTGTAGACCAGGCTGGCCTCGAACTCATAGATTGCCTGCCTCTGCCTCCCAAATCCTGGTATTGAAGGCGTGTGCCACCACTGGGGGGAATATGGGGGGAAAGAGGCAAAGGAGAATAGGGGGAAGGATGAGGAAGAGAAGGAGGATCAGGGGGAGGACAAGGAGGATAAAGGGGGGGATAGAAAGTGGGGAAGGAGCAGGGGTTGGAAAAAGAGGAGGAGAAAGAAGAGAAGGAGGAGGGGAGCCAGATCCTTTGTTACAGAGGTCTAGTTGTAAGGACAAATCAGAGACTTTATCAGCCTTTTTAGAAGCAGACCTTTCTCTCCCTCCTCCTGTATCTGAGATAGGTTCCCTCCTCCCCTACCTTCCCACTATGTGCAACACAGTACCCACTGCTATGTCAAGGGGCTACATGGTGGTCAAGCTAGGCCATCCTGGAGTGGGAAACAGTAGGAAAATTGTTATCAGGACAATACTCATTGAGTACTGGTCTTTCTCCTGTCCATCTTCCATGGTTCAATTTTCATGAAATTTCTTGGTGTTTCATAAGTGCATCAAGTAGGGAAAATGACAGTACATAGTCTCACTGAGTCTTACCACAGGACCACAACTCCTTACAGTCCATCTTCTTTCTTGGCACTATTATTTTAATTTAAAAAACATTTATGCTTGCAAGTGTTTTGGTGGATGTGTGTGTACCACTTGTGTGCCTGCTACCCATGGAGGCCAGAGTGGGCATCATCAAATGCCCTAAGACCAGAGTTACAGACCTCTTTTGTAGTTATTACCCAAACAGGACGAACCCCGAATTTCAAAGGGTTGCTGTCTGCTTTGCCTCAGTGGTCCACACATAAATTACTGGATCCACTTACAGTCTGCATGCTAGAAAGAAAGCCCCAAGAACTTGAACAGCAGGCTCCTTTATTTCTGTCTCCTCAGTACTAAGTGGCTCTGATGTGTGACTGCATCCAAAGGTAGCCAGTGACTCCAACACAAAATAGACTCCAGGACCTTTCCATTCTCCAGTCTGGCTTTGATGAGGACCGCGGGGACCAATGGGAACACTGTACATGAGATTCCCGGGAAAGAAAAAGGGCCTGCTGAGTCCTGATATAAAACACCCCTTTGATTGCTTTGAGTGGGGAGGATGGAGTTTGAACAAAGATACTGATAAAGACAAAATTCTCATCGAAAGCTAAACAAGATCCCTGACACGGAGGAAACAGGATCTGCTGAGAACCACATCCAGTTGTCTTTGCGCCGAGTCTCCATCAATGCACAAGGCAGGAAGCCAAGCAGGGTGTTCCCTCTTCTAAACGTGTCGGGATGTGACCCCTTCTAAAGACGCTTTCCCCACAAACAACCAGCTTCCTACCATTAGTCATCAGACGCTGCTGTGTCTGAGTCTGACTTTCACTCTTTCTTTGGCTTCCCTGGGCAATTCAGCCTCTTGAATAGCATGTTCTGTCTTGGATTATCGCAAAGCTGAGTTGTGTCAATACTGAGTGTTCTCTCTCCTCTTTGAAGCTACACAGAGAAGCTAAAACCGTCCATGAATCCAGGAGCTCCAGGGAAACAGCCAGGCACGTCTGACACAGTAGTGTCTGTTTCAACACTTCGTGTCTTTTACTGCAATGTGCAACTTGTTCAGTTAGAATTTTCGGTGGAAAGGAGTTAGTTTAGCCACTGAATCTGTCCTGACATGGGGCAGCCCACTATGGTTCATTCTGTGAGTAGGGCTCTAGGATAGCTTTGGTCCTCTGAAGTCCTGGCTCTTTCAGGACCCCATGCTTTGTTTCTGGTGGTTCACTGAGAATGTTCATTCTTTCCTCTGTGGCTGGATTCGGCGAATGGGGAAGGGAATGGCACTGTCTATGGGTTGGATGGTTGGTTAGTTGGTTGGTTGGTTGGTTGGCTGGTTAGTGGGTGGGTGGGTGGGTTGGTTGGTTGGTGGGTTGGTGGATTGGTTGGTAGGTTGGTTGGTAGGTGGGTGGGTTGGTTGGTTGGTTAGTTGGTTAGTTGGATTGCTTTGCTTTTCATTTCTTCTATCTTTTCTCCACTCCAAATATATAAAGGAGAATTATAGTCCTAAATTCATTTTTACTAAAAGAACTCTAAGTTACCTTTCTTTACAAAAACAAAACAAAAACAAACAAAAAACCAAACCAAGCAAAAACAACAACAAAAAAACCAAACACATCTCTGCTTAAAATAATTGTACAGGTAAAGTCTGTATAGGAAAATTAGATAAGAGATAAAGAAAAAGAAAGTCAAACATGCAAAAGAAATTTTTTTTCTCCAATGCTGGGCATCCACCTGGAGTCCCAGCATCCTGCTGTTACCCTAGCAACCAGGTGAAATGTTTTCTTCAAAGTGTCTAGATAAGTTGCTTTAAGAAAGTTTTCTCGGCTGGCTCAGCGGGTAAGAGCACCCGACTGCTCTTCCAAAGGTGATGAGTTCAAATCCCAGCAACCACATGGTGGCTTACAACCACCCGTAAAGAGATCTGACGCCAGCTGAAGCATCTGAAGTCAGCTACAGCGTACTTATGAAGAAGAATAATAAAACGAATCCTTGGACCAGAGAGACCACAGGCCGGCCGGAGCGAGCAGGGCCCGACAGGAGCAAGCGGGGCCTTACGGGGGCGGGGGCGGGGGCAGCCGGAGTGAGCAAGGAGGAAAAAAAAAAAAGGCCAGGCGTGGTGGCATACTCGGGAGGCAGAGGCAGGCAAATTTCTGAGTTCGAGGTCAGCCTGTCTACAAAGTGGGTTCCAGGACAGCCAGGGCTATACAGAGAAACCCTGTCTCGAAAAACCAAAAAAAAAAAAAAAGAAAGAAAGAAAAGAAAGTTTTCTTGCAGCTGGGCAGTGGTGGCACACGCCTTTAATCCCAGCACTTGGGAGGCAGAGGCAGGCAGATTTCTGAGTTCAAGGTCAGCCTGGTCTACAGAGTGAATTCCATTATAGCCAGAGCTATACAGAGAAACCCTGTCTCAGGAAAAAAAAAGAAAAGAAAAGAAAAGAAAAGAAAAGGAAAGAAAAAAAGAAAGGAAGTTTTCTCGAAGGGTGAGGGGAGGGTATAGGGGATTTTGGGGATAGCATTTGAAATGTAAATGAAGAAAATATCTAATAAATTTTTTTTAAAAAGAAAGTTTTCTCCCAGATAAAGTAACAAAGAACATTTCAAGCACAAGGAGAGAGAGAGAGAAAGAGGGGGGAGGAAGAGATAGAAGGAAGAGAGGGAGGGAGGGAGGGAGGGAGGGAAAGAGAGAATATGTTGCAGACTGCCTTAAAACTCATGAACTTCTGTCTCAGCCTCCTGAGGACTGGGACTACAGGCTTGCACCACCATTCCAGGATAAATCAAATGCTTTTAAAACACAATTTACAGACCCCTCTGGGAAGCCAGGCCTTGCCAGTCTTTGCTATTTCTTCAGTAGCTTCTACCCAGTCTCAGTCTTTGCGTTTCTTGACCCTTGAGAATCTGTGGCTGACCTCGAACTCTTCATCCCTGAAAAGAGCAATCACTCCCATTCTGTGTAGTGCTCATTGATGTGAGAGGCTCCCTTTCCTCAAACGGTCTAAACCCCTTCCAACTTCCCTTTTTGGGTGATGTAGCACATATGAACTTCAGTCTGCAAACATGGGGATACAACAAATTTAATATTTCTTATTTTCTAATATCCTAACTTATTTTCTTCTTCAGGTCTCCACATCACCCAGTAACAAGAGGTTAATGCATCACTATGGAATTTAAACACACACTTACACTGTCCCTGTGGAGGGTCACTTGTTCTGAGACAACACCTACTTATACAATGCCGCTCCCCCAGACATGCGCACTCTTCTCCCCTTTATATTTGGACTGTTCTCATGACTACTATGTCATTCTGGGCCTGAGATTCCCATTTCCACCTTACTCTCCCCCTCAGTTTCTACTTTCTTTGAGGCACTTAAGATATATCTCGTGTTCCCACACAATGCTGAGGAGAGTGTTTGTTAATGAATTGAAGAAGGAATCTCTTATGTGTGTATGGACATTCACCTGGCAAAAAAAGCCAATTGGTCTATAGCTGAGGCAGGAAATGGAAGGTAGGACATCTGGCAGGGACAGAGAATTCTCAGGAACCAGGAGGAATTTCCCCAGGACTTGAACACCTTGAACCTGAGCAGAGGTAATCAATTTTGTGTTAAAACTTAGATTAGAATAAATGGGTTATTAGTTGTGATCTAATCAGGGAAACAGTCAAAGCTTATGGCCAAGGTATTTGTAACTATAATTGAGTCTCGGACGCTCTATCTGTGTGTGAGAGTTTTTACTGCCCTAGTTTTTAAGCTCATTGCAGAGATGCTCCTCCATTCCAGTTGTCAAGTACTCTCTCCCTCTATTGTCTGGCTATCTGGTCCCTCCTGCTCCCATCCCCATCCCTACTCATCCCCCTCCTCTCCCCGCATCTACCCAGGAACTCTATTCTATTTCCCTTTTTCTGTAGGATTCACACCTCTCCCAAGAGCCCTCCTTAGCTTCTTTGGGTTTGTGGATTGTAGTGAGTACATATGTTTGTCTTTCTGGGTCAGGGTTACCTCACTCAGAATGATCTTTTTTAGTTCCGTCCATTAAAGATGAGATCTCTCTGTGGAGAATTCTCTGTTTAGAACTCATTTTTAAATTGGGTTATTTAGAATGGCGATGTCTAGTTTCTTGACTTCCTCATATGTTTTAGATTTCATCCCTCTATAGGATGTGGTGTTGTCAGGACCCCTTCTTATTGTGATCGCCCAGCTGAGAATTGCTATTATGAAGAAAACATCACCTTGGTGAATTTTTCCTTTGTTGAATATGAAGTGTCCTTCCCAGTCTCTTTTGATTAGTTTTGGCTCGAAGTCTGTTTTGTTAGATACTAGACTACACCAGCTTGTTCCTTGTTCTGCTTGCTTGGAAAATCTTTTTCCAACCTTTACGATGAGACAATCACTATCTTTGATACTGAGGTATGCAGCAGGAGAATAGTTCCTCTTTTCACAGCTCCGCTGTTCGCCTGTGTCTTTTTACTGGGGAATTGAATCCATTGCTATTGGGAGATATTAAGGACTAATGATTGCTAATTCCTTTTATTCTGTTGTTGTTGGTGGTGGTGGTGGTGATGGTCTGTGTTTTCCTTCTTCCTCTTTATTTATTCCCTGTGTTTTCATGGATGTAGTTAACCTCCTTGGGTTGGAGTTTTACTTCTAGTACCTTCTATAGGACTGGATTTGTGTACAGATACTGTTCACATTTTACTTATGGAATATCTTGTTTTCTCAATCTATGGTGATTGAAATTTTTGTGGGGTATAGTAGTCTGGGCTGGCATCTGTAGTCTCTTAAGTGTCTGAGGACATCTGTCCAGACCTTTTTAAGAGTTTCCATTGAAAAGTGTGGTGTAACTCTTAACAGTTCTGCCTTGACCTTTTTTTTTTTTTTCATTGCAACTTTTTATTAAAAGCTCTCTCTCCTTCTCTGTTTCTCTTTTTTTATTCTGTATGTTTAGTGTTTTGATTATATGTGGGAGGGGTGTTCTTTTCCAGTCCAATCTATTTGGTGTTCTCTAAGCTTCTTGTACATGCCCTTCTTAAGGTTAGGAAATTTTTCTTTTATGATTTTGTTGAAATTATGTTCTGAGCCTTCGAGCTGGGACTGTTCTTCTTTTCCTATTATTCTAGATTTGGGCTTTTCAGAGTGTCCCAGATTTCCTGGATGTTTTGTGTCAAGAATTTTTTATATTTAACATTTTTTTGACTGATATATCAGCTTCTTCTATTGTAGTGCCAGGGAAGTGTAGTGATCCTCCCCAAAATCAGACAAGAGCCAATCTGATGTATCACACAGTCTTTATTCTATTCAAACTGGCTCGTCCCCCATCCTCAGTGCACTGCCATCATGCACGATGGTTTTGTTGGTGGTGGAATTCCCAAATATCTATGGGTCAAGGCTTTATAGTAAGCAGCAAGTGTATGTGTGTTGGGGGGGGAGTAAGAGTGCAAACATCTAAATGGGAAGCTACTGTGGCCTGGTGCTAGGAGTCATATCATAAATTTAACTTCTGCTCTCCTCTGCATTGGTGGTCATTAGGCGTGTACTCTGGGGGTGCAGATCTGTTGGGATAATAATCTGGAGATGCTGGTCTTGTTCAAGGTGTAACTTAGAGATTTTGGACTTGTTGGGGATTAGCCTAGAGATTGGTGCTAGGCTTGGATTTTGTTGGGGGACAACTTGGAAACTAGGTACCATCCTTTTAGTTTACCTGAGTTCTAACTTAAGTCGGAGTCTCTAAAATGAAGTTGGAGCTTAAAAGATCTGGCTTCTCACTATCACATCTTCTGCCCCTGAGAGTCTCTCTTCTGTGTCTTACATTCTGTTGGTGATGCTTCTGTCTGTAGTTACCGTTCACTTACCTAGATTTGTTATCTCCAGGATTCTTTCAGTTTGTGTTTTATTGATGCTTCTGTGTCCATTCATTTCCTCCACCTGTTTGTTTTTCCTGGCTTTTTAAAAAAGGGATTTATCCATTACCTCTCATTATTTGTGATTTCCTAGGCTTCTAAAAGGGATTTATTCATTTCTGCTTTAAAGACCTCTATCATCAGAGGCTTAGGGGCCAGACAGGACTGGGGAAAAAGTCAGTGAAGGTATTCCTAATGATACTCAGCTATGATCACAGACATAGTCATCATCGGAGAGGCTTTTATCAAGCAAGTGATGGGAGCAGATGCAGAGACTCTCGGACAAACACTGGGCAGAGCTGAGGGGATCCTGAGGAAGAGAGGGAAGAAAGATCATAGGAGCCAGAGGGCTCAAGGACACCTTACGGAAACCCACAGAATCAACTAAGCAGGGCTCATAGGGGTTCACAGAGACGGGACTGAAAATCAAACTTCATATTTGGGTGTGATCTGGGTCCTCTGCATATATGTTATGAGTATGTAGCTTGGTGTTTTTGTGGGACTCCTAACAGTGGGATTGAGGAGTGTCTCTGACTCTTTTGCCTGCTTTTGGGACTCTTTTCCTCCTACAGGGTTGTTCCATCCACTCTTGATAAAAGGGGTGTGCCAGACAGTGGTGGCGCACTCCTTTAATCCCAGCACTTGGGAGGCTGAGGCAGGTGGATTTCTGAGTTCAAGGCTAGCCTGGTCTACAAAGTGAGTTCCAGGTCAGTCAGGGCTATACAGAGAAACCCTGTTTCAAAAAACCAAAAAATAAAAAAATAAAAAATAAAAAATAAAAAATAAAAGGAGATGTACCTTGTTGCAACTTGTTATGGCACATTTGGTTGACATCCCTGGGAGAGTTCCCTTTTCTGAAGGAAAACCAAAGAGGAGCAGATCTAGTGGGAAGGTTGGGGTAGATGGAAGGGTCTGAGAAGAGAGGAATTAAAAAAGAAAGAAAGAAAAGAAACATTGGTAAAGACGTGGAAAAGAGGAACCCTATTCACTGCTGTTGGGAATGTGAATCTGTTTAGTCATAGAAATCATATATTTTTTTAAAAAAATAGATATACACTGTGCCCAGATATATCACTCCTGAATGGGAGTTAACGTCAACACACCACAGAGATACTAGCACATGAGTACTACTTCTGCACTACTCCCAACTAGGGATGAAAGGAAATCCATCCATCCTAGATATCCATCAATACATGAATACATAAGGGAGCTGTGCATGCAAGCACACATGCTTCTCTCTCTCTCTCTCTCTCTCTTTCTCTCTCTCACACACACACACACACACACACACACACACACACACAGGAATTTTATGTGGCTATATTTGAAACCTTTCATGAAAATGGACACAATTAAAATCCATGATGCTAAATGAAATTAGCCAGACTTGGAAAGACAAATATCATAGTATCCATCATGTGTGAAACCTAGATTTCAAAGTGTGTGTGTGTGTGTGTGTGTGTGTGTGTGTGTGTGTGTGTGTGTTCACACAGAGGGGTGAGCAGATGGTATGAGGTTGAAAAGGGATCGTGACCTTAAGGGAGGGAAGAAATGGAGGGTAGTGAAGCACAGTGATAAGAAGCTGGAGTCAGACTTGTAAGTAGTTGCTTTGCTGACTGGACGTGGTGTGAAGCTGACTTCTAAGTAGTTATGTTTATAACCATAAATTGGTGCTGCCCTCGGCTCTCATCAGGAAAGCTTCTGTTTGGAGTGTGCAGCAGTTAATGCTCAGACCCCTGACTTGTCAGGGTGCTCAGAACAAGTGACCACTTTTGCCCTAAACAGTATATTTGTATCACAACTGCCCTCCTCCAGGACTCAGGGAACACAGCAGGAGAGAGAGAAGTAATGGAAGAGCCAGACAGTTGGAAGGAGTGCTCTCAAGAGCTGTCATTTGGGCAGGACATGGAATTTGCTCCCATGAACTTACTGCAGATGGGCATAAGATGGAGCCTGTGATCATTAAATCCTGAACGGGGAAGGATTCGTCTGGCCCCAACACTCCTGAGGAGCTACTGGCTGTTCTTAATGGTTGCTGGGAGAGAAAGAATCATTTTCTTCAGTGATGCAGCCACTGTTAAGTTGCCCATACTCCAGCCATAGTCACACATGCAGGCAAAACACATTAAAATATATTTATATTTTTTAATAAATAAAATAAAGATTTGTTTCTGCTGGGTATGGTGCTGCATGCTTTTAATTTCAACACTTAGGAAGCAGAGGCAGGTAAATCTTTGTGAAATTGAAGCCAGCCTGGTCTATACGGAAAGCTCCCAGCCAGCCAGAGCTATGTAGTGAGATCCTGTCTTAAGTTGGTTGTTACGTGATTTCCAAGAGTTTATGACGAGGAGGTTTCAGGGTGGGCAGTAGAGAATACAGTCTAAAGTGACTTAATCTTTTTTTGTTTTTAGTAATCTATTGGCTTTTTATAATAATAATAAAAAACCCTAAAGATAGCTTTGAAACAGCTGTTCAGAAGAAAGCCCAGTTGTTCATTTAGTTATCCGCTGTTCTCTAAGCCGCCTTCATTGCCATTTCTCCATAGATACAAGATCTCCTGTCCAGCCAAACACATCTCTATGCTTTAAGTGGGGATGCAAGGACAGACTCTGAAGCCCCAGCAATGCCACACATGTGAGACTGATGGGCGCACACTTCCTTTCCTTGGTTAATGTATCCATCCCTGAAGCAATGACCACCTCCAGGAGAAATTAGTCATGAGAGGCAAGGCAAGGTCTCATCAACTCCACAGAAACCACAGGGGCAGAGAGTAGGGCAAGGGTGGTTGTGGCCAGACAGAGAAGGCTGTCATTGGGAATGAGGTGGAAGGATAGGGGTTGGCCAAGAAGTCCCCCACATTCACCCCAAGGACCTCAGCTCCAGTTCCTTGCAGCTCTATGAGGTCCCCATAGCCTAAGTGCTGGAGAGAAGCCAAGTTCCTGAGACTCCTTCTAGACGAGCTGGCACCGGAATAAATGAAGGCATCCTGCTTCTGCTTAGGAAGACTACACCCATTCTCTCCAGTAGCCCTGGGAAAGGTTGGCCTTGCAGACAAACCACTTCAGGGCTTGTGTTCTCTGTGAGCTTTTCATAGTCCAGGCTGACAATACCACCCTGTTCCCTCCACCCAAAGCTGTCCTGTGTTCAGCATGACCATCTCTCACTGTCTCCAAACCTTCTCTGATTCTCTCTAGGCATCTCCATCCCCACCCCTCTTTTGTCTTTCCCTCCTCACTCACTCCCACACCCCACCCTCTGCATATTCTTCTCTAAGTGTGCCAGATCATTTGTCTGCTAGTTTTAGTCTTCAAGTTTCCCTTTCTCAATCTGCTTTTGTCTCCATTTTCTTCCCTCATAAGATACTTCTCATGTTACCAAATGGGACTCTGAAACGTTCACAGGTTTTGCTCATTCAAAATGTTTACCAGCAGACCAGCCATTGATGAGGATGGAGGATGACCCCTTAGAGAAAAAAATTGTAGGCAGGACTTGGGAGTCATTAAATCCAAAAATTACCCAGTACAAACCTCTCTCTCTCTCTCTCTCTCTCTCTCTCTCTCTCTCTCTCTCTCTCTCTCCACCTGGCCTGTGGCACTGGACTTCCCCATCACAATGAGTGTTGGATTCTGTTGAAGATTTATTTTCCTAGTCAAACCTTATTAACCATAGTGCTGCTCTCTGGATTGCTCAATGGTTTGTATGCATGTCATCCTGTAACTGATACATGTTCAATGCCTCAGTCTGACAGCCTACAGCAGTGGTACCCCAACTACACGGCCTCTTGTGCCTCAGTGAGTCTCATGCGGTGAAGAGCATGGCCCCTATTTTCTTTGTTTGTGGCAGTCACTTGATGCTCCTGTTCACTTACAGTTGGTTTTCACTCTAATGCTCAACTCAGGAAGCATGGATGCTGAATTCTTGTGAACACCTATCTATAATTTCCAAGTCAATAGAAGACACTGCTGAGATGACATTGTTTTCATGATCTAAGGTGGATACATGGTCTTCTTGAAGTCGTGAGCATGCCTTTCAACCATTGAATATAAGTAGTAAAAGGTTAAACAGGTCCTAAGGCTTCACTGACTGTTAATCATGATAAGCTAATTAATTCCTACAAGTATTGCTCTTCATGTTGGTACAGCATGGGTTCCAAGCTTTCTATGTGCTGAATAAATACATCCATTCATTTTAAGGCACTAAGGGCCAGCTTGCACTATCCATTCAAACTTGATGGGATGCTTAGAAAACTCAGAAGTCCAATGTCCAAGTTCTGATATAAAGAAAATTGTGTTCTTTAAAAATCCTACTGTGCTGTAGGGATCTGCAACCCTATAGATGGAACAACAATATGAACTAATCAGAACCCCCAGAACTCACGTCTCTAGCAGCATATGTATTAGAAGTTGGCCTTGTTGTCCATTACTGGGGAGGAAAGGCCCTAGGTCTAGCAATGTTTGTAAGCCCCAGTACAGGGGAATGCCAGGGCCAAGTAGTGGGAGTGGGTGGGTAGGGGAGCAGGGTGGGGGGAGGGTATAGGGGACTTTTGGGATAGCACTTGTAATGTAAATGAAGAAATTATCTAATAAATAAAATTTTAAAAAAAGGAAGAAATGAACACACACACACACACACACACAAATCCTACTGTGTACCCCACTGTAGTGAAAAAGCACTCACCTCGGGTTTGGAACAATCTGTTAGCTATGTGATTATTTTACATTTAATAGTCAACAGCTCCTGGACTAACAGTGTGTTCAAGA
This sequence comes from Mus minutoides, assembly GCA_902729485.2. NCBI lineage: Eukaryota > Metazoa > Chordata > Mammalia > Rodentia > Muridae > Mus > Mus minutoides. The sequence continues at coordinate 472,211 of LR753434.1, read as the reverse complement.
ATTCAGAATTTAAACTTGGACCGTAGTTCACAAAAAATAATTTCTACAATCTCCAAATATTTCCTATTCTTGTAGCCTCATTTAAAATGAAGCAATGGGCCTCATAAAATGTCCCTTATTTGAAAATAAGTATGGGTTGCATTCAGTGGTATTCACTGAAATTTTTTCCTCACAGATTGTATCTGCCTTATCCAAAATTCGTGGTAGTGGAAGTGCAGCCAACACACTTGGCTAGAAGGTAATTTGATACAATGCTATTAATGTGTTTTCCTGTGATAAGATAACAGGTGTAGAATTTTCTACTGTGATATCATGTTGATACTCAAAAAGATTGTGGGTTTTAGAGCCTTTTACATTTGTTTTTTTTTTAATCTGGTATAGAACTAACATAAACTAGGTATCCTGGTTTGTTTGTTTGTTTGTTTGTTTATTAAGGCAACCCCTACCTTTAGTAGGCACACCACAGGGAAAAAAAACTATAGAGAAGGGAGAAAATATGAAATATGAAGGCTTCCTTTCCTTAGAATCTGCTGTCTAAAAACACACACCCTGCCAAGATAATTTTCTGCTGCTTTTCAGCTCTCCTGTTGCCTGTAATGACAAGCCTGAAAAGAGGAAGACTGTTCAAAACAGGAAGTTTGAGATGTTGTGGGAAGCTTATTGAAAATGTCTCTGCTCAGGAAGGCATTTGATGGCGAACACTGAGCACACACACACACACACACACACACACAGAGAGAGAGAGAGAGAGAGAGAGACAGAGACAGAGACAGAGACAGAGAGACAGAGACAGAAAGAGACAGAGAAAGCATTCATTGGGACATAGTGCTGTGTTTTCCTGACTTTGAATCGTTTAATTTCAAAAGCACTGGGGTACTCTATGAGCAGTAAAATCCTAATATATCTAAGAGCTTTGCTGAATTAATATTAGACATTGCTATGATGTCTCAGGTTAGTGCTAGGATTGAATATCTTTCCCCAGATTTATTGAGATATAACGGACAAAAAATGGTATATTCTTAAGGTATAAAATGTTGGTTATATTTACAGTGTGAAATAATTGGTCCTGTTAAGCTACCTTACATATCCATCACTTCATAGAGTCACTTTTTCTTTTGTAGTGACCACATTTAAAATCTGCTCTCAGACAATTTTGAGTGCATGTACCATGCCATTGAGCACAGCCATCATGCTGTATACTAAATGAATCATAAGAGTTTGTTCATCTTGCACCCCTGAAACTTTGTAGTTTTTGGCAGTTGCCCTACTTTTTCTAACTACCACCACTTCAGCCACTGGCAGCCACAATTTTACTTTGTTTCTGGAACTCTAGTTTTTAATCTAAAGACAGAGCTGAGTGAAAATGTCTGATGTGTACATTTATGAAATTCTTCTTTAATTGTTAGTACTCTTGATATGCTCTAGAAATGGAATGTCTGCTTTTCTCTGATTTCTGCTCTTCATTGCTTTTTCTCAGTTTAGAAATGAGATGTAATCATGGAAGGGAGATGTAGAAGATTCAACTCAAAGAGGCCACTTGCCCACCCCCCAAGTGTCATGTTGAACTTTGTCCTGCAAGGCAGTTCTGGGACTTTCATGTGTGGCATGTCAGGTCTGGTTCCTGCATCTTCTACTTCATCACAGGCTGTACTAGAGGCAAGAGTACCGAGGCTTGTTTTTCTGGACCACTTCATAGAAATGCTCTAAAAATAACTGACTGGTTCATCTGAACATGATGGCCAGTCTATCGAGAAAGATGCAAAGTCAGGAGGCCAGGGTTCAAGGCTTGGGTTTGGTCCTTGCTCTCTATACAAGATCAAGCAAGAACATAAATTTATTAAGCCTCAATCCCATATATCCTATATTCACCTATCTTTGTTGTCATAATAAAATAACTAAGGCTGGGTGTGCTATAAAGGAAAAAAGATACATGGAGCTCCTAATTTGAAAACAAAAAGCTCAAGAGCAGTCCCACCTGTTTTAACTCTGGTAAGGGTCACGGTATGGAAGAGACAGGAGGAAAAAACAGCAAGCTTTTTGCAGAAGTGAACACACAAATTGGATAGTCTTGCTTTAAACAATGTAATTAAACAGGGTGGTAGGTATGGTTCAGAAGTTAAGAGTCTAAAGTTAATGTTTCTATTGCTATGATAAAACACTATGGCCAGATGCAACTTTTATAGGAAAGGGTTTATTTCATCTTATAGGTTGTACTTCATTATCCAAGAGAGTCAGGCAAGCACCTGGGAGGAAGAAGCTGATGCAGACCATGGACAGATGTTGCTCACTGTCTCTCCATGGCTTGCTTGGCCTGCTTCCTTAGGCACCCAGAACCACTAGCCCAGGAGTGGCCCCACTCACAATGAAATGGAACACCCCACAACAATTGTTATTTAAGAGAATGCCTCAAAAGACTTGCCCATAGACCAGTCTGCTGGGGCGTCTTACGGTTTCCATTACTGTGAAGAGACACCATGACCAAGGCAACTCTTATAAAGGAAAACATTTAATTGGGGCTGGCTTACAGTTTCAGAGGTTCAGTCCATTCTCATCATGGCAGGAAGCATGGCAGCATGCAGGAAGATATGGTGCTGGAGAAGGAGCCTAGAGTTCTACATCTCGATGTGAAGTCAGTCAGGAGACTATCCTTTGCAGGCAGCCAGGAGGAGACTATCTATGCTCTACATTGGGTGGAGCATGAACATAGGAGGAGACCTCAAAACCCACCCCCACAGTGACACACTGCCTCCAGTAAGACCACACCTACTCCAACAAGGTCACACCTCCTAATAGTGCCATTCCCCATGGTCCAAACATTCAAACACATGAGTCTACAGGGGCCAAACTTACTGAAAGCACCAGAGAAATAATTTTTTCATTTCTCTTCCCAAATCAGTCTAGTTGTGTCAGTTTAACATAAAGCTAGCTAGCCATCACAGTAGTTTTCCTTCCTGCTTTCTAACAAAGAGTTAAGAAAGGGAAGGTAATATCTATCGACTGAGCATCCAGCACATGGCAAGGTTCTCTAAGGTAGAAGAAGTTCTTATGCTTGTTACTGTGGAAAAGGACAGTCATGAGTAAGGAATATATTGGAGTTCATTTAGTAAATACTTAGATGCCATAGGTTTCTCCATAATCTGCCTCATTCTTTCCACCAGTTCCATCCAAACTAGGAATGGAGAGCAGCCTAGCAGTACTCATCGCTATAGCCTTTCCCTTGGTGGGATAGCAAAACTATCAAGTTGACTTTAAAATAAAGACATCAATGCAAAGTATTCCCTTCTAAATGACAGCATTGACTGAAAGTACCCTACAAGACAAAGCCTTGCAGATATTTGAAAATGACCAGGACTTCTCAGTAGACCACAGGACAGACTGTGCCATCCCTGGGAAGACGAAGCAGCACCGTTTCTCACACCATTTCCACTGCTGAGAGGGACAGCTAAGCACTTCTTTATAAAGTAAACACACAGCTATTCTTGGCTCAAGGTATTGTGGGAATAAGTTGCAACATGCCTCTCAGGTAATTTATAGCCAATAGCCAATGTTAACAAATGACTACTTAGATGAAATGGAGCATGTCTTAGTCAGGGTTTCTATTCCTGCACAAAACATCATGATCAAGAAGCAAGTTGGGGAGGAACGAGTGTATTCAGCATAGACTTCCACATCGCTTTTCATCACCAAAGAAAGTCAGGACCGGAAGTCATACAGGGCAATTCTAACCTTCATTGTCAGGATACCAGCAGTTCAGTTCACATGAATCAGCATCAGTAGCTCAGTTCACTCACAAACACCATTCATGAATCAGCAATGGAAGTTCAATCTCAAAGAAACCACGAAGCTCTGCCAGTTGGCTTGAGTCCAGGGAAGCAAAAGCAGCAAGAAGCTGCCAGGACATCATGAGAAGTTCTTTGGTGTGTTTCTTTCTACAAAATCATGACAAATGATGGATCAGCAAAGAAGGCAAGGCAAATCAATGCCACAGTGTTGTCATTGAAGACCATGTCAGCAAAACCCAATAAAGACCAGCAAAGAGTGGCAAGGTGAACCAATGCCACAACGTTGTCCACTGTCCATTGGGATACACTTATACACTTTCCAAACACCATGTGTCCTTTCAAACATCTGCGTCAGCAAAACACCACATGCCCTTTCCCAGGCAGCTTTCAGAAAAACACCACAGTGTCTATTCTCAGCAAAGCATTCTCCCACTTGTCTGCTTCAGCAAAACATCCTCTCATAAGAGTCTCAAGAAAAATGTCACATGACACAACTGAGCCTACAAAGAAGCCAGAAATTTCCACTTCAGACGAATAAGAATGAGGAGAAGCAAGAGGAAAAAGGAGGAGGAGGAGGAGGAG
>LR753434.1:433278-467747 GCA_902729485.2 Mus minutoides | reverse complement strand
GTAGTGCTGAATATTGCTTAGTAAGAAATCCCAGCTTTTGCATCTAAGTGACTTTTGATGGTGTGAGGCAGTAATAGTCATGTTATAATGTACTTGTGCAGTTTTGATATGACTGGAATCCTGACCTCATAAAATGAGCTCTTAGATATTATCTCATGACTTTTTCCTATAAAAGTTTGTGTAAGGTTGACGTTATTTCCCCCTTAATGTTTAAATTCACTGGTAAAGTCATGCTTTTTGTTTAGTTGTCTGGTTTGTTTCCCTTCTGGGAATAACAGTCCCCCTATTGTCTAGTGTCTTCAAACCACCATTTAATATGGACAATGCATGGTATTGATGCTGTTTGTAAAGGAAATTTCCCTGTGTTGTTACCCTATAGAGGATAAACAAGATGTCTCTAGTGAAAAGCATACATATACTAATGCTACTTATTTCTAGGATAATTTTAGATTAAACAGATTTGATATTACCCCAGTATTCAATCATAATAGATTGTGCTTATCGCTTATTAATTTGTTGTGTCTAACATCTCAAACTAAATAATAATATAATTAACATAATATATTAGTCACAAAAGCTAGTTAGTACAAAGAATAAGAGTCTTAAGCCAGGGGTGCTAGCACAGATCTACTAACTCTAGTACTGAGGAGGCTCTGGTTAGGAGAAGGGCCACAGGTCCAAGACCTGCCTGGACACAGAGTGAGACTCTGTCTTGAAAATCAAAACAAAATGAATTAAAAGCAAGAAGCTTATTATACCCATGACTGATTGAAACATTAATAATGTTTGGTATTCTTCTATTATGACATGCTGTCTTGTGTGAATAAAAAGCTATATAGTTAGGAGTTATGTTATGCTGCATAATTTCAATTCCTTTCACGAACATTTCATGTTAAATATAATTTTGAAAGCCATTATTTGTATGGCCCGTAAAGACCATTTCAATACATAAAATTTCTCTGCTTCCACCATCGAAGATGTGTGTATAACTCTAGCACCAATGCAGAGGCAAGGTGTTTCCCAGTGACCTGCACAAGAGATTTTTACAAAAATTATTTTACATAATAATTCTTAATAGTCAACATAAATGGGAGAATTATTAGCCCTAGGGCTACCCACATAGGAACTCTGATAAAAACCTAGTAGTTGATATTGCACCCAGGTCGCTCAGAGCCGGTCTGCGCAGGTCACTTCCCGGACCACAAAGGGTCGCTCAGAGCCGGTCTGCGCAGGTCAGCTCACAGACTGCAAAGGGTGAGTGAGCAAACAGCCAAGCAGTGCACCTTTTGCGACAGAAACAGCTTGGGGCTATAGACATCCAGGCTCCCTCCCCACCTAAGGAGAGTTCTCCCTTCGCCTGGGGGAGGGCCTTCCCTTCCGGAACTGGTGAGAGAGCCATATTACACCCAGGTCGCTCAGAATCCAGTCTGTTCAGGTCAGCTCAGAGACTACAAAGGGTCCCACAGAGACCAGTCTGTGCAGGTGAGTGTGCAGACCACAGAGGCAACACATCTTTTAGGACAGGCCCTATATAGGGTCTTCAACTTCAGCAGATCTGAACACCAAAACTCCTTGCACCTTCCCTGCAAGAGGAGAGCTCTCCTGCTGAGACTACTCTGACCACTGAGATTCAGGAGAGAGCTGGGCTCCCAGGTCTGCTGACAGAGGCCAACAGAATCACAGGAGGAACAAGCTCCAACCAGAGACAACTATAACAACCAACTCCAGAGATTACCAGATGGCGAAAGGCAAACGTAAGAATCTTAATAACAGAAACCAAGACGACTCACTTTCTTCAGAACCCAGCACTCCCACTTCAGCCAGTCCTGGATACCCCAACACACCCGAAAAACAAGACTCGTATTTAAAATCATATATCTTGGTGCTGGTAGAGGACATGAAGAAGGACATTAAGAAGGACATGAATAACTCACTTAAAGAAATGCAGGAGAAAAATGCTAAAGAGGTAGAAGTCCTTAAAGAGGAAACACTAAAATCCTTTAAAGAACTACAGAAAAACACAACCAAACAGGTAATGGAATTGAACAAAACCATCCAGGACATAAAAGGGGAAATAGAAATAATAATAAAAAAAAAACCAAAGTGAGACAACTTTGGAGATAGAAACACTAGGAAAGAAATCAGGAGCCATAAATGTGAGCATCAGCAACAGAATACAAGAGATGGAAGAGAGAATATCAGGTGCAGAAGATTCCATAGACAACATGGGCACAACAATCAAAGAAAATGCAAAATGCAAAAAGATCCTAATTCAAAACATCCAGGAAATCCAGGACACAATGAGAAGACCAAACCTACCGATAATAGGAGTAGATGAAAAAAAAGATTTTCAACTTAAAGGGCCAGCAAATATCTTCAACAAAATAATAGAAGAAAACTTCCCAAACCTAAAGAAAAAGATGCCCAGGAACATACAAGAAGCCTACAGAACTCCAAATAGACTGGACCAGAAAAGAAATTCCTCCAGACACATAATTATCAAAACAACAAATGCACTAAATAAAGATAGAATATTAAAAGCAGTAAGGGGAAAAGGTCAAGTAACATATAAAGGCAGGCCTATTAGAATTACACCAGACTTCTCACCTGAGATGGTGAAAGCCAGAAGATCCTGGACCGAGGTTATACAGACCCTAAGAGAACACAAATGCCAACCCAGGTTACTATATCCAGCAAAACTCTCAATTAACATAGATGGAGAAATCAAAGTATTCCATGATAAAACCAAATTTACACAATATCTTTCCACGAACCCAGCCCTTCAAAGGATAATAAAAGGAAACTATCAAAACAAGGATGGAAACTACACCCTAGAAAAAAATAGGAAGTAATCCTTCAACAATCCTAAAAGAAGACAGCCCCAACAACAGAATCCCAACTTTAACAACAAAAATAACAGGAAGCAACAACTACTTTTCTTTAATTTCTATTAACATCAATGGACTCAATTCCCCAATAAAAAGACATAGACTGGGGGCTGGTGAGATGGCTCAGCCAGTTAGAGCACCCGACTGCTCTTCCGAAGGTGATGAGTTCAAATCCCAGCAACCACATGGTGGCTTACAACCACCCGTAACAAGATCTGACGCCCTCCTCTGGTGCGTCTGAAGTCAGCTACAGGGTACTTATGAAGAATAATAAGAAATGACTCCTTGGACTGGAGAGACCAACCGGAGCAAGTGAGGCTGTCCAGAGCGAGCGGGGCCGAACGGGGACGGCCGAAGCAAGCAGGGACACGGCCGGAGCTAGCGGCCGGAGCGAGTGGGGCTGAACGGGAACAGCCGGAACGAGCGGGGCCAACCGGAGCAAGTGGAGCCGATCAAAGCGAGCCCGGCCGGCTGGAACGAGTGGGGGCCGTACGGGGGTGGCCGGGAGCGAGTGAGGCTGGCCGGAGCAAGCAGAGCCGGCGGGAGCGAGCGGAGTTGACCAGAACAAGGAAAAAAAAAAAAGACATAGACTAATAGACTGGCTACACAAACAGGAACCAACGTTTTGCTGCTTACAGGAAATGCACCTTAGGGAAAAAGACAGACACTACCTAAGGGTGAAAGGCTGGAAAAGAGTTTTCCAGGCAAATGGTCCAAAGAAAAAAGCTGGAGTAGCCATTCTACTATCGGATAAAATTGACTTTCAACCCAAAGTTATAAAAAAAGACAAGGAGGGGCACTTCATACTCATCAAAGGTAAAATCAACCAAGATGAACTCTCAATTCTGAATATCTATGCTCCAAATACAAGGGCAGCCACATTCAGCAAAGAAACTGTAGTAAAGCTCAAAGCACACATTGCATCTCACACAATAATAGTGGGAGACTTCAACTCCCCACTCTCACCAATGGACAGATCCTGGAAACAGAAACTAAACAGAGACACATGGACACTAACAGAAGTCATGAAACAAATGGATTTAACAGATATCTACAGAACATTTTATCCTAAAACAAAAGGATATACCTTCTTCTCAGCGCCACATGGTACCTCTTCCAAAATTGACCACATAATTGGTCACAAAACAGGCCTCCACAGATACAAAAATATTGAAATTATCCCATGCATCCTATCTGACCACCATGGAGTAAGGGTGATCTTCAATAACAACATAAATAATAGAAAGCAAACATTCTCATGGAAACTGAACAATGCTCTACTCAATGATTCCTTAGTCAAGGAGGAAATAAAGAAAGAAATTAAAGACTTTCTAGAGTTTAATGAAAATGAAGCCACAACATACCCAAACTTATGGGACACAATGAAGGCAGTCCTAAGAGGAAAACTCATTGCCCTGAGTGCCTCCAAAAAGAAACTAGAGAGAACATACACTAGTAACTTGACAGCACACCTAGAAACTCTAGAACTAAAGGAAGCAAATTCACCCAAGAGGAGCAGACGGCAGGAAATAATCAAACTCAGGGCCGAAATCAACCAAGTAGAAACAAAAAGAACTATTCAAAGAATCAAACAAACCAGGAGCTGGTTCTTTGAAAAAATCAACAAGATAGATAAACCCTTAGCCAGACTCACTAGAGGGCACAGGGACAGTCTCTTAATTAACAAAATCAGAAATAAAAAAGGAGACATAACAACTGATTCCGAGGAAATCCAAAATATCATCAGATCCTACTACAAAAGGCTATACTCAACAAAGCTAGAAAACCTGGATGAAATGGACAATTTCCTAGACAGATACCAGGTACCAAAGTTAAACCAGGATCAGATTAACGATCTAATCAGGCCCATTTCCCCTAAAGAAATAGAATCAGTCATTAATAGTCTTCCAACCAAAAAAAGCACAGGACCAGAAGGGTTTAGTGCAGAGTTCTATCAGACCTTCAAAGAAGACCTAATTCCACCTCTCCTCAAACTATTCCACAAAATAGAGACAGAAGGTACTCTACCCAACTCATTCTATGAAGCCACAATTACTCTGATACCTACACCACACAAAGATCCAACAAAGAAAGAGAACTTCAGACCAATTTCTCTCATGAATATCGATGCAAAATACTCAATAAAATCCTCGCAAACCGCATCCAAGAACACATCAAAACGATCATCCATCATGACCAAGTAGGCTTCATCCCAGGAAGGCAGGGATGCTTTAATATACGGAAATCCATCAACGTAATCCACTATATAAACAAACTCAAGGACAAAAACCACATGATCATCTCATTAGATGCTGAGAAAGCATTTGACAAAATTCAACACCCTTTCATGATAAAAGTCTTGGAAAGATCAGAAATTCAAGGCCCATATCTAAACATAATAAAAGCAATATACAGCAAACCAGTAGCCAACATCAAACTGAATGGAGAGAAGCTGGAAGCAATCCCATTAAAATCAGGAACTAGACAAGGCTGCCCACTTTCTCCCTACCTATTCAATATAGTACTTGAAGTCCTAGCCAGAGCAATTCGACAACAAAAGGAGATCAAGGGGATACAAATTGGAAAGGAAGAAGTTAAAATATCACTGTTTGCAGATGATATGATAGTATATATTCGGGACCCCCAAAATTCCACCAAAGAACTCCTAAACCTGATAAACAGCTTCAGTGCAGTAGCTGGATATGAAATTAACTCAAACAAACCAATGGCCTTTCTCTACACAAAGGATAAGAGGGCTGAGAAAGAAATTAGGGAAGTAACACCCTTCACAATAGTCACAAACAATATAAAATACCTTGGTGTGACTCTAACTAAGGAAGTGAAAGATCTGTATGACAAGAACTTCAAGTCTCTGAAGAAAGAAATTGAAGAAGATCTCAGAAGATGGAAAGATCTCCCATGCTCATGGATTGGCAGGATTAATATAGTCAAAATGGCTATCCTGCCGAAAGCAATCTACAGATTCAACGCAATCCCCATCAAAATCCCAATTCAATTCTTCACTGAGATAGAAAGGGCAGTTTGCAAATTCATCTGGAATAATAAAAAACCTAGGAGAGCAAAAACTATTCTCAACAACAAAAGAACCTCTGGGGGAATCCCCATGCCTGACATTAAGCTGCACTACAGAGCAATTGTGATTAAAAACTGCATGGTACTGGTACAGCAACAGACAGATAGATCAATGGAATAGAATTGAAGACCCAGAAATGAATCCACACACCTATGGACACTTGATCTTTGACAAGGGAGCTAAAACCATCCAGTGGAATAAGGACAGCATTTTCAACAAATGGTGCTGGCACAACTGGCGGTTATCATGTAGAAGAATGCAAATTGACCCATTCTTATCCCCTTGTACAAAGCTTAAGTTTAAGTGGATCAAAGACCTCCACATAAAACCATAGACACTGAAATTTATAGAGGAGAAAGTGGGGAAAACCCTCGAAGGTGTGGGCACAGGGGAAAGTTTCCTAAACAGAACAGCAATGGCCTGTGCGGTCAGATCAAGAATTGACAAATGGGACCTTATGAAATTGCAAAGCTTCTGTAAGGTAAAAGACACAGTCAGAAAGATAAAAAGGCCACCAACAGATTGGGAAAGGATTTTTACCAATCCTAAATATGATAGGGGACTAATATCCAACATCTACAAAGAGCTAAAGAAGCTAGACTCCAGAAAAACAAATAACCCCATTAAAAAATGGGGTACAGAGCTAAACAAAGAATTCTCAACTGAGGAATTCCGAATGGCTGAGAAACATCTGAAAAAATGTTCAACATCCTTAATCATCAGGGAAATGCAAATCAAAACAACACTGAGATTCCACCTCACACCTGTCAGAATGGCTAAGATCAAAAAATCAGGTGACAGCAGATGCTGGTGAGGATGTGGAGAAAGAGAAACACTCCTCCATTGCTGGTGGGATTGCAAGCTTGTACAACTACTATGAAAGTCAGTCTGGCGTTTTCTCAGAAAATTGTACATAGTACTACTGAAAGATCCAGCAATACCTCTCCTGGGCATATACCCAGAAGATGTTCCAACTGGTAAAAAGGACACATGTTCCACTATGTTCATAGCAGCCTTATTTATAATAGCCAGAAGTTGGAAAGAACCCAGATGTCCCTCAACAGAGGAATGGATACAGAAAATGTGGTACATTTACACAATGGAGTACTATTCTGCTATTTAAAAAAATGAATTTATGAAATTCTTGGGCAAATGGATGAATCTGGAGGACATAATCCTTAGTGAGGCAACCCAATCACAAAAGAAGTCATTGGACATGTGCTCACTGATAAATGGATATTAGCCTAGAAACTTAGAATACCCAAGATACGATCTGCAAAACACAAGAAAATCAAGAAGGAAGACCAGCAGGCAGATACTTCATTCCTCCTTTGAATAGGAAACAAATACCCATGAAAGGAGTTACAGAGACAAAGTTCAGAGCCAAGATGAAAGGATGGACCATACAGAGACTAACCCACTGGGGATCCATCCCATAATCAGACACTAAATTCAGACACTATCGCATAGGACAGCAAGTGTTTACTGAAGGGACCCTGCTATAACTGACTCCCACAGAAGAGGATGCTCACAGTCATCCATAAGAGGTTGCACGGGGCCCACATTGGAGAAGCTAGAGATAGAACCCCAGGAGCTGAAGGGGTCTGCAACCCTAGAAGAGGATCAACAATATGAACTAACCAGAACCCCCAGAACTCGTGTCTCTAGCTCCATATGTAGCAGAAGATGGCCTAGTCGGCCATCATTGGGAGGAGAGGCCCCTTGGTACTCCAATCTTTATATGCCCCAATACAGGGGAACACCAGGGCCAAGAAGTAGGAGTGGGGGGGCAGGGGAGCAGGGAGGTGGGGAGGGGAGAGGGGATTTTCGGGATAGCAGTTGAAATGTAAATTAAGAAAATATCTAATAAAAAATGCTGAAAAAAAAACCTAGTAGTTTGTTTATCATGCCTCCTCTGAGCGTGATTTATTTTCTTTGACTTACAATGAACTATTTGTTTCAACTTCCTCTTTGGAAATTAAGTTCTAATTTAAACAAATGATGGCATGAGATGAAAAGACACTAGGCAGTTGTGGTTCCTGCCTTTTCACTTAGAGTAATGGGACACCTTGCTCACTCAAAGTGTCTGTCACCCCACCTTTGGACCTTCTGAGTGCCACATGTGAAGTAACTAGAGCTCAAGGTTACATTGGCATAGCACCGTGAACTTTGACATGGGAGTAAATAACAGAAAAAGGCTTTGCTAACTGTTCTGTTGACACTGTAGTTAAGGAGAACATTACATCCTTTGAAAATATTGGAAATGATATCACAATGTAGAAGACATGGGAGAACGAGTTTCCTGAACAGCTAATGCTGGAAAGTGGCATTTTGAAGTCCACATAGATGGCACTAGCAAATCTAGCAAATTCTTTTTTTTTTTTGTCATGATCATTTTAAAAATATTTTATTAGATATTTTATATTTTCTTTATTTACATTTGAAATGTTATGCCCTTTCCTAATGCCCATCTGAAATCCCCCTATCCCCTCCCTCTCCCCACACTCCCCAACCCACCCACTCCTATTCCTGGTCCTGGCATTCCCCTATACTGTGACATAGAACCTTCACAGGATGTAGGGCCTCTCCTCTCATTGATGACCCTTCAGCTCCCTGGGTACTTGAAGTAATATTCAACTATAAAAACAATGAATTTATGAAATTCCTAGACAAATGGATGGATCTGGAAGATATCATCTTGAGTGAGGTAACCCAATTACAAAAGAACACACGTGATATGCACTCACTGATAAGTGGATATTAGCCCAGAAGCTCAGAATCCTTATTAGAAGGGGAAACAAAATACCCATGGAAGGAGTTACAGAGACAAAGTTCGGAGCAGAGACTGAAGGAAGAACCATCCAAAGACTGCCCCACTTGGGGATCCATCCCATAAACAACCACCAAACCCAGACACTATGGCAGATGCCAACAAGAGCCTTCTGTCAAGAGTCTGATATAGCTGTCTCTTGAGAGGCTCTGCCAGTGCCTGGCAAATACAGAAGTGGATGCTTACAGTCATCCATTGGACAGAGCACAGGGTCCCCAATGAAGGAGCTAGAGAAGGCACTAGCAAATTCTATTCTGTGGATGTTGTTAGTCTTCCAACGTTATTTTCCACAGTCAGAATTAATTACTGCAACAATTTGCCTCAACACACTTATTAGTCACTCTTGACAACTTTGGGGGTCAAAGGTAGGTTGACAGTTTACTTAAGGAGTGGGTTGCAAAAAAATTACAGTCCCTTAAACATCATTAAATACCACAAAAAGCTAAAATGCCAAGACTAGGTCCCTAGTTGTTTGAGTTTTTATTGGGAATTGATTTATGTCACTCCAGTAGTCTAAGAATTTTGTTTTGTTTCAAAGTGAGATAAGATTAAATATTCTGTAGATAACCTCTTCCTGTAATCTCTCCCATGTTAAGTGGCTCTCTTCTGATAGGTATCTTTCTCAAATCACCACTTTGTTCCTTTTCCTTAATAAGATTTGTTTTAACTCCTTGGGCTCTCTATCACACTAATATATACCTGTATATAGCCTGCCCACATCTTGAGGGCTCCAACTCCAGGCTATTTCCCAGTAGATCTGAAAGTGTCCATGATTTCTTTTTTTGCTGTTGTTTAGCTAATTGTTTTGTTTGGGTTTACTTGGGTTTTGTCCTTTGGGCTTTTGGTGTTTGACTCTCTGACTAGACCCTCATCTGGAGTTGATGATACCACTGATAAAAATCTTTAAAAACCTTTAAAAATTATAATCAAGGGTTTGGATCAATGGTAGAGCACTTGGCTAGAATATATAAGGTCCTGAGTTCTATCCATTACCAGCACCAAAAAAAAAAAAAATGAAGAGATAAAATTAATTAATTTAATTAAAATAAAGTGAATGGATAATCTTACATTAATATCTAAACATAATGAGAGGTTTTTATGATTATATTTGGATTAGTTATATGAGAGTAAGCTCTGCTGTGGAACTTACATTGACCTCAAACCTGAAGTCCTCTTGTTTGAGTGCCTTGGTACAATTTTAGTTAGTTTTCATGTAATGCATAAGGATGGGATCTAAATTTAGTCTTTTGCCTGTGCACATCCACTTTTCAAGCACTGTGGTCTGGGCCACCTGTCATAGCTACTTTTCTATTGTTGTGATAAAACACTAGGACCAAGGCAACTTACAAAAGGAAGTGTTTGTGATGCTCTAGAGGCTTAGAGTCCATGACCATCATCATGGGGAGCAAGGCAGGCATGGGACTGGAATAGTAACTGAGAGCCTACATCCTGAAACACAAACAAACACAAGGCAGAGAAAGAGAGAGAGAGAGAGAGAGAGAGAGAGAGAGAGAGAGAGAGAGAGAGAGAGAGGCAGACACAGAGTGGGAGAGGGAGGGAGGAAGGGAGGAAGAAAGGAAGAGAGAGGGGGGGGAGAATGGTTTTAATCTTTTGAGACATCAAAACGCACCCCTAGTGACACACCTACTCCATTGATGCCATGCCTCCTGATCCTTCCCAAACAGTTCCATTTAGTGCTGATCCAAATATGTGAGCCTATGAGGACTATTCTCATTCAAACCACCACAGCACTTTTGTCAAAGTTCATTGACTCATTATATGTGAGGGCTCACCTCTGGACTCTAGTCAGCTCCACTGTTCTTTCTGCCTATATGTGTACCATACTGTTTATAGTGCGTCATCATTTTATGAATTGTTTTATAGTGTAAATGAGGTTAAACAAATTTTTTCAATGTATTTTACAATCATTCTGGGATACATAGTGAAATCAAGGCTAGCTTGGGTAATTTGGTGAAGCCATGTCGAAAAAACGTTTTTACAGGAATAGCAAGTTAGTTGCTGGAGTCCTTGCCTAGCATCTGACAGATCCTGTGTTTGATACTTATCACTGAACATAGACTCATTTGCTCATGTTTTTACATTTTTGAATTAGGAACTATTCTAGTTTGCTTTCTACTGCTGTGATAAAAGACCACCAAAAACAACTTGAGGCTGAGTTTATTTGGCTTACATGTCCTGATAACAGTTGGTTATGAAGGGAAGTCAAGATAGGAACTCAAGCAGGACCCTGGAGGCAGGAAGTAAAGTAGAAGCCAGGAGGAATGTTACTTTTGGGTTTGCTCAGCTTACTTTCGTATATACCCTAGAACCATCTGCTGAGGCCTGAGCCCTTCCATATCCTTGTCCCACAGGTTTGTCTACAAGCCAATCTGATGGAGCCATTTTCTCAAATGAGATTCCCTCTTCCCAGATGACCGAAGCTTGTATCAAGTTGGTAAAAAAAAAAAAAACAATAACAACAACAACAACAACAACAAAAACAGCACAGGCACTAACATGTTTTATAACTGAACTGAGAGTTAGTTGTACAAAATAAATACCTACAAGCTAACCTGCTCACTTCTTTTTGGAGACTTCCCCTCTCCTCTAACATAGGTGAAGTGGGCAGTCACCACTTCACAGAATATACTAAGCTCCTCCCCAGTCTGACTATGGCCCACTGTTCCCAGCATGGCATGGTTTCCATTGCTTAGAAAGAGCTGCCACCTCACCTTGATACAGCCTTAAATTGATTCAAATGTCTCTCTCTCAGTTGTACTAAAAGTCACAATTGATATTTTACTATTTACTCTTGTTACTGTTGTGACCAAGTATCTGCCAATAAGCTAGTTAAGGAAGAAAGGGTTTATCCTAGCTTATGGTTTGAGGGCATCATTTCATCATTGTGGGAAAGTCCTGGAAGTACCACATGAGTCACAGCATGAACAGGAAGGTGGCTGGTCACATTGCATTCACACACAGGAAGCAGAAAGCATACAGAAGTTGGGCCAGTTTGCAGAGCCTCAAGTTCAGTGACGTTCCACTGCCTAAATGTTCCACAACCTTCTCAAACAGTGCCACCAGGTGGAGGTCAAGTGTTCAAGCACAGGAGCCTATGGGGGACCATTTACATTCAAACCACAAATTCATATGTTCAGTTCTTCACTCACAAATAAACACTGCTGCAGACACAGAGAATATAGGAATGGACAAAATAATCATGGTCTGTGCTTTTGGAGAGCTTGTGCTCAAAGGCCAGGGAGATGACAAATAGAGAAACAAGAAAATATAGAACATGGGGCAGGTTTGTATTTTAAGTTTTATTCTTGTTGCTGTGATTAAAAACAAACAAACAAAAAACAGACTTAGAAAAAGGGTTTCCAGCAGCACACAGTTCCAGGTCAGAGCTCATTGTCTTGGGGAAGAGAAGGTAGCAGGAACTTGATGTATCTTATCACATCACATCCACAGTCAAGAACAGAGAGAACAAATGCATGCATTGTTCACTTGGGCTCAGCCCTGTCTACACTTCTATAGCCCAGGACTCAACTCAACACAGGGAATGGTGGCTTCTCACAGTGGGCAGACATTCTCCCCTCAGTTAATGCAATCAAGACAATTGCCCACAGACAGGCCCACAGCCCACCCTGATCTAGACAATCCATTGCTGAGATTCTCTTCCTGGGTGATTCTAGGTTGTATCAAACTAACAATTTGAGATGAGAAAAGGGCCAGAGTCAAGGGTATTAGGGAAGGTGAATGAATCCGAGCAAAGTATATAACACTCGTGTATAAAGATGAACACTGAGCTGCCATATGCGTGCTGGGGACTGAACCTAGGTCCTCTGCAAAAGCAGCAAGTGTCCTTAACCACTGAGACATCTCTCCAGTGCCCTATACATTAACTTTAAAAAGAAAGAAAAGGAGAGGAGAGGAGAGGAGAGGAGAGGAGAGGAGAGAAAAAAGAAGAAAAGATATATCAATGCCAGCAGAGAGAGAACATGCACCCTGTTGAGAAGCAAGAGGCCTGAAGACAGTCTAGAGGCTGAGGGATTGGTTACTCTAAGGTCATGTGGTAGCATCTGGCATCTGCAGGATGGCTTGAAGATAAGGAAGCAGTAAATCTGGAGTGGAGAGAGAAAGAGAGAGAGAGAGAGAGAGAGAGAGAGAGAGAGAGAGAGAACGAGACAGAGACAGAGACAGAGACAGAGACAGAGACAGAGACAGAGAAAGATCCCTAGGGGGCAAACCAAGGCCATTGGATTTGCTCTATGCTTGGAGTGCAGCAGAAGTCATTGAACAGCTTTCAGTAGAAGCAGGTGATCTGCTGGGTGTTGAAAGGATTGCTGGGTGATCTGCTTTGTGATATATGTTAAAGAAGCACTTTTTTCATTCTACATGTATTTAATTTGAGAACACACACACACTCACACCACATGAGCCCTGCACACAGCTATATGGGCTATATGATGATACTTTGCTCATATTCTCTCCCCAATTACCTCTACCCGTCTTGTTAGCTTTACATAAGTAGTTGGTTGTTTATTCACTTATTTTGAGACAAAATCTCATTATACAGCTCAGATTAGCATGGAACTCACTAGTCCATGCTGGCCTCAAACTCAAAATTCAGACTCTTTTTTGAGGTGTTGCAGGTATGTGTTATCATGCCTGGTGAATTTTTTAAAATAGCAATGGAAATATAATTTCTCTATACACCATTGGAATGTGATATTTCTTATTCACTAGTAGATAAATAGACAGACAGGCAAACTTATTTGCAGTTTATGTTCTATTCTGTTGCACCAATCCATTTGACTTTTCTGTCCAAGGTGAAAAATGTGAAACTTGAAGCTCTATGCTGTATTTTAAAATAAAATAAGTCAAGAAGTGTCTTGGTTTTTCTCATCAACCCATTCTTTGAACCCATAATCATGGTTTCCAATTAAACAAACAACATTAGTAACATGAAATTCCCTTGAGATTTCTTGATTTTGTAATTAACACAAAAAGGTTTTTTTCTTCATTTCCTCACCAAGGAACACGGTCCATGTTGTCTTGGTGATTTCAATTTTCTTGTGCATTTCTAAATTAAGTTTTGACCACATAGGTCTTCTACATTGACAGGCATTCTTCATTCCCTTTACCACTTAAAAAAAAAAAAAAAAAAACAGTAATTGTTCTCAAATTGGAAAAAAAAATAAAACAAAAGACTGGCTATTTCTCAATTTTACTTAATTTGGGGGGAGATTATTTACTGCTCCATTATATGTATTAAATATTTGCCAGTTACAACATCTTCAGGTTGGGTGTGGTGATGAATCTTTATAATGCCAGCATTTGGGAGTCAGTCACAGAAGAATTTGAAGTTCAAGAGCAGCCTGAGCTACAGGGCACGTGGTGAGCACATTTATGCTTTTTTTTCCTGTTCTACCAGAAACAAGAAAGCTGAGCCCTCATAAGAAAATCTTCAAAATTTCATTTCATTATCAATTTAATAGCATCAAGACATTTATAATTAAATTTTTAAAGTTTTTTTCTTTTTTAATATCATTTTTCTGGGAGTAAGGATAAAAGTCCTATGATATGTTTACCATATACAGGGTCAAGGGTTCAATCCTAAGAGTCACAAAAAAGGGAGAGAGGCAGACAGACAGACAGACAGACAGACATGAATTTGGCGGAGTACCTAAGTAGGATTCTCCTATTACTAACAAGAACATCTTCTTTTCAAAAAGCTATATTGTCCTAATTCATTTGCTAATCATTGCTAATTTCTAATTACAAAGCAGTTATATACATATATCTCCTTGTATACGTCGTTATAATAAGCAAGCGTGAAATCCCTCTCTGTTCTCAGCCCCACGTTGTCATAGCCAAAGAAATCACTACTACCAATTATCCACGTATCCAGGGTGTTTGCTCCCAGAAAAGACAGAGATGTTCAAACTTAGTTCTACTGTGCACTTCCTGATGAATATATGAGTGTAAGTGTATAGCCTAACACCTAGTCGTACTTAGTTTTGTGACATTAATTTTTACTATCTTACTCTACCAGAAACAAGGAAGGCGAGCCCTCGTTGGTACCATCACATGACCACACTGGTTTATGACCCCCCCCCCCCAAAATCAGAGGGTATTTAGGTTTCCAGTTCTTGAAACTCACATACATCACAGCTGCCATTCATACCCGTGCCTCTAGAGTGGATGTTCGATATTGGAACAGAACATTCTGATTTCTTTTCATTTGTTGCCTCGGGACTTTCATTAATTTTTGTTCTTTTAAACTGTAAAACAACCTTGACCCCACCAGTCAGCGTTTTACTCTCGGTCTCGCACTGGTTAACTTGCAGACTTGGGTGTTGTTTTCTTTACTGGTCAGGGTGATTCCTGGAAACATCATGCGAACAAGCTGCTCATGTTTGTTGTTCATCCTGCTCCATTTGGCTTAGAACATTTGTGAAGTCCCTCGGTTCCTACAGAGATAAATGAATGACTGTTTGTGGGTACAGGTTGGTTGGTGGTTTTTAAAACCTGGGCATAGGCCTCTGTTTTTGGAGGCTTGGCTCTGCGCACTTGGTCAAACTGCACAAGGGAGCCTTATGTAAGGGGCCATTCATTACGTTTCTCAAATGGGCCATGGGACAGGAGGCATTTCACTTCAGCCCACCAGTTATTACATAAAGCCTGGGTGCGATATGAAGTTAGTGAGAAACACTAGACCTACTCACTCTGCATAGCTGAAATTCTGCTAGCCACTGTTTTCCTGGTGCAGTCACCCTGGAGCGCCCCTCCTCCATTGCCCAGAGCAGCTTCCCTTTGCTCATTTCTTTTTTAAAAAATGTGTATGAATATTTGCCTGTATGTTTGTGTGTCATATCCATGCCTGGTGACCTTAGAGGCCAGAAGAGGGTGTTTGAGCCCCTGGGCCTGGATTTACACAGTTGTGAGCCATGAGTGGGCACTGGGAATCAAACTCAGGTCCTCTATCCTCTTTACTCATTTCTTTATCCAGTGTTTCATATGTTTGTTGCATGCCTGACCTCTCTAGGTGAAGTGTAGAGTAACCTACAGTCCAGGGCATGAGGGGAACAAGAGGTTCTACAACATCCTCGAAGCCAGACTCAGGCCTGTAATTCCAGCACAAACACGCCTAGGCAGAGAGGATCACAGAGTTTGAAGCCGGCCTGGGCTCTATATAGTGCATCTCAGTCCAGCCTGGCCTACAGGGCAAGACTCTACTTTAATTTTTCTAATAAAATAAAATATCTTTGATCAATAAAGTTCAACTAAACCTTAAACTTAATATCATTTGAGGTTAGACAGTTCTAGATTTGAATCTCACGTTGAACTGCACATGTCAATTGCTTATTATAGATTCCATTTTCAAACTACAGGATGGTACAGTTGCATACATGTCTGAAAGTTAATCCCCAATGCAATAATGATATCAGATATGGCCTTTGAAGGGGTGATTGTGTCCGGAGGATTCCGTCCTCACAGTGGATAAATGGCATTATCCAGTGAGTTCTCTCTCTCTCTCTCTCTCTCTCTCTCTCTCTCTCTCTCTCTCTCCCTTCTCTCTCCTCTCTGCATCTCCCTCTCTTCCTTGCTAGGTCACCCTGTACTTCCCAGCATCCAAAATAGTAAATTAATCTCTTGGTTTTTTTGTTATTAAGCATCATGACTTATGCATTCAATTATAGTAATACAGAAATAGTCTAAGAAAAGTAGCACATGCTGATGCACACTTGTAATGCTAACATTTGGGCAGCAGAAGTCAGAAGGACACAAGTTCAAGGCTACTCAGGGCTACATAAGAAGGCCCTGTCTCATTTTTTTTTAATCATCTAAGGCACAAAACTGGTACTGAGAAGCCAGTCCGTCACTGTAACACATACCCAGAAATGTGGGAACACCCTTCGTTCTGAGTACTGAGGGTGGGAGGAGACTGGAAAAGTTTAGGTTGCCACGAGAAGGATGATAAGGAAGGTTCTGTTGAGGATGCGGAAGAAGAGAAGAAATGCTGAATGCCTGCAACTTCTCAGAGGTGAAGTCAGTGGTCATGGCCAGGAAGCTGAGAGAGAGACACGGCTGAAGAGGGAACCCTGAAGAGGTTCCAGGTTGACGTCAGGAGTCAAGTACTGGGGATGAGAGCAAACACTATATTTGTTTTCACTTGCAAGAAGCCAGAAGGACTGTGTTCAGTTCCTAGGACTTCATGGAAGGCAGATTCACAAGCAATGGTATGATGTAGCTCAGAAAGAAAAAAAAAAAGAAAAAAATAGCAAAGCAGCAGAGAGATAGTAACGACACCTCCACATGTTGGCATGTGGTTATAAGCGTGTACCAATCGAATGGAAGTAGATACTGTCTCTAAGGAGAGCCTCGTATTAAACACTGCCAGGTCACATTTTTGTTAGGTATAATGGCATATGAATATGATCCCAGCACTTGGGAAACGGAGGTAGGAGAACAAAATGTCACCCACAACTACATGCTAGGCTACCCTGGGCTACATGGGGTCTTTTCTCAAAGAACCTCAAAAGCTATTCTTAGACAGGTATGGGAGTACCTATCTATAATCAGACACCATGACCATGACAACTCTTATAAAGGACGACATTTAGTTGAGGCTGGCTTACAGGTTCAGAGGTTCAGTCCATTATCATCAAGGTGGGGGCATTAGCAGCATCCAGGCAGGCATGATGCAGGCAGAGCTGAGAGTTCTACATCTTCATCTGAAGGCTGCTAGTGGAAGTGAGTTCTAGGCAGCTAAGATGAGGGTCTTAAGCCCACACCCACAGTGGCACACCCACTCCAACAAGGCCACACCCACTCCAGCAAGGCCACATCTACTCCATCAAAGCCACACCTTCTAATAGTGCCACTCCATGGATCGAGCATATACAAACCATCATGCCCACTATTCACAAAGGCAAAGGCTGAGTATTGCTGACTATAAGACCATCATGGGCTCATAGCAAGTCTAAGGCCGGTTTGGTCTCTCAGTCAATCAAATCAATCAATCAATTAATCAGTCAGTCAGTCAATCAATCAAACAAAGAAACAAACATATAGGCAACAACACTATTCTTAACCAACTCCAACTTTGCTTCATACATTTTTTTTTAATTAAAGACAAAGGTTGGTAACTCTGGGTGAGATGGTGAGAGAAGATGCCAGGGTACAGTAGCTAAGAGGGGGGCCTGCTGGAGCTAAGGGAGCATCTGCGATATCCTCAGCGTCACAGGCACCTTAGCCCTGAAGTGGATCTAGCCTTAGGAGACACACGTCTGTCGTGCTTTGGCCTGGAGCAGAGCCAGACTAACACTCTAGGTCATTATCAGTTATTTAGTCCTCTTTTGTTCATAAAAGGAAGCCGTGAGAATCCTGGACCCCTGGAGCAAAGTGCTAGAGGGAATAAGAGTCCAGCAGGCTGCAGGCTGGTATTTACCTTGGTGGGCCAGAGTGTGGAAGGGTAGAAGTTGACAGGAACTGAAAGAACTCAGCAGACAGCATGGCCAAGGTTCCTCCACAGTGAGTGAAGGGAACCATGGAAGGCACTCTCCTTGAGTCCTGGTGCCTCAAATATTGGAAATCAAGTGCTTTAATCTGTTCGTAGATGCTTCAATTAAACGGAATTTTGCCACTTTCAGAGTTGCCCATTTCCCAGCCCTCCTTCTCTTTTGCTGTTTTAATCCCCCCAAACCGTATCTCTCGGTATTCTTTTAGTATACCTAACAAGGAAGTGTGAGTTTCTATTTTGCCAAACCTCCTGAAAAATCTTACTGCTTCCTGTAGAAATGGTGATGTCCCAACATGGCTCTGTGCTATATGCTTAGACTACTGTGGGGGAAAAATTCAAAAAGAATATCACAAAACTCATCTAAAAATTGAAGCTAGGCATAGTGTCATATGCCTGTAACCTCAGCAGTCAGAAGGAAGCGGGAGGATTGCAAGTCTGGGGCCAGCCTGAGCTATATAATCAGATGCTGTTTTAGAAAAAAAAAATTATAGCCACGCCTTGAAACCCAGGTAACTCACTCTCAAAGCCTGTTTCCTAGGCTATGAGGGATGTGTTCTTTATCCTTCTGCCTAGGGAAAAAGTCCCTAGACCATGGGCAGAGAGTGCCACATGCACATGCACAAAGTTACACACACACACACACACACACACACAAACACACACACACCAGCCAAGAAGCAACACCCCCTCCACCGCCAGCTGAGCAGCGTCATCTGTAAGCTCTACGAGAAAAAAAAGTTATCAAGTACTTACTGTATACAAAATCATAAAATCTGATAAAAGAGGAGTGTGTTAACCCAAAGGCACAGTGCCCAGGCACTTCCAAAGACTGATGATGTCTTATTTCCAAAACATCCCATGCAGTGGGAAACTGAGTTATGAACTTCTCACTTCCAGGACTGTCATTACGTTGTCCAAGCTTCTTCTCCCATCTATAAAACGCACATAACCGTGGAGCATTGACTTGGGTCATCTACTCGTCGATCTGTAAACGTGAATCAAGATGTCAGATAACTACTTGTGCAAATTGGTTATGCTCCCAGACAAAGAAACCAAAATAAATCAGGCCTCTGGTCAGCAAGCAGTCAGCGTGACCCAGAGGCAGAGTCTGGGTGCCCCTCGCTGGCCTTCTCTACCGCCCTTTAGTGCCAAACAGACTTAGTACTGCTGCTTTGCCAGCATCCTCTTCTCAGCAGCAGAAGCTTCAGCTACCTGCTGAGGGTGCCTATGTCTACAGTCTTAACCCTTAGGTGTTATAAACTCCATCTGGGTCAGCTAGCCCCAGGGAAAAGAAAGGGTGAACATCAACAGCTCAGGATGTTTCAAGTGCACGCTTTAAGAGAAATAAGAAACAGTATAGGTTAATGTGCATAAAAATTTAAAAGTATGAAATAACACAAAGGGGTAGTACGATTGCTTTTTTAGCCCTGCTTTAAACTATTCTCATGCACACCTGTCTGTCAAAACTTTTTAAGACTGTATTTTGAAGTAGTTGAAAAAAAAGTAGTTGAAATATTATCATCTGTGCTTATTTGATAAAATTGCCTTGGGAGGGGGCGTGGAAACAATATCACAATATCAGTGAGAGTTCTTTGGTTTTGTTGTTTTACATTTCATTTACTTATTTGGTGTGTGTGTGTGTGTGTGTGTGTGTGTGTGTGTGTGTGTGTGTTGCCATGGTTCCCACAGAGAAATCAGAGAACAAGTTTCCGGAGCCAGTTATCTCCCTCCGCCATGTGGATTAGAGGAATTAAATTTAGGTGGTCAGACTTGGCTCACAAAAATTCCTTTCCCCCTTGGAGTTATCTTACCAGCCCTCAATGTAAAAGTTCTTTGTGGGACATCCCTTCCCTGTTGCTTGAGATCATGCAAGCCATTTCCAGGAAATGCAGGTTCCAGCTTTTGGGTTTTTTCAGAAGGTAGGTAAGAAAGCTATAAGGAAGGTGTGTGGTTTATAGGAAGACAAGAGGTTTAAGTTCCAGCGCGGTCCTTGTGAGAGTTGGAAAGTCCCCAGGTCCTACCCAGACCCTCTCATCACAAGATGCTTCCTGTGCAGCTAAGCCTGAAAGAAGCCAGGTGCTTGGAGCCCAAGGCAGCACTGCTATGCAAGATTTGTACACAGCTTTCACACCTCCTTGATGATGACCTAGCAATACAAATCCCAAGTCTGTGGGAGTAAACACCTCCTGCTCAAGTCACAGCCCTGAGTTCTGGGAAAGCTCTGAACGAATGACCTTCTAAGTCTCCTGCCAGCCGAGGGGCCTCCAAAGGGAGCCAAGGTTTAAACAAACAAAACAAAAAACCCTTTCTGCCTCCATCATCAAAGTCCATTTGAGGGTCAGAGCTGTTGTGTTTGCTGACCTTTAAGTCACAGTAAATCATTTACCTATGGAGGACAGCAGGAAGACTCGCAACCAAAGCTCTTTAAAGTCAGCTGGGAAGATCCACCTAACTCCTTCTATCCCAGGCCCTACCTTATCTTTTCCTTCCTGGGCCAGATGGTGCTTTTATCCTTTGCTCTTCCACCAGAGGGCACCAGCAGGCACTTGGGTTGACCACCAATTCCAATGAGACTCAGGACCTTGAGTGCATGCCTGATGATAGAGGAAAAATAGAAACGACAGAAGCCAAAACAGTCGTGTCTGTCTGGGCTGCCAGCCACAACCTTGTGTGATCATGAGAGCTTGTCAGAGTCAGAATGGCCCAGGCAATCAATGCCTGCTAAAGGGCTGTGTCCCTCAGATCTATGCTGTGATCTGAAAGCGGGCAGCCACCCAAGCCCTAACAGGAGCAGCACTAGAGGCTCATTTGGGAAGTGCCAACCTTCCCACCTCGAGTTTTTCCTCCTGAAAATCACCAGTCACCACAAACCCGTGTGACCAGACACTCTGTCCCTCTGAGTTTTGGCATCTACTACTTCTGTTTCTTCAGCTCCATCACAATCTCGCTGGCCCCAGCCCTAGCCTTGGCTTTGGCTACCAAGTACTCACCTGGCATCTACCTCTCCTGGGCCTGGCTTCTTAAGGTCCTTCCATGGGAGCATATGGGTCACCTGTGGGGGTCTAGTGCCTGATGGAGAAGGAGAGATGATGGATGGGTGACAAGGACTGCTTTCTGACCTTGAGGAGCTCATAAATGTCACCCAGTTTGTCCTGGCAGCTCGACGCTGTTTATAAAGTAGCAACTATCTGGATAGCCTTTTTTTTTTTTTAAATTTCAGAGGCCACCTAAAATAAATGGTTGAAAACTCATGCTCTGAGGCTGTAAAGATTTCATTCAGGTTCTGGCTGCCTGTTACTAGCAGAATGGCCCACTTTGCCTTCTATATTGTTTTAAGGGGTGTGTGTGTGTGTGTGTGTGTGTGTATGCATATGTGTATATATGTATGTATGTGTCTATGTGTGTATGTGCATATGTGTGTGTGAATGTATGTGTGCATATGTGTGTATGTGTGTGTCTATGTGTATACGTGCATATGTCTCTGTGTGTGCATGTGTGTGTATGTGTATATGTATTTGTGGGTAAGTGTGCATATGGGTATGCAAGTGTGTGCATGTGTGTGTGTTCTCAGGATGTGCATATGTGGACACCCAGACCACAGCATGTGTGTGGGGATCAGAAGACAAGTTTATGGAGTAGATTTCCTCCTTTCACCTTTACTTGGGCTCCAGGGATTGAATAGATATTGCTGGCCTTGCCTTCTGATTAGGTCTTGATATACACCTCCCTAAAATGGGCATAACAGAGTGTGTAGAGATAGCTCAGCAGTTATGAGTGTTCACTATTCTTCCAGGATACCAAAGTATGTTGAGGGACGCACAGTGGTCTGTAACTCCAGCTCAGGATCTAACACCCTCTTCTGGCCTCCACAGACAACTATATGCATATACATACACATAGACAAACATACAAACCTAGGATTTAATCACCAGTTCTGGGAAGGAAAAAAAATGTGTATTGTGTGTGCATGTGTGTGTGTATACTTAGCCAGAATTTTTTTTTCAAAAATAATCAAGCAAAAAAACCTAATAATGATGAGGATAATTAGAGTTTTTTTCTACTACTTCATGCAATATTGTGAGGATTGAGTGAGACATTGTATGTAGACTTAACATAGTGCCAGCCCTATTTCCTGTGAGTGTCAACACACAGCAGTAGAGTCTTTCTTAATTAATGCATAACAGTGACAGCAAGCCATGAGAGAGGACGCAGACAGAGGGTCTGGATTTCAGCTGTAGAGGTAATGGGACTTCATTGTGGATACCTCGATGTCTCCATCCATAAAATGCCCATGGCACTGACTGCCTTTTCTTCCTGTGTGACTAGTATTTATCAAATGTTAACCTTGCTGCAGGCCACCATTGTGAGCTCTTCTGGTACTAGTGCATTTACTGCGCCCTACATCCTAGTTTCACATATTAGGAAACTGAGACCCACAAGTTGAGGGCCACGCAGCTAGTCACAGAAAGAAGTGGCATTTCATGCCCAAGCCGGGCAGTCTGGCCCAGAGCCCGCCTTCTTACTCCTGATACCATGAAGCCTCACATAATAGAATAATTCCAACTGTGCCTGGGAGCAGGGATCACTGTGTACACATGACAGATTGTAACTACATACCCAGCCACTCAGTGTTTGGGTTTCAGCTGGGATTCTTAAGCAAACAAGGCATGGAGTTGGGGGGTGGCCCTGCGGTGTTTCTCAGCAACCAGTACTTCTGAGTTTTGTGGCTAAAAGGTGTGATGGATTTTTAATCCCTGGTACCATCGGGGGTGATCTCGTTTGGAAGCAGAACCTTTGCAAATGTAATGGAGTAAAAAATGGAGTCACTGGAGTGAGCACTCACAGATACCATTGGTGTCCTTCCTTCTTAAAAGGAAAAATTTGGATATTCATTCATGTACTGAGTTTCTGTGGAGACCCAAACACAGCCATGCTCTAGAGAGAGGTACAGGGTGCAAAGCCAGCAAGCATCTAAAGCTACAGAAACTATGGTCCAGTCATAGAAAAGATGTTTCTCAGCCTCCCCAGAACCGGCAGTGTCTTGCAGACACATCTTGACCTTAGACTAGTAGTCCCCACAACTATCTGTGACACACATCTTTAAAGCCACCCAACTGGGCATGGCAGCCTAGGGTAGCAGGCATTTAGTTTATATATATTGTAGTGTGGTGTACACACATGTTAATGTGTGTATATGCACATGTACATGCAGGTACACTATTTTGCTCTAATTATTGGAGACAGGGCCACTCAAATTCAGTGTCACTTACAAATTAGGCTAGAGAAGATGACCAACAAGCTTTAGGAATCAAAAGTGACCCCTGTGCCTCACCAACTTCAGACTACATTCTAGGATGGCACACAGGCATTCACTTTTCCTGCAAATGCCAGTTTTACAAGACTATATTCTGGTTGTCGCAGGCCTACCTGCCTACCTTCCCTATTTCCTGCCTGCCTTCCATCATGTGAACAGTTGTAGAATGACCCAGGTAATCAATATTCAGCATGTCTACATCAATGTTAGCAGTGACCAGACAAAGAATGAGGACACCCACCTCACCCTCTGAACCCTCCAGCCCCTTCCAAGCACTGGCCAACAAAGGAGCTTCTCTCCTGACCTCTAATATCTCAGATTGGTTTTATCTGGTTTTGAGTTGACATAAATGGGATTGTCCAGTACTCATGTGTATCTGGATTCTTAGCTCCAAGTTATGCTTGCAAGCTTTGCCTGTATTTTGCATAGCAAGCCACTTATTTTTACAGTGTAGTAGAGTGTTGTACACTTCCAGACTGTGGAACACCATTACATGCATGGGAAGAATGAGAGAGAGGAGGGAGAGAGAGAGAGGAAGAGAGAGAGACAGACAGAGAGAGAAAGAGACAGACAGACAGACAGACAGACAGAAACTAAGTTACTAACACAGAGAGAGAATTCTTTCAATTTTAGATAGAATGTAATGTAATGGATCTGTTAAGAGTAACTTTCCCAAATCACTACCCCATCATCCCCTCCCACATCCCATCTCTTTCCTTAGTTCATCCAGTCCTAGTAATGTCTCACTAGCCTGACCCGGCCTGAGCAGATAGGAAAGGAACTGTGCTCCAAGCAAATGAACCAGTCTCATACTCAAAATAATTCAGAACCTGAACCATCCCTAGTGGGCAGTACAGTCCATGATTCAGTAGCATCACAGACACCTTCATTTACAGCCAGAGAGGCTGCCTGTCTTATTCTATAGAACAGAGTGGCTCAGCACCTCTGACCCTAATCTGAGTCTATCTCAGGCCTGAGTTCACAGAAGGGGTCTGCAGCTCCCACTTTGAAACTTCTGCAAAGAATCCCTTGCACAGTTTTCTCAGTCTCAGCTCTTCATCTGCGAATATGGCTTGGCTGCATCGAGGCTCTGCCCTCCTCCTCTTCTTTGCCAGACTATAAATCATTTCAATTTCTTCATACTCATCAACTCTTCTGGGGTCTCCCTTTTGCTGGGAACAATGACCTAAACCCAAGATGCAATTTTAGAGGAACCCTGGGGCGAATCAAAGGGCCTGCTAGTCCTGAGCCTCGCTCCATATATGGTACAGTCTTTGAGCCAACAGTAGAATAGACTATAACACAACACAGCTGATTCACCAGCTGTCCCTCTGGCTCCCTAAGCAGCTCTGGCCCACTCCGGTTTCCACTGAGGTCAGCACAGCATCCATAATAAAAGGTTAAGATAACTAAAGTGCACCAGGGCTCCGTGCTTTTGGATTTCTGCATTTTTCTATTCATTTCTTTCGAGGATCCCAATTCCTAGGAGGCTGCACCTTCTGGAATGTAATAGAATAATAATCGGTTATCTTGTGGGCGTGGCTGGGAGCTGAGAGGGAGGAGAGGAGACTCAGCAGAGAGCTTGCTCAAGCCCAATTACAGCTGAGCTCAGTTCAGAACTGGAAGCAGTCAAAGAGCTCCGCCCTGACCCTAGGCAGAGGTCAGTATTCACAGCCCAAAACTAGGGCATTAGCGATTTTGTTCAGTCTCCACCCTCAAGTGAATCTTAGTCAACGGGGTTTTTGTAAAGTATGAAGGATCAAGCCGAGCAGCTCAGACAGTAGAAACAACTCAAGCCTGGGTTGCCAGCTGTGGGAAAACCAGCTAGAAGATAACCACATTCTTTATATTACCTACCTCCCCACCATGCAATGCCTATTAAAAAGTAAAACATTATATTAGATTCTACTAGTGGCTGGCTCCATCAAGTTTACCAATCTTGTTATCTTTTCAGAAACTTTGAAAACAGATTGTTAAACATAATTATTAAAAGATTGAACTGCATATCATTACAATGGGATAAATGAGATTTAAAACAGCTGTTGCTGATGAAATGGCTGTGTGAGGAAAGATATTTGCTCCCACCTAGACTTGTGTAGTGAAAAGATAGAACCCACTCCCAGTCGCTGTCCTCTGACCATCTCCTGTGTGCTAAGGTATGCACACACTCTTACGCGAAAATACATAGGATTCATATTCTTAATAGAAAGACTGGATAGCTCAGCTGTTAAGAGCATGTGCTACCCAATCATGAGGACCAGAGTTCAGATCCCAGCACCCACATGACAAGCCAGACCAAATGAACTGAAAATGAATGTACAGATCCCAGTGATCTCTTTCCTCTTCACTCTGGGGCCCATGGGCATGGGTGTGCATGGGCACACACCCACACTCACACTAACACTCACAGACACAAATAAGGAAATAAAATAATTAACTGTAATAAGTACCCCAGCTCATCCCGTGTGTCTCAGCGGAGGGTGCTCACTGCATTGGATCTGTGTGCTGGAAATTCTACATTCTGCTCTACTATTTCATGGATTTGCCTGACTCTGTGCACTGTCCTCCTCATTCTAGTAAGCTTGAAATTGGGAAGGAGAGGACCACTTATTCTGTAAGACTTGAATATGTGAACCAGGATTTCTTTCTCCCTGAATGGACAATCAATCATACTGCTGTCAGGAGGAGTTAACAAAGATTCTCGCCTTGGGTACTTACAGGGCAGAAAGAAAAACAAGTCTTTCAAGCTTTGGGCTGGGCACAGTTTCCTTAAAAAATGCTACAGATGAGGATAAAGGGACAGAGAACAGGTAAATGCTACAGATGAGGATAAAGGGACAGAGGAGAGGTAAAGGAAACTTGCTTAAGCACCTTCAAACCGCATTTGCTAGCCTTGTCACCAGAAATAGTAAACTCTCGGTCTTTAACCAACTGCAATGAGGAATGGCGTTATCTCCCCATTGTGCACAATCACCAAAAGCTAAATTCTCACACTCAACAACCAGGCCATGACTACACGGTACCCAGATCCCAGCTGTTATGCAGTATGAAGTTATACAGTAATGCAGTTACGCAGTTATCCAGTCATCTGGATCTATGTTGCCAAACTCAAGAAAAACAGCTCAAGCCATAAATTTTACTTCTTACTAATGGAATGAGATGCCCACTTGTCTTTCCAGATATGGACATTACTGGAAGATAGAACCAAGAAACTTTCTTCCCAACTGTTATAAAATAAAACAGAACAGAACAGAACCAAAACAATCCTTCCATTCTCTCTCAGCCATGTTCCTCGCTGGAAACCCATTCACTGTCTCCTTCCAGTGTATTTCAATAAATTCTCTGTTTTCCCATGTTCTTGTTAATTCTTTTACTGCCTACTCATTACCAGCCTTACTTATGGATTTCATAGACATTTATCTCCTCTCAAGACATTCCCAGTAATCCAGAGGTGAAGGCAGAAGAATCAGATTAGTCTCTGCTAGACTGTACGCTCAAGACTAGTCTGAACAATACGGGGAGCCAGAAAGGTAATGGTGGTGGTAAAGCCTTCAATGAAGACACCGTGTGAAGATCTGAGGCTGCAAACAGGGCTCGGTTCCTTTTCAAAGACACGGCCTCACTCTGTAACCTAGCCTGACCTTAAACTTGCCAGTCATCCTGCTTTAGCTTCCTGGGGGCTAGCATGGCAGATGTGAATCATCACCTCTGGCTGGCTAAAGGCATTTCCAATTAAGGGACCAGAAAGACAGCAGCAGGAAAGAGCAGTGAGAGAATGGCTAGTGGCCCAGTATGCGGATGTGAAGATATATCGGGAACACTGAGTGGGCAGAGTAGATATGATGTAACCCAGGAGGGGAGGGATTAATAGGAAGGGAAAATTGATACTTAAGGGGACAGGGCTCAGGAAACTGAGGTGGTGCAAAGGCATCCAACAACCAAACTACTTGTGTAGACAGCAAGCTCATGCATAATCATTCAATCTGGGGATAGAATGGACAGACAGCGTGATGGGTAATGAGAGATCTGCTCATCCAAGGTTAGATCCCAGCTATAACTGAAATTATAGGGCCTTCACTTAGCCATTAGAGAGGGAGCCAGAAGAAGGAACTAGGAATCTTAGGAAACTTTGGAATGATGATATTAGTGCTATAGTAGACTGAGGTAAAGCAGGCAACAGAAGACTATGTGGCTAATCAAGGCATTAATGGAATAGGCCAGTAATGAAGGGATTGAATCTCTCCTAGGAGAAAGTCAGCTACAAGGACTAAAACATTTAGCTAATAAGCAAAGGCTATTTAAGTATCTCACAAGAGTCTGGAAGTGATGGTTGGTTTGGGCCAGTGCTCAACCATGGTCATTGGAGAGCCCAACTCTTCCGTTCTGATATGGTCAGTGCTGTTATTTGTATGTCAATTTCCATTCCTGTGGCTGACTCCCTATAGTCATAAGACATCTGTCACAACTCATGTCATTTGAAGCAGAGCAGATATGCCCGAGGCAAACTCAAACATCTCTGTAGTCAGAGAACCTTTTCCTCCAGTCTTCAGCTGATTTCCCTTTACATACTGTGGCAGTATGAGCATGCTTGGCCCATGGGAAGTGGTACTATTAGGAGGTGTGGCCTTGTTGGAGGAAGGACATCACTGTGGGGATAGGCTTTGAGGTCCTATGCTCAAGCCCCACCCAGTGTGGAGGAGAATCTGTTTCTGGCTGCCTTGGATCAAGATTTAGAATTCTCAGCAGTTCCTCCAGAACCATGTCTGCCTGCATGCTGCCATGCTTTCCACCATGATGATAATGGACTGAACTTCCTAACCTGTAAGCCATCCCCAATTTAATGTTGTCCTTTATAAGAGTTGCCTTGGTCATGGTGTCTCTTCACAGTAATGAAACTTTAACTAAGACAAATACCATTAGCCAGAATGGTCCACACACTTTAGTAGATAGAATAATACTTTCAGAGATGATCACACTCTAGCCTCATGCAAATCACTGTGGTTTCACTTTACCCAGAAGAAAGCACTTTGGATTAAGGAGTGACCCTTGACATAGCCAGGCTGTCCTACCATATGCCCTAAGTATCTCAGTCCAGCTGTGAGAGGGCAATGGCAACAATTGTTACAATGTGCTACTGATTGCAACATTGTTACAATATGCTTTGATTCTGAGATACAAGGGCAGTGAGGGAGAACTTGAGAGAGGCTAACATCCCAAGAGTCTTGAGTTCACAGCCAGCAAGGAAACAGGAGCTGTAGTCCTATATCTTCAATAAACCACAATCTTCCACACACCCCAAGAACAAGGAAACCCAGTCTCTTTTGAATACCCAGAAAGGAACAGGGACATGATTTTAGACAAGAGGGCTGAACATCAGGGACGGGAAAGAAAATAACACTGTAAGCTATGTTTGTACTGGTTACTGAGACAGCAACTTAAAAGTAATACACAAGGCCAATAATAGTATAACCACATATAGTTTAGAGCAACTAGGATTTGCCTGGGATTGGAGGAGCAGGCTCATTTCTCTGTACATGCTATCAATTATCTATCAGATTGTTGCAGGCAGATACTGGAAAGATTGAGAGCCAACATTAATGAGAGTGACAGACAGGCTGAGGAGCAGAAGGTGTGATGGTTTGTATATTCTTGGACCAGGGAGTGACACCATTTGGAGGTGTGGCCTTGTTGGAATGGGTGTGACCTGGTTGGAGTAGGTGTGTCACTGTGGGTGAAGACTCTCACTCCAGTTGCCTGGAAGTCAGTCTTCCACTAGCAGCCTTTGGATGAAGACACAGAACTCTCAGCTCTGCCTGCACCATGACAGCCTGGATGCTTGATGATAATGAACTGAACCTCTGACCTGTAAGCCAGCCTCAATTAAATGTTGTTTTTTATAAGACTTGCCTTGGTCATAGTGTCTGTTCACAGCAGTAAAACCCTAACTATGACAGTGAGGTTCAGGACAGACATGCCAGGCACATCTGTGTATCATTGTTTCTGATTATCGTTAAACACTTTGAACATCCCTCATAGTTATGACTAAGGAAAGCCTTAATGCAGGCCCCATAACCCAGAGAGCCATCTTTATTCCAGGAGGAAAAGTCTCTAAGAAAAAGTCTTACCAGTTCTCAGCCTCTGGCTGTGCAGCTAACACTTGAATCGTACTTCATTAACTATGAGATGTCGTCTGTTGTAAGGGATTATATCATTACATTACGAAAGAAAAAAGTGAACTGTCAATATGGCCATGCAAACTCTCGACAGACTGAGTCCCATTCCCAGACCCAGGCAGAGATGGAGGAGCACAACTCTGAGGAGTCGACTTCTGACCTCCATACGGCAGACCGTGCGTACACACATGGGATAATAAATACAAGGAAAACAATTTTAAACAGAAATGCTGCAGAATGAGCAATGGTCGGCCATCAGTTTTAATATCACCAATGCTGGGTGTTAATTCTTGTGATGCTGCTGGGATTTCTAGAAACCAGCTGCTCACCACTTTCCCAGGGAGCCAAAGGCCAAGTAGAAGAGTCACAAGAAGTTCCCAAAAGCCAGGCTACGGGCTTCAGGGCTTCCTCCAGCAGGCCCCTTGCAGTTGCTGAAGGTTCTCTCACTGGGAAGTATGATCACCTGACCTCTATTAACCTGAAACGATATTTATGACTTCTCTCTACTACAAGGTTGAGAGATCTGTGCCCGACATGGGTGGACTGAAGCCACGGCTGGGTTACCTTTGGCTTTTGTTGTTGTTGTTTTGAAACAAAGTCTGGCTATGTAGATCAGCCTTGAATTCATGATCTTCTACCTCTGCCTCCTAAGTTATTCAGTCACAGGCAGTCATCAAGGTGTCTGGCCTGGGGCGGTGGGGAGGGGTGGTTCACTTTGAATAGCACTGGCCAGAACATTCACCTTTACCCTGTATGAAGACACACTCAAGAAAAGAAACTTCCTCCCTTCCCTTCCCGACCCCTTCTCTTCCCTTTCCTCCATCCTCCCTTCCCTTCTCTCCCCTCCCCTGCCTTCCTTTCTCCTGCCTTCCTCTTCCCTCCCCTTTCTTCCCTCCCCCTCCCCTTCCTCTCCTGTTCCATTTCCTCCCCTCTCTCTTCTTTCCCCTCCCCTCCCCTTTCCATCTCCTTCCTCTCCCCTCTTTTCCTGCCCTCCCTTTCGTCTGCTCTAGTTCAAAGCATCAAGCCCAGATATTCACACTTACTGCATATGTTTCTACACTGAGCCCCAGTCCCAGGTCCTCACCTTTTACCATCCAATAAGAATCTATAACTTTGAAAATGATAGAAACAATACAAATTTCCAAGCAATCCCAGCTGGTTTGGGGGAGGAAAAGGAGTCTTCATTTCTCTTTCAATTCTGGAAAAGATTTATTTTTATTTCTTTTTTTTTAAGATTTATTTATTTATTATATGTAAGTACACTGTAGCTGTCTTCAGACACTACAGAAGAGGGCATCAGATTTCATTACGGATGGTTGTGAGCCACCATGTGGTTGCTGGGATTTGAACTCGGGACCTTTGGAAGAGCAGTCGGCGCTCTTAACCACTGAGCCATCTCGCCAGTCCCTTGTTTTTATTTCTAGTGATGTGTGTGTGTGTCTGTGTGTGTGTGTGGTGGTGGGGGGAGTATATATGTGTGTTTGCAGGTACCTGAGGAGATCAGATGGACCTCCTGGAGTTGGGGTTACAAGTGATTATAGGGACCCTGATGTCAGTGCTGGGAACTGAACTCCAGTCCTCCATAAGAAAAGTGCATGCCCTTGACCATTGAGCCATCTCTTCATCCCACTATTGATTTGTAAGAGCATTTACAGTATCATTATTGTTGCTGTTCAAGTTTGACTTCCTTTGTTCTCAAGACCTCTCTGATTCTATGTCCTTAATTTCTACACCTGTTTCAGTAACTTCTTTCTCTTTGCTGTCCTGCACAGATGGAGGCTGTGTGTTTTCTCCAATATCTGCAGTAACTTCGCCTTGAACATTGAATTGCTCAGCAGCTGGACTCTTGCCAGCCTTCGCTTTTGTGATGACCGAGAAGATACTTTCAGGTTTTTAGAGCGTGACTCTAGGAACCTGTCTCCAGTAAGACCTTGCCTGGTTTTCCTAAACTTCAGCTGCTGGTGTTGTCTGGGAGGGGAGCTTGCTTTAATCTGGGAGCACACATTTGGACATCCTCCTGGGGAGGATGTATACTTTGTCAGGTGCTGATGGGCAACCCCTCATTGCACCTGCCTGAGATTTTGATGGGGTGGAAAGAGCCAACCAGGCCTACCTCAATGACTTGATCTGAACAGAGGGAATATTGCACAGGTAGGGAAACTTTAGGGACAACCAAAGAGCAACTTGTTTCTTTCATCTCGTTGCTTCTGGTTAACCCCGAGTCCAGAAACATCTGAGCTTATTCTAAGTGCTTTTAACACTGGGACAAAGTGTCACAGAGAGCTATGGAGAGGACTCTAAGTGATCATTTTAAATCCCATTTCTTTTCTGATGAGGAAATAGAGGCTTGGGAAAAGAAGGGGCAGACTCAAGTAACTTGCTTGAAGAATGACAGAACTGGCTTGGAATTCAGTTTCCTGTCACTTGAGGGCATGCCAGAAATTGTGGACGACAGCGCAGTGCTTCATCCTGGGGGAACACTCTGTCTTACTTACCTATTGCCTCGGGTAAGTTCCTTAGTAACCATGGGTTTCCCAAATGGTGCTCAGAATAGTTACCCACAGCAGTTTGTGATGAAGAGAGACTACATGGAAAAGTGCATGTGGAGGGGTTGGGCAATTGCTGCCTGTTGGTGATCGCTCCACAGAGAGAGGTGGTCACTGTTGCGATACTTTCCTGCCATCACCCAAGGTTTCTGCTAGCATGTCTGAGAGTTCAACTTTGAGATGTAGAAGTGGAGACATCTCCACCTACCATCAGTTCACCTTTCTAATCTCACAATATCAACAAATGATTTCTGTTTAACCCAAGAGAAGTCTCTGGAGATGGGAGATGGCCTCACAGAGAGGCACCAAATCCTGGCTGAAGAGATAAGCACAGTAAGGCTGAAGGGAGGAGGCTTTCTCGGCACTGAAGAGGCTAGTTGAGTGTGGAGGGACTGGGAAGGAGATCTATGAGCTGTGAGGCGCCTGGGTGGGGGGTACTTGGCATGTGAATCGGGTGGAGACAGCCAGGAAGGGGGATGTGATGTGGACATTTACAGCTATAAAGGAAGGATACTCAGAGAGTATGAAAAGAACCATTTTCTGTGGGGCTCAGGAAGGGCCTCTCACAGGGGATTTCCTACCCAGGGCTTCAGGCCTTGGCTGTCTTCCCAGGGAAAGGTGGTGTCTGCTATGGAGAACTTGCACACTGCATGGCTGTACTTCAGAGGCAAATGGTGCCCACTCCCTTCTCTGGACTGCAGGCTGCCTGAACCTTGTTCAGATGGGAGTTAATGCTCTTTCCTTTAACTCTATACGTTTTAGATGTCTTTGAGAGAAAGGGACACTGAGGTCAGGGCAGCTGGAGAAGAGGAGGCATGGAAGTTTTGACTAGTGCTGGAGAGCGGGCATCTGAGAGCAGTGAGGGGCTGTTCAGAGAGCCCTTAGTACAGGGTACAGTGGAGCAATGATTGCCGGCCAGCTCCAAGCTGAGGTGGCAAGGACAGGGGTTCAATGTGATCCAAAGCAGGACACCTTAGAGTAAAGGATTTCAAGATTAAAAACAGAACAAAAAGAGTGACAAGCAGGGGGAGGGCGTCCGGCTCGGAGGACCCCGGAAGCGCCTGATTCCAAGAGGCCGAGGTGCGGCTGCAGTGATGGCTTCGGGGCTGGGCAGCTGATTGCTGAGGTGGGAGTGGGCCCAGCGCCCGGAGACTCAGTGGCCGCAGCTCACGCGCCACCTGCGCCATGGCCACCTCCGCCGCCTCCTCCGAGCATTTCGAGAAGCTGCATGAGATCTTCCGCGGCCTCCTTGAAGATCTACAAGGGGTGCCGGAGCGGCTGCTGGGGACCGCGGGGACAGAAGAGAAGAAGAAGCTGGTCAGAGATTTTGATGAAAAGCAACAGGAAGCAAATGAAACGTTGGCAGAGATTGAGGAAGAACTACGATATGCACCCCTGACTTTCCGAAATCCCATGATGTCTAAGCTGCGAAACTACCGGAAGGACCTTGCTAAACTCCACCGTGAGGTGAGAAGTACACCTTTGACAACCACACCTGGAGGCCGAGGAGACCTGAAGTATGGCTCATATGCCTTGGAGAATGAGCATTTGAACCGACTACAGTCTCAAAGAGCATTACTCCTACAAGGCACTGAAAGCCTGAACCGGGCTACCCAAAGCATTGAGCGTTCTCATCGGATTGCCACAGAAACTGACCAAATTGGTTCAGAAATCATAGAAGAGTTGGGGGAGCAACGAGACCAGTTGGAACGTACCAAGAGCAGACTGGTAAACACAAATGAAAACTTGAGCAAAAGCCGGAAGATTCTTCGCTCAATGTCCAGAAAAGTGATAACCAACAAGTTGCTGCTCTCCGTCATCATCTTGCTGGAGCTAGCCATCCTGGTCGGTCTGGTGTATTACAAATTCTTTCGACACCATTGAACTTCTGTAGGGAAGGCATTGTGGACCAGCATCTTACTCTGAATGAGTGGTGTTACATAGGGATATGTGTTGCTGCTGTGGGCTAACAGTTCAAGAATGGATTGTCTTGTCAGACTATGGGAGGGAGGGCAATGGAAAACCACGAAAATGTGAAGGAACAGCAACAAGACCAGTATGATATGCTAAGGTAATAAATGCTGTTTATGACTCC
>LR753434.1:393801-433178 GCA_902729485.2 Mus minutoides | reverse complement strand
AAAAAAAAACAGAACAAAAAGAAAACACATACAACACCCCATTGCCCCCCAGCCCGAATAAAATAATCAACATGTACTATAAAATAATCAATATGTACTATTGAAAAAGAAAGCATACTGCAAACATCGAGGAAGCAGTGGAAGGCATTCTTAGCATGACCAAGGCCTGGAGTTCTGTGTACACACAGGACTGTTTAAAAGGGGAAAATCACATCTCAGAAACAAGGCACACTGTCTGTCGCCATCGCCAGGATGGGAATGATGGAAATGTGTTCCGTTTTCATTGAGGATAATGAGTAGCTGGGAGTCCTGACACATCTGTTCAGGCAAGATAATAATAACAACATCACTAAAGGTACTGTGCTGGGGACACCATCTGCTCTTACATCTCTCCGCCCCTGCTCTTTTCAACTTTACTCTTTCCCAGTCTTTTCTCTCTACCCCCTACCTCCTGCTTTCCTTTGCTCTGCCCCCCTCTGTCCATCCCTCCCTCCCCCTCCTCCTGTCTCATATGTTCTCTTTACTCCTTCCTTATATTTTCTTTCTTTTGTGATTTTAAGAAATCATCATGTAGCCCAGGATAGCCCCAACTCTCAATGAGTCCCCCCTGCTTTAGCCTCCTCAAGGCTGGGGTTACAAACACAACTCTGATTTCCTTGTTTCTTTTCTTGCTGTGTCTCAGTATCCTGCTCAGTTTGCAGAAATTCACTGGACAAAGTGAAGTGTTCCAGTAGAACCAGGACAATGTGAGGAAATCCTTACATTGAAGCAGGGGTTGCTGGGGAGCATTTGAGGCCAGGGACTGGCTGCCCAAATTCATGACGAAAGGAATCTTTGCCTTCCTCCCCACAATGATTCCTAGGTGAAAGAGCCTTGCCCACTTCTCATCAGAGAACTCTCTGGCCCTGGCGCATGCTCAGTCTCCTCAACAAAGAGTCAAGACAGACAGCAGTAGTGCTAATTCCTATCAAAACAGAACACATAAAAAGGTCTCATGGCTTTTTTTTTTTTCCAGTTGAAAGCCTGGCCTTTAATGTCTGAGCCGTCCCTCCAGCTGAGGTTGAGTGGTTTAAATATCCAGGAATGTTTTGTACCGTCACTGGGATCTCCTAGATGCCAAAATAATTCTTTTATTTATTAAGTTTCTTGTTGTTGTTTGTTTGTTTGTTGTTTTTGTTGTTGTTCCAATTTGGTTTGGGTGTTTTATTTTGCTTTTGGTTTTGGATGTTGGTTTGGTTTCATTGAATTTGGTTTTGAGGCAGGGTCTCAGTCTGAAGCCCAGCTGGGAACTAACTATGTAGCTTCAAACATGAGTCAAAACTACAGCTTCAGTCTCTGAAGTGCTGGGATTATAGCCATGAGCTACGATGCAGCCTTAGTTAATTTATAATGATGTTTTAACTTTAGCACATAAGCTAAAGTCAAAATGTGGGAGCATCTCTTGTGTTCCTCAAATCATTCATTCATTCATTCTACTTTCCATTTTGTCTGTAGCACATGGCCAAGAATTGGCTGCTTCCAAGGCACATAGATAGACTCCTGTCTTTCAGGTTTAGAGTACCTCTGCAGTCACACGTCTGTTAAGCTTAAATAAATACAGCTTTGTTCCTGGATATGCCTCCTGTAGGAACACAGAATCCTTTGAGGTCCCTATGCTATGCAAGTCCTTTGGGTATCACCAGTCTAAAATGCAATGATAATGGATTAGTATACACTGATCTAATCTACAAGCTCTTCCACATACCAATCACTCTTCACTTGGCTATCCGTTTACTCACTTATCTATTTACTAACTGATCTACCTAACCATCTGCTCATCCATCCAAATATCTGCCTACCTACCCAGCAATCCCTCATCATCCTCATCCACCCA
Organism: Mus minutoides; assembly: GCA_902729485.2. NCBI lineage: Eukaryota > Metazoa > Chordata > Mammalia > Rodentia > Muridae > Mus > Mus minutoides. The sequence continues at coordinate 431,305 of LR753434.1, read as the reverse complement.
TCCATCCACTCATCTATCCATCCACCCAGCCATCCATATCTATCTATCTATCTATCTATCTATCTATCTATCTATCTATCTATCTATCTATCTCTATCATCTACCATCCATCCATCCTCATCTATCTTCTCTTCCATCTATAAATTCCTTTTATTCATCTATTCACTTATCTATCATCTTTCCATGAATGGGGCAGAAAGTCAGTAACTAACCCAGTGGGTCTCAGGATAAATGTAACTAATTACTATAAAGGTATCAGTGCAAAGCAGAACCTGGCAGTTTGTACTCAGTGCTCATATCTTATCATTCACAACTAAACATTTCCCCATCACTGCGCAGAGGCAAGGTGAGAGCAGGGATGGTGGGATGAATGTTGAGGGCTGGTAACAAAAGTAATCACGATGGCATCTAAGTTTCCCTGAGATCTAAAGGGTTAGAGAAGCCTGGCATGGCAAGTGTGTTTTGTCAGGGCAGTTCTGTGAGACCTCTGACTGGGTAGCTTCTCCTCTGCATGACAGCTCACCCTGCTGCATCATAACTCTGATCATTGATTACTTTCTCCTTTACTCTTCTCATGTATTACTGAGGATAAGCAGTTTATTGGGCAGGTTTAAGTTCCCAATCTCTTTCTTTATTCCATCCATTGGAGAAATAAGTCGGTGTCTAGAGTTGTTGCCCAGTTTTACAGATGAATGTAAGTATTTTCCTGGTGGCAGGAGCTCTGGCTGACAGTTGCTCATCTCTAATGTAGAGTTGCATCCCTTTCTAAAGATGGAGTCCTTCTCTCATCCAAATGTCAGGCGGTACAGTTATCAGTCACCTGGCATCCATCTGGAAAGGGGAAATGAAGTGCAGTGGCTAAAGCCCTGGAGCCACCAGGAGAGCTGCTTCCCATGCCTTAGTCTGGTACTGAGTCACTAGGCTGTGCTAGACAAGGAAATTCAATTGTCAGAGTGGTTGTCTCTCTGCAAAGAGAGAGCCAGCAACTGGGAGCAGTCGGTGCTGGGAGTAACATGCCAGAACACAGGGGGTCCTGTACTCAGCCTCCTCTCCAGATCCTTATTAATAACAGTTTTCTGGGGTTTCCTTTTTCTGAAGGCGGGAGAGTATATACATGACCTTTAAGGTAGCTTCTACTACATGGGGTCTTAGTTGATGGATGCGGAGGAACTACACTATCACTATCATTGCTTATAACAGGCAGTTCATATAGTAATAATAGCAGACCCAAGTTCACTTTAATGTAAAGCAATTGCAGTGTGTACAGGTTTAGGTTAATAGGAAAGTTGGAAAAACAGGTTGGGGAGTTCTCATATGTCTTTCTTTAGGTTTATACAGCCATTGCACATTAATCCAAACAGATACTGATACAACATGATTATCCAAACTACAGACTTAATGTGGAGTTCTCTGGTGTTTCCAATACAATAGCTCTCCTATTGCAGGTTAGTTCAAGAATTACATTGCATTTAGAGGCTTACTACAATTTAAGATACCTACTTTCAAAGCCTTGCCACATGTCCTGGGAGATGAAGGCTCCTACCACCCTGTTACACCACCGATTCCTCTCAGTTGTACTACTTTGAGTGAGAGGATCTGCAGGGTGGTTCTCCTATGGGACATCCGGGCATCCCAGGCCCTATGAGAATGCTTTCTTGTAGACTTTAATCAAGTGTGCCAATGCTTGCTTTAAGAGTGAATTTGGAAGTTAATTCTGGCTGATGGCTAGTGAGAAGTCTTGACTTACTGGGTAACTTCCCTGCACTCCTCAAACCCTATTCTTCCTTCTTCTCGGAATTTTGAGCCTTATTGTTTGAGTCATCCTTTGTCAAAGGACAGAATGCCTGGAGGTGTGGCAGCTAATTCATAACCATGGTAGATAAACCCAAAACAGAAGCAAATATCATGTTCCAAAATGGAAAATCAGTGAGACTCTGACTGACCTTCAGCTGCATTATTTATTTCTGTGCATGAACTAATGCCTGACCCCTTGTTATGTGAGGAAATACATTTTCCTCTTCTGGGGGGAACCTAAAAGTTACTGACAACTGATGAAAAACCAGTAACAACAAAAAAGGCATGCTCTGAGGCCAGCAGAGGAGCGGACCTTTAATCCCAGCACTCAGGAGGCAGAAGAAGGTGCATCTATGTGAAGTTGAGGCTAGCCTGTTCCGGGACAGATAGGACTATATAAAGAAATCCAGCCCCAAAATAAATAAATAAATAAATAAATAAATAAATAAATAAATAAAACAAATAAAAACATGCTATACTCCATTTAGACATCCAGAAGCAGTGGTCAGTTTTTGTACAGTCCACCTCACAAGCCTTTCTCATTCAGCCATGAGTACAACACTTGAATGTACAGATGTGGGACTCTTGTCCTATCTCTGTATCAATATGACAGCCATCTAGGGTGGCATGCTTTCCCTGTCACCCTTTTCTCTACTACAAGAATGAACTTGAAGGAAGAAAGATTTATTAGGATTTCAGCCAGTGGTTGGCAGGCTCCATTGCTTCTGAGGCTGTGGTGAGGCAGAGAATCTTGGCAGACAGCTATGGTGAAGCCAAGCAGCTCACCTCATGGCACTTCATGGAGGAAGTAAGCCAGCCCAGCAGGAGGGAGTTCTCCAGAGACAAGGCATGCCCTTGATGATGTAATTTTTCCAACTAGTGCCCACCTCCTTTTTCCCATTTGTATGTTTTCTGAAACTGGGTATCTCTATGTAGTCCTGGCTGTCCTGGAATTAGCTCTGTAGACCAGGCTGGCCTCAAACTTACAGAGATCTACCTGCCTCTGCCTCCCCTCTTAATATCCTCTGTAAGATTATATTTTTTATAACCTACTTTTAATAAGGGTTTTTAAGTGCCTTAACCTCCCTTCTAGCCCACCACCCACCAGACGTAGTGGAAAGGAAAGGTTAATAGGGCAAAGGAGGAGGTGGATCTGTTTAGAAATAGTTCTTTGGAGAGAATCCAGTTTGCACGGTCAGGATATCAGCAGTTCAGTTCACACGAATCAGCAGCAGCAGCAGCTCAAATCCACTTGCAAACACTTTCACAAATCAGCAATGGAGAAGTCCAAGGAAGCGGCAAGAAGGTACTAGAACACCACCAGATTCTTTGGTGGCATTTCTCTCTATGAAATCACTACAAAGGGTCATCAGCAAAGAGTGGCAAGGCAAACCAATACCACACAGCATTGTCAGTGAAGACCAGCATAAGCAAAACCCAAAGCCGACTAGCAAAGAAGGCTAAGGTGTACCAATACCACACAGCACCATCCACTGTCTATTGGGTTATATTCACACCCATTTTAAACATCATGTGTTCTCTCAAGCATCTGCTTTAACAAAACATCACATGCCCCTTTTCCAGAGAGCTTCCAGCGAAACATATATGTGTCCTGGGGAGGGGGGGATCCTCCCATGTGTCTGCTGCAGTAAAACATCCTCTCATAAGACAGTTTTTTAAAAAAAAAACCACATGATACAACTGAGTCTCCAAAAAACCCAAAAATTTCCACTTCAATCCTATTCTTTGAACTCTTCAGTGGATTAACCTACCAGTAAACCTACCATCTTCATTCATGGTCCAATCACCTCTGCATAACAGCAGCAGCCCGGGGGTGGGGGGTGTCAAGCCTTCACTATGTGACATTTTTCAGGGGAATACTTTATATCCAAACCATAATACCAGCCTAGAAATGTCACCTCGTCCAGTGTGGGGTGAAATTCAGAGGCATGCGTACCTAATACAGGAGCACTTGGTGCTACCTGGGAGGTGAGCGTCCGATCCTCCCGAGGCCTTGAGACTGCTGCATGGAACCTTAGTAAAGGAAGCAGCACAACTCTTGAAGGACGCTTACCTTCCAGGCCAAAGGATGAGACACACAGGCACAGACAGAGGCAATGAGAACATGGGGACTGGCAACTATCGGGTCCCTAATGGAAAAAGCAAGAGCTGTCTAATATAGATAACCTTTGATTGTCTTATTTTTCCACATTTTCATGCATTTATATGATGAACTTTCGTCATTTACACCTTTTAGTCCCCTCTCCTACCCTTTTTCCTTTGCTGCTGGAACCCCTCTTCCCTACACGCCTCTGCTGCTTTGGAGTTCTTGTTTTGCATGTGGCCCTCTAGGTTTCATAAGAGCTACTTGCAAGCATGCTGGAAGGTTATTTTCTGGAGCAAAAGCAACTTACCTGTGGCTACATTACTGAAGAAAATGACACCCCAGCCCCACCTACTTTTAGTTGGAATAGTCCCTATGGGAGGAATGACGCCTCATAGCCCCTCCCCTGTTGTAGTAGGTCCAATATTAATAGGTCTAATCTTGTTCAGGTCTTGTGCAGATAACCACAGTTGGGGTAAATTTATGATTGCAACCTCTATGTCATACCCAGAAAATGTCTTTTTTTGCACAACTCCCAACTTTGACTTGTACTCAACTCTTTCCACCACCACCACCTCTTCTATGATATTCCCAGAGCTTTAGAGAGGGTGATTAGATCAGCATTGATGCAGTCAAATTGTTGGCAGTCATCACTGGATTGGTGGAGTGGGGTCCCTGGGGTTTACCTGATATTCTTTACAAGTAACAGTGCGGTACAGCACCTGGCACTAGGCACGGAGAGACTGACTCCACTGTCTGAGTCCAGGTTCAGCTACCTACTAATTATGTGGCCCCTGGTCACCCATATGTCTTGGAGCAGCTGCAAGAAGAGGTTGCCAATTACTGTCATTCCTGCTCACAGCGCAGTTGCAAAGTGCAGCGTAAATGTAAGAGAGGTTATTGTTCCCTCCACCTCCAGAGGTAACTGAATATCTACCCAGTCTGAGCTCCCTGATCTCCATCAGACTTCTCCTTCTTTTTAAAACAACTGATTTGTTTGGGGCTAGATTCTCTTTTCAGTAACCCTGTCTAGCCAGGAATGTAGTGAGGAGCACCCGCTGGCCTCAAACACATAGCAATCTTCCTGCCTTAGCCTCTTCATTGCTGGGATACAGGCGTGTTTAAAAATTTCTGATTGTAGCCGGGCGTGGTGGCGCACGCCTTTAATCCCAGCAGAGGCAGGCGGATTTCTGAGTTCGAGGCTAGCCTGGTCTACAAAGTGAGTTCCAGGACAGCCAGGGCTATATAGAGAAACCCTGTCTCGAAAAACCAAAAAAAAAAAAAAAAAAAAAGATTTAAAAAAAATTCTGATTGTTTCAGAATAAAGTCATAATCCTTAGCATAGTTCTCAAAATGTCTTAAAAATCCAGCTCCATCTCTCTCCAAATTTTTCTTCCCATTTCTGCACCTTCCCCCCCCCCCTCTCTCCTGTTTGTTTTGAGAGAAAGTTTACCTAAGTAGTTCAGGCTGGTCTTGAACCCTCAGTCCTCCTGCTCCAACCTCCAGACTGCTGGGATAACACATGAGCACCTCCACACACAGCCTACATATTCTATCCTTCAAAGATGTGTCAGCCCAAATTTCCCCCTTTCCTAGACCATGATCGAAATAAGTCTCTACCCTATTTCAAATTATTTGAGCCACCACCACCCTGTTGAACTGTAATGAAGTCTTTATCACTGAAAACCACTGCAAGCTCCAACAATGTGTATTTGTTACCTCTTGGTACAAAACAATTGGCAAGATTTAGTGGCTTAAGATATCAGACTCTAGATTCTTATTATCATATCATTGTGGGTCAGGAACTTAGGAGTGACTTACACTGGCTAGTTCTAACTCAGGGTGGTTTACAGGCTGTAGTCAAGATGCTAGTACAGAACTCATAGGGTTGGACAATCTTCTTCCAAAGTAGCTCCCTCCCAGGCATGAAGTCATTGCTGGCTGCTGGCAAAGAGGTCTCAGACATTGCCATGTGAATTCTGCTGTATAAATATATGGCATCTGGCTTGTCCCAGGGAGGCTGATACAAGCTGAAGGAAAACCTAGAAAGACCTTTTAGAACCTAGTATTAGAGGTAAAAACAGAAACAAAACCAAAACATGATACCATTTTGTGTTAGAAGTAAACCCACCAAGTCAAGCCCACGTTCAAGGGAAGAGGAATTAGTTGGATTGGAAACATATAAAACTGCCACACTTGGATTATCAGGTCTTTCTTCTCAGGAGCTAGTTATGTCTGTCACATGGTAGGTGCTCCAAGGGTATTATGCCAAATGAAATGGCTAATAAACAAGACAATAACGAACTTTGGAAATACACGGGTGATGTGTGGGGGTCACATGTGGAATGATGACGATGGGGAGAGGTGGGAAGAATTCTGAGATGAGCCTTTATAGGACTCTGTGGCTGAGGGAATAAGAAAGGCTGGGAATGGGCTTGCAAAACTCCTGCAAAATGCAGGATGCTGTCAATCCTTAGTATTAAGAGTGTGCATTGCAAGCACTGGGAAGTGTTTAACCCATTGTTTGTATTAAAGATGGCTTGGGCAACCTGGACTTAGAAATGGTTGTGATGGCTGAAGGAAGCTTCTTCTGGTGCTTCCTCGGCAGTTGTCAAGGTGATGCACCATCAAACATACATCTTAGAATCTTGTGTCTTATTATTCAACTATTTTGCAAAGGAAAGAGCTGGCTATAGCTGCAAGAGCAATGTCTAAAACATCTCTGCTTTTTCGAGTGTGTTTTATTTATAGATGGGAGGGGGGTGAGTTCTACTATTTCCCCCGGGTTTTGGCCTCAAGTATTAAAAGTTAGATTGACACCATCACATATGCGAAGGAAATTCCTACAAATCATTGTGAAATGTGGGGTCAGTTAGGTTACAACCTCTCAAATACTAGGATTCCAGTTTTCGCTGTTAAGAGCTTAGTTTTCCAGGGCTCAGACCCATCAGCACAGCTGCAAGTTGACCATTAGAACATTTCTACATTGAGAGTCAAGGTGCTCCGGAGTTCTTTACAAGGCTAGGTCCGAATTTCAGAAGAGTCTTGATTGGGGTGAGTGATAGTCCATGCTGTGCAAATACTAGGACCTGACTTGGAATCCCCAGAACCCATGTAAACACTGGCCACAAGGCAGGGGCATTTCTATTGGAAGATGGGAGGAGCTGGAGAGGAGCAGCTAGTCTGGCCTACCCAGTGGAAATGTCAACACAAAGAGAGACCTTGGAACAAACCAGGTAGAAGGTGAGGCCTGACACCAGAGGTCATTGGAGCGAAAATACATAAATGTGTGAGCTCATGCTGTGCAGCCCATATACGTCATAAACTGTATGCGCGTGTGTGCACGCACCGATCTTAACTTTAAACAAAGGTTAGTCCAATATAGGCATTAATGCCTCCCCCCCCCCGCCCCGCCCCTGGAGTTAGAAGCCCTAGGGCTGTCTGTTAAATAGTGCACAATTTAGAATACAGGAGATAAATTTCTTTAAGGAACTTCATTCAGTTCCAGTTACCTTCAGACTGCTTTTTTACGCAAACTCATAACCGTGAAACTAGTTTTTAAAAAAAGAAATTAAACAGTCCTCTGTTCATTTTGCATTTCTGTACATTTAGAAGTGATTATTTGTTCCTTCATTACTGGCAGATTAAATTCAATATTTGCTAGCATAATTTATTTTAAAAGACCTTTTGTCCTTCCAGAAGTAGTTTTGAAACTTAATATTAAATGGAAACGTTGGATGAGGACCTTTTTTTTTATTTCTTTTTTTTTTTCTTCTTCCACTTCTGATCAATTAATACTGAAGGTAGTGAGCCTTGAGAAACCAATTCAGGGAAACACCTGGCCTTTTAAGTGAAGGAGTAAAACGCGGGGTACCTGCACGCCCTTGCAAAGTGGGCTCTACTAGGGTAAGGCCTTTGGGTAGCTGCTGAAGGTTCTGAGAGGCTGAACCTACACTGTGCGATTCCTTCAGTCACTGGAGTAGCCATACATTCATTCAAGATCCAGTGCGGGCTGGGGCCAGTCCGCAGGCCGGCGTGAAGCTTCCCGCCCCGGGCCCTTCCTACAGAAGAAGAAACTGGGCGCTAGGAGTGGGATCCCGGCCCACTTCCTGTCCAGCAGCTCGGGAGCCGCTTCCTCTCAAAGCCGGAGGACAGGGCTTCCATTCCCGCGTCTCAGCGAGGTTCACGGAGGAGTGCACCTCGGTGGAAGCCGCGAACACCGGTAGCGAGAGCGGCGCGAGGATTAAGGGCGTCCGGCTCGCCCAGGGGGCGTGGTCGGTGGCGCTGGCCAAAGGGCTTGGGGGCGGGGCGGATGGAGGAAGGGGGTGTGGCCAGAGGCGCGCGCCTTTGCGGCCTGGGGGGCGGGGCAGACGGAGGAAAGGGGTGTGGCTAGAGGCCCGCGCCTGTGCAGCCGCTGCGGGGCGAGGGCTGTGGCCGGGGGCGGTTCCGGGCGGCAGGCCGGGGGCGGGACGGGCAGAGGAAGGGGGCGGGACGGGCAGAGGAAGGGGGCGGGGCCCGAAGTTGTTCCGCGCGGGGCTGCGGGGTTGGCGTGTGGACCGGGCTGGGCCAGAGAAGTTTTCGCTGCGGCTGCTGAGCGAGGGTGCGGGACCCCGCAGGCGGTGCACTCCCGCTGCCATGGCTTTCCGTAGGAGGACGAAAAGTTACCCGCTCTTCAGCCAGGAGTTCATCATCCACAACCATGCAGACATCGTCTTCTGCTTGGTGCTCTGCGTCCTCATCGGGCTTATGTTCGAGGTGAGTAGAGTGGGGAGGGGGTGCTGCAGGGGTTGGCGGTCCCAACTCCGGTGCTCCGCGGCGCAGACAGGGATTCTCGGACCTCATCTGGGCTGGAGCGCGCCCGGCTGGGACGTCCCGCACGTTATCTGCACCTTTGGCTTTGTGCTCTGTATCCACCCTGGCCTGGACCTAGGACAGTCCAGACAGCACCTCTTACTCCCCGTTGTACGGGCCGTGCCATGATCTGTCGCCCCCCTTGGACACCCACCATATCCTGCAACTCTATCTGAATCTCAGAAACCCATACCTGGCCTCGAACCAATTGCAGGGCTCCCTTCCTGGCCCTATGATTGGGGTTTCCTTTTTGGCGTCCTGGTGCCAATGTGGGAAACTCCTAGACCAGCTGTAATTGCACAATTCCTCCTCCTTCTCTCAAGTCGGGGCCTCCAGGTCTTCTAGGCTTTTCCAATGGAAGGGACCCTAACCCTCTCTACCTCTCTTGTGGCTTTCTGGGAGCTTTTCATCCTAACCTCTGGAGCTTTCTCCAGGTGTTCACATGTGGCCCCGGCTCCATCCCAGAGGGACCTTCTGCTTCCAATCTCTCTTTAAATATAACCTAAAGGGCTAGTTATAAGATATCCTTTGGCACTTTGAACTGTTCCTGTAGATCTGTGTGAACTGGACCCAGAGCCTCATCCCCTTTGCAGGATCCAGTAGAGGGATACTCTCTGCTTTCAAGTGAAATGTGATTAGGAAATCGCTGCAGGGATGTGGGGTCGGAACAGAGAAAGGGATCCTAGATTCAGCAGTGTGCTGGTATAGGCCTCAGCTGTCTGCGCAAACCACTAAGGGGTCCGAATCCAAGGTCCCTGCTCCAGAGTGAGACAAAACCGTGATATTGAAAAGTGGAAGGACTTGCTATAGTATATATTGTCTCCAGAGCACCATAGGTAATAGGTGACAGTCCCATGGGTTGAGTCTCCTGGTCTTGAGAATACTCACTCCTATCCTCTCTTCTGTTAAGTTTCCTGATCTGCATTCTACAGGGTAGTAAGAAGGTGCACCATTTAAGAGTTACTTGTCTATCCCTGCATCTACTCATATCTCCCTTATCTACCCATATCTACCCATATGTCCCTGTTACCGACAAAGGACCTATTTGACTGATGAACCTGCCCTCTAGCTGGGGCTGTTCTTGTGGTAGCCAGGTCTGAGCTGGATGCGTGTTTGTGGCCAGGCTGTCGGGTTTGCAGGAGAGAAGCTGGGACTGGGGTTGGCATCCACATTCTTCTGGGAATTCTGTCAGTTCACTCTCTCTCCTCCCCTCCATTCACATTTTCCCTCGGCCTCAGTTTCCCCATCATTGAAGAAACCATTAAAACCAACCTTCCTTATGCAGTGACTTAAAAAGCTTAAAGCCGAGAGGTTTTATTGGCAACAAAAGCCATTCCAGCCAAAGAGCTAATCTGTCTCTTGCTCCTGGACCCTTGTTATTATTTAACATAGTGGCTTAATGAGAGGGCAGACGACCTGCCCTGCTTCATATTTGCCTCATGTCAATGTGCAGTCCTCCATTCTAAGATGCTTCTCAGTGTCATGCTCCAGTTCTTGGAGGCTAGGGCCAGATCGACACATGTGTCAATCATAAACCTCATAGCCATGTGTTCCACAGCTGGCCAGAGCCTCGTGCTTAGCTTGCGGCTCTCTGTGGTGTCTCTAGCTTTTGTTGAGAGTTTGGGCTTTACCTGTCTTAGTGTTGTACAAAAAGAGACACAGAGTTTGTACTCTTACCTCTTTTGTTCTCTGTCTCTAGCCTTTTGGAGTGCTCTGCTTCAGATCAGTGGTAGTCCTTGGAAACTGACAACTTCTGGGATTGTCAGTCCTAGTACCTGATGGCAGAGAAAGGTCTAAGGTGAAGGAAAAAAAAAACTAGCCATTTTCCTTTTCCTTAGGATTAGCCTTAGGGATGTAGAAAGGACTTGGTTGAGATGCCAACAGACCCGTCTTTCTAGTTTCATCTTCTTCTGTGGTACTTTCAGCCCTATGGAACTTTGAGAGCAGATGTTTCTTTCTGAAGTTGCTTTGAGGACTTACCAGTCAGAGCTGGTTTAGGAAGAAGGGGGCTTTCCCTTGAATCTCCAGTATCTGGAGCTGAATCTTGATCTGTGCTGAGTGTGTCTGTTCCTACCTACTATAGAGAGATTTTGTGTGGTGGTGGTGGTGGTGGTGGTGTGTGTGTGTGTGTGTGTGTGTGTGTGAGATCAGCTATCATAGAGCTCGGCTATCATTACTAAATGAGAACAGAAACATCCTGGAAAATAGGGGGTGGGAGGCACCTCAAACCTAGCATGGGATTGACTGAATATTTCTGGGATTTTCCTTGGGGTCATGCTGGTTTCAGAGGTATGTATGTGTGTGTTTATAGGTAGGCATATTAAGTGGGAGGGAGGAGGTGTTGGGGGAGCAGGGAGAAAAGTCATCAGGCTCCTGAGTTTGTATCTTGGGCCAGGGTAGGATTCCTTCATTTGGGAAGCTGAGCCAGGAAAACTGTGATTCTCCCAATAGAATGTGACTCTCGTCCCTGCCTAGCCTCTACTGTTCCCTATACCCTGTCCACACCCTAGCAAGCTACAGCCTTCCCACCCAGGTCAGCACTTCTCTGCTAGCCACCTCTGCCGCACTCATGGGCTTGATTTCCCTCGCAGGATCACCAAGGCTTCAGCTCTGTCTTTAGGGAGATGTTGACGCCGCCAAATTCCTTCCCTCGGGATCACTTCCTTTTGGGAGCACATGAAAGGCTGTCTGGCCTCTGTTCCCCCAAGCTGTGTTCAGACACACTTTTAGTTTAGTTTTGGGTTATCTTATTTCCAAAGCGGGGACGGCTTCTTCCCCCAAGCCAGGTTTTGTCCCATCTTATGTCTGTTTGGAATAGAGTTGTTCTGAGCAGCCACTGCACTTGGCTAAAAAATGTCAGGAATGTGGAACTTTATTCCCCCCTCCTTCTTTTCCAGCTTTCTCTTTCTTAACCCTGCTTGGGGGAGGGGGTAGGTGGTGCAGGGGCTCGGTTTTGTTTTGTTTTTTTCCTCCACAGTTTGGACTTTCTTAGGTGGAGTGTGGTTCTGCAGGGTGTGGGTGGCTAGTTGGGATGTGTGCATAAGTCAGATTTGAAAGTAGCCATCCCCCTCCCACCTCTTCCCTTCGCCTGCTTTCCAGTGCCTTGTGCCACGTTTCCAACTGAAACAGGCAGGGGAAGAGGAAAACTCTTTCATTTAGCGAATGGAGAATAAGAAATAGGGGGTGGCTGGAGGAAAGGAAGCAATTTCAGTATCACCTTTAAAATGTCATCTTGAGACAGAAACTAGTTTCTTCTTCAGTTTCTGCAGCTGCAGAGAAATGTTTCTGAGATTCTGAGGGTCATTTGTAGGTTTATATTTAGTTTTTATATAGACCATGATGATGATGTAAGTGTATAGACCATGAGCCAGGGGAGTTTGAGGATAGTGGCTGGTTTGGGCTTTTTGGACATTGTTTCTGAAGCAGGTGTGGAAGATAGCTCTTTTTTCCAGGAACTACTTTCTTCCCTGTTCCTGACCCCATGACATCAGGAAGAAATGGAGCTTATACAGTGGAAACCCATTGCATATGTCATACGTGCTTGGACTGAGGGGCCTGTGGCAACCAGCTCTATGTCTTGATGCTAGGTGAAAAGATAAGTTTATGCATCGTGAAAAGATTTTTCTGTGTGTTAATAGAAGTGCATATGCAGCATATAGAAATGCCCGTGGATGCCAGCTAATTTTTACTAACTTCTAATGCACTTCTAAGGATGTTACTTTGTCAGCTTTTGAAATTCCTGATTCTACCACTAGAGCTTGAGACACAGCCTGCTGAGGATGCTAGGGGACCCCAGAGGGGTCCCTCATTCCCATGGGTGAACTCCTGAATGTGGAACTCAGTGACTTGAACCACAGGACAGACATTTGGAGTTTGAGTCTCTCTTGCTCAAGACTCCAGTTTAACCCCACTCTGTGGGATTATTCTCTTACTTGGTGGAAAGTGAAAGATGGTGATAGTCAGTAGGTGGAGTTTTGACTCCAGGTCCAGGATGAAGATGTAGCATGGGGATGCTCCAGACACTCACACAGAGAACTGTCGCTTCTCTCCTGGGTCTGAGGATCTGCTTTCTGTATGTGTATCCCCATACTGAGAGCCCTGGTTGTATGTCATTTAAGATGAGTACCTTTCTCCTAATTCCCCATCACTAGCCTTATACTGTCCAAAGGACTGTCCCTGAGTTCTCTCATCCCCCGTTACCCCGAGGATTCTGTGGCATACTTCTCTCAGATGTTTGTCTTGTAGAACACATAGGGTGGGTAGCAGAGGGTCTTGGTGCCACCCCTGTCGGCTCTGGGGTAGTAGAGATGACAAGGGAACAGCCCTGGAAACTAAATAGGTGTCGCTTCTCTTTCTGGCTCTGTTGTCTGAGCCCTTCAGTGGCTTATTTCCCAGGCGCGCTAGCTAGCTAGCTATCCAGGCTGGTCACAGCAGAGTGCCCCAGTCCCGGCTGTTTGTGGAATAACATGAGTTGCTATGGTGAAAGCTTCACTCTGGCAGGCATGAACTCCTTTTTGATCTGCTTCGATGTGGGCAGGGGCCCCAGAACTCATTCCATGGCATAGCTGATGTACCTCTCATTCCCACCCTGATGAAGTGCTGAAGCCAGAGGTCTGATAAGAATGGATTAGAATCCCCACAGGACAGACAGAAATGCTTTCTAATCAGCCTGTGTGCTCTTAGCTCGCTCTGGTGGGAACTTTACCCATGCTGTCTCTTACCCTTCTTATGCAGTGCTGTGTATCTGGTATCCATTGGTACCTAATGGTTAAAGGAAGGAGGGGCGGGGTAGGGGACATCGAAACTATGGGTAGGGCTACTGAACAGTCCTCCTTGTTTCATGGTCAGGCCTTTATTCTTTAGGTACTGTGCAACCTTGCCCTGATTTACCTCTGCTGTCTCAGATGCCCTGCTGTGGAGGAGAACCAAACCCAACTTAGATACAGCTGGTTAGTGTTGTGGGCTGTGTGGTTTAAAGAGCTTTGCAAGGGATTCCTCTGAATAGTGTATGATCAAGTAGCTTTTCTTGCTTTTGAACAGAGGAAATGGAGCCGGATTGTGAGATGGGGGTGCCAAGGCCTCTGGGCTCCTCCGGTGAGTTTGTTGGAGGCCAGGGTTAGGAGGGGAGGCTGCCACGTGGCCTCTTGATGTCTTCTTTCATTTGTCTAGAGGAATTGGCAGCATTTTACATCTGTGAAATGTTTTACTGGCCTCACCCCGTAATCGGGATGGTTTATGGGGGCTGTCATACCCATCCAGAAGCCTGGCTTCTAGAGGAGAGATTTGGCCAATGACCATCCACTCAGCATTAGAGTCAGAGCCAAAAATAAGAATCCAGCAGTGTCTGGATCACATTTAGAATGCAGCTCTGATGCCCCCACAAGCAGAGTGTCTGTGGAACATAGCGACAGGCGGCTTTATTTTTCCTTGGTCTGTGTGGGTCTGTTGACTACCTGGAAGTAATGTCTGTAGGCCATTCCACTCTGGAGCCTTTCTGCCCAGAATGATCACTGAAATTCCCATCTCCCTCCCAGAGACTTTAGAGAGTGACCCAAATGTGTTCATCTGTCACATGTGAACACAGATGAATGGACAGGCGCTTCCCCCACCACTGAAATTACTGCCTGCCATTATCTGTGTGAGATAAGGGGTTTCTGGTTGTAGTTTGCCCACTGATATTATGGTCATAGCTCAAGGGCACATTTTCTGTTTTATGAGTTCATGACTTTAGAGGGGAACCTACGAAATTATCTACTGTGTTTACAGAAGAGGAAAATAAGCCCCACCCACAAAGCAGTTGAGAGATTTGCCCAAGACAATTAGAATAAATGTTTGATAAACCCGGAGCCATACCCAGTCCACCTCTGGTGCATCCTCTTGTCTCTGCCCTGAACTCTAGACTCTGTCTCTGAATGCCAGTCTGTGTGGAAGTCTTGGAAGTGCTGTATGATGCATAAGAGTGCTTTGCTTATTCACAGAATGGTGGAGTACCTGTGCTGTGCTACGTGAACTTGGGGAGTACAGAGATGAAGAAGGCTAGGACCCTGTCCTCAAAAAAGGTCGCAGTGCACTGGCTCGTGAGCCCAACTCCTCTGGAGGCTGAGTCAGGAGTATTAACAGAGTTTAAAGCTAGCCTGAGCTCATTGGTAAAATGTTTACCCAGCATGTGTGAAGCCCTAGACTCAAACTCATGCCACACAGGGGAAAACATTGTGGATGAGAGTCAGGCCATAAACGTGATGTATATGACAGATACAACCTTCCTTAGATGCTTGGGCCTCAGCCTCGAGCCACCAAGTCCTGGTGGAAGAACATTTATTAAGAACTGGCACCCTAGCTGTGGGTGTCAGGGTTTAGAAGAAAAGAGTGATGGTCGAGCCTAGAGATCTTGCCAGGCACATCTGACACTCATGCATGTGATTGCTTTGTGACAGGGCAGAGGGCTAGTTCCAAAACTCCTTTAGGCTTGGGGGCTTTGAAAGCACCAATTCCTTGTCACTGTTTTGAAGTCCGAGTAAATGCAAGACCAAGGCCCTGGCAGATCTTGTCTTGTGGGAGGGTCCTTTTCCTGGCTTGTAGTAGCCTCTCTATATCTTTAAGAAGGAGGGACAGAGAGGGGCGCTTGATTTCTGGGGTCTCTTTATTAAGGGCACCAAGCCTATTCAGGAGGGCTTTGTAATTGGAATTAATTATTCCCTAAAGAACCCCCTAATGCCACTGCACTGGGGATATGTTTCTAGCCAGGAACTTTTAGTAGCAGGCATCAAAAGTTCTGCCCATAATAGACTCTGTGTGTGTGTAGTTGGTGTGTGTGTTCCATGTGAGCACATATGTGTGCATGCATGTGAAGGCCAGAGGTCAGCTTGGGTGTCTTCCTCTGTCACTCCCCACCTTATGGTTTTGAGGCAGGGTCTCTCACTGAATGCACAGCTTAGTGGTCTGGCCAAGGAGCAGCAGGATCTGCTTGCTGCAGGTACAGACACTTGCTGCCATGAACAGCTTCCATGTGGCTGGTGGAGATGTAAAGTCATGTCCTAACCGTGACTCGCAGATTACTGACTGACCATCTCCCTAACCTGTCACATGGTATCTGAAGAATCTTGTTTTCAGGACTGGAAATAATACCCGGCTTCGCACTTGCTACGTTAAGTGTTCTTCCCCTGAGACAACATCCCCTGCTCTTGGATTTTGTGGTGGTTGTTGTTGTTGTTGTTGTTTGTGTTTGTGTTTGTGTTTTGTTTTGTTTTGTTTTGTTGAGACAGCATTTCACTCCTGGCTGGTCTGCAGCTTGCTCTGTGAAGCAGCCTGGCCTCTAGCTCACACAGATCTGCTTGCCTTTGCCTCCTAAGTGTGATTAAAGGTATATGCTGTGCTGGCCGCTGCTCTTGTTTGTTTGTTTGTTTGTTTGTTTGCCTTTGAGACAGTGTCACTAGTAGCCTGGCTGACCTTAAACTCAAGGTTATCCTCCTGTCTCAGCCTCTCAATTACTGCCATTCCAGGTGTAAGATGCTTTATCAGTGGGACAGGACTTCTTCATAGAACTGGGTTACTTCACATCCTGTAAAGTTTGATTCTCTCACAGGGAATACTCTTCTTTTTCTCCTCAGATTTCTTTCTTTCTTTCTTTCTTTCTTTCTTTCTTTCTTTCTTTCTTTCTTTCTTTCTTTCCTTCCTTCCTTCCTTCCTTCCTTCTTTCTTTCTTTCTTTCTTTCTTTTTAGAACTTTCATTTTACAGGGAATTCTGTTGAGTGGCTCACCACCGATAGATGTCTGTGGCTACCAGGGAGAGAGAAAGACATGTTCTCCAGGACAGTGGGGCAGATACACATGGAATTCATCCTGCTGTCTCTCCAGCCCCTGCTGACCTCCGCTCCACAAAGGGAGGATGGCTTTCGTTAGTCAGCACTCGTTGGCTTCTGGTTGGTGTTTAGTGCTCGCTAGGAGCTTCACGAAGTGGGCGTTAGGCTTGTGTTTAAAGGTGTCTTAGCTAGTGTCAAAGGCAGTTTGGGGATTCTTGGATATCTAGGCCTTGAGAAAACTAGCCTCCCCTCCAGCAGTTCTTTAGAGAGTTCCACAGGAAACCCAAAGGTCTGCTCCACAATGCCCGACTTCCGGCTGAGACACTGCTCCACAATGCCCGACTTCCGGCTGAGACAAATTCCATTAAACTTGGAGCAGAATTGAACTTTTCATACCCCAGACTTCTAGACTTTAGAGTATGCTTTTAACTTGTACTTGGTACCAGATCGACTTTTGACCTCAGTGGACAAGGGGTAGCTTGTCTGTGTGAATACTGTAACTGCCATGTGAAGGGGCAGTGGTGAGCTAGGAATGCTTGGGGGCTGGTTTATTTATTTCCTTTTTCATCAGCAGTTTTTGTCTTTAGTTTGGGCCAGAAGTCTAGAGCGTTTTTCTTCAGGGTTAGATCTGTGGCTCGTGCCTTGTAGTGGCTGGCAGCAGGGAGGGAGGTGTGTAGCAGAGAGGGTAAAGGGAACATGATTTCTTCCTGCAAATTGTGTGGCCCATGAAGACCCTTCACTTCTCTGGGCTAACACTTGCTTTATGGGGGTTGGGGTGAGTGGGTGGGTGAGTGGATGGACACGGGTGGGGGGATGGCTTTCCTGTATCTCAGCTGTCTTCTTCCGGTGTGCCTGTACAAGAGCCGAGGATGAGCACGGAACCTAAATTGCCAGGAAGGAAGGGGAAGGGGATAGAAGGGGGAACCTGCCTGCCTCCGCCCACACAGATTGTGACATTTAACTTGGGCACCGCTGTGCCTCTGTTGGGTTAAGAGCCTTGTCTTCTCTCTTGATTTCATTTGTGGTTTGAGTTAGAATCAGTTCTAAAGTTTGGGCTTAGCATCTAATTATTAGTATAGAGAACTCAGGTAGGGAAGGAGGAAAAGCCCATATTCTGACAGAGTCAGAGTCAGGTCCCTAGTGTCCTCTGCAGGATTGACCCGGGAAGAGGGCAGAGCAGATCGCATAGGTCCTGCCTGGCCTCGCTGTCCTATGTCCTTTGCTCGGCCAGATCAGATTTTGTAACCCCAGCTCTCTGTGGGCAGTTTGGGACCTTAGACTTAAAAAACCTATTTTTCACGTTTAGTAATAGATGGATGCCTCTGTGTGTGACTCTGCCCCTCACCCCTGTTGTGTTCTTCTGCCCCACCCCCCAAATCAGCCTGGTGACCTATCCAACCTTACTTCCCCTTCATCTCTTCTTTCCTACTCTGACCAACCGAGCCTTGCTTTCTTCTTCACAATGTTGGGAATAGATCCCACACAAAGAGGAGAGGTTTTGTTTGTTTTCAGATAGGCTCTTACTCTGTCTACACTGGCCTGAAATCCACTTCTGAGAACTGAATTGCAAATGGACACCATCAGTACTTAATGATCTTCTAATGCCTGATTTCAAGTAAGAAGAGTAAGTTACAGGACACCCAAAGCTACGCAGAGAAACCCTGTCATGAGCTCCTTCTCCTCACCTCCCAAAAAGAATAGAATTAGTCATTACAGCTAACATTTGAAACATTGCAGGTTGGGGACCACTGAGACAGCCTGAGGGGTAAAGGACCCTTGGTACTATACTGAGCCTGATGACTTGAGTTCAGTCTCTGGAACACATATTAGTAGAGAGAAGTTTTCCTCTGACTCTCTCTCTCTCTCTCTCTCTCTCTCTCATACACACACAGTAAGTAAGTAAGTAAATAAATAAATGAATAAATGATAAAATGAAATACCACATTTTTTTACTAAGTCCAAAGCAATAGCCACCTAATTAAATATGGCCATGTTTAACTATTTATAAATGAATTTGAAAATGCTATGAGAAATTCCGCTTTATATAGAATATATATATATATATATATATATATATATATATATATTTGGAGTTTTGTTTTTTTTTTTTTTTTCGAGACAGGGTTTCTCTTTATAGCCCTGGCTGTCCTGGAACTCACTCTGTAGACCAGGCTGGCCTCGAACTCAGAAATCCGCCTGCCTCTGCCTCCTGAGTGCTGGGATTAAAGGCGTGCGCCACCACGCCCGGCCTTGGAATTAGATAGAATATTTTGATCCCGGAATGTTCTACCACCTGGATGGTGCTACTTACCACATTGCTTTCTGACTTTGTTTTTGTTTTTGTAGTAACAAGATAGGAAGAGATCCTTGTGACCTGGCTCTGTTAGGAAACCATAAAGAGGCTATATTTTACAAAGGTCAAGGTCTCTTACAGTCCTACAGCTGGACTGCTAGAGTTTGCATTTTGCTCTAGCCCTGCTGTATTGGCAAATTAGCCTTTGTATTTCCATCTCTCATTTTTAACAGAGGATTAAAGATGTCATAGAGATGTTGGGAATACTGAAGTGTTAATATAAACACATAATATATTAACATACTTTAATTATATTAATGTATAACACATAAAAGGGTACTAGGTACAGGTACTGATAAGAGCCTCGTACATGTGACTTATTGCTTATTACATCCTGAAAGTGCTGCATGGTATCTGGGCTATATATAACTCCTCTTTGTGGCTGTGTCATCCATTTGGAACAGAGCCAAGAAACAGGAAGCAGGTCAGAGCTGATGATGGCCTTAAACCCCGGCAGGAACCCCACACTCGGCCTGACCTCCAGGTCCAGTTCACATCTTACTTGCACTTAACCTGAATATGTTTGTTGGTTGATACTATGCCGGGGGTGGGGGTTGGGGTTTGAACCCAGGCTATTGTAGAATATAGCAAATTCTCTACCACTAAGCTAATGCCTTATCAAAATACAAATGAACTTCATGTTTGCAGCTGGGTCTCATCCCCAGGATATCTCATTACATATATGCAAGTATATTCCATGTGCTGAAGAAAGGAAAGAGCCTAGAAGCCTTCCCAACCCGTGTCTGAGCATAGATTTTTATATATCCACTATAACTAATATTAGAGTTTGGAACCTAGAAATGGTCCTATTAGAAGTTAGCTGTCCAGCCAACCGGAGCAAGCCAGGCTGTCCGGAGCGAGCGGAGCCGAACGGGGACGGCCGGAACGAGCGGGGCCAAACTGGAGCAAGCAGAGCCGATCGATCGGAGCGAGCGGGGCTGGCTGGAACAAGCTGGGGCCGTACGGGGGCGGCCGGGAGCAAGTGGGGCTGGCCGGAGCGAGTGGGGTCGAGCAGAGCGAGCGAGGTTGACTGGAACAAGGGAAAAAAAAAGAAGTTAGCTGTCCAGAATGATTCATTTCTAGAGCTAGGTTTATAGCACAGAATCAAAATGGAGCGTGTCTACTGAGGAAGCAGTTTTGGCTTCTT
Source organism: Mus minutoides (assembly GCA_902729485.2). Classification (NCBI taxonomy): domain Eukaryota; kingdom Metazoa; phylum Chordata; class Mammalia; order Rodentia; family Muridae; genus Mus; species Mus minutoides. The sequence goes on along the minus strand of LR753434.1, from coordinate 411,257 downwards.
ATCACACTGCCTGGGAAATGTACTAACTCAGTACTGTTCACCTACCTGGCTTCCTCCTTTCTTCCCTCTCTCTTTTTCGCTTTGTTTCTTCTCCCATCCAACAGATACAGCTACTCTATGTAAGGCACTGAAATCTGAATGGGAAGGCAGCCAACAAATTTGTTGACACGCTAGCTTAAGAAGGAAAAAATAGTGGTGGTACCTTGTGGCCAGGTTTCCCTGAGTTGCTCGAGTGGAAATTGCTACAGGCATGACAGTTATGGCTTTCCAGATTGTGACAGGTGACTTATCCCATCTTTAGCATTCTGCTATTCTGTAGCCATTCAGCTATTCAGCCAGTGTCTCTGGATTCTGGAGGGGAGTCTGGAATGAGCTGGTTCTTATCTCCATTCTGCAGTGCTAATTGAATGGTGTTTGTCTCCCTCTGGATTTCTATTGTTGTGATAAAACACCACAGCATGCCCTTAATCGCAGAGGCAGAGGCAGGCAGATTTCTGAGTTCAAGGCCAGCCTGGTCTACAAAGTGAGTTCCAGGACAGCCAGGGCTATACAGAAAAACCCTGTCTCGAAGAAAAAAAAAAAAGAAAAAGAAAAAGAAAAANTTTCTCAATTGAGGCTCCCTCTTCTCTGATAATTCCAGCTTATGTCAAGTTGACAGAAAAATAGCCAGCAAGGTGGATGCTGAAAGCACAGAGGGAAAGGATACATTGTATAACTACAAAGACCTTGCCTTTCCCCATGGAAGGGAGGCAGATTGGAAGTAGGCAAGTCACTAGAGGCTGAGCTTTCCCTACTGAGCTGCCATATTGGTATTCTGTGTAGCATGAAGTGGCAATGAATGTGTGATATCTCCCAGAGAGGATGCTTTGAGAATATGAGGAAAACATTCCTAACTAAGTAAGGCTGGGGAATTGAGTGGCCCTGGAAGAACCTAGGCAGATGAGCAGTGTATCCTCATGAAAGGGGAGGCTAGTGTGGAACCGGCATGCTCCACTGATGGGTTCTAATACTGCTTATTCTGGAGGTGGGACGAAGGGGAAAGAACATACAAAAGGGGGGTGGGGCTCAATCCAGAGGCCTGGGAGGTTGTGCCCAGAGTGCAACTCTTATCCTGGAGGGAATCAGGAACCTTTGAAGAGTTTTTAGGAGGACAGTGGTATGAGAAGGTTGCTCTGGAGACAGTGGAGAGAGGGAGGGTGCGATGGGATGTAGAGTCTGGGCCGGTGGCTGTAGGGCTGGTCCATGTGCAAACTTCCCTTTGGAAATTTTTCTGTGTCAACTTCTGGCCTGGAAGTGAGTTGTAAGAAGCAGTGGGGACCCATGCACCTCAACATTCACTGATGTCAAGTCTGTCTTTCCAATGTGTTTTGTATGATCTGAGGTAGTAGCAGGTACTTGTATGAGCTGGGCTTATGTGATTAAAACTGTCACCATACAAGGTTGCTTTTGTACAGGAGTGCTGCTTCTCGAACATCTCGTGCCTTTCCCACCTTTGCCACACACACCTTGCCCTCCTCACCCCAATCACCTCATCTCCTCACCCTTTTTTACCGACTTATGTTGCTTTTCCATGACCAAGTGTTCTTCAGAGCCCCAAAGAGGTTACTGATTTGCATGTAGCATCTGTGGGTATTTAAAGGAAAGTTCTCATGCATTACAGCTTTTTTTTCCCCTCTACCCTTTTATATTCTTTTTAGCTAAGCTACAAAGAGAGTACTGTGGCCTTACCTCAGGATGGTGGAGGCAGGGGAGGCAGGAGAATGGGAATTTCCTTTATGGAAGGGTTTGTAGAGACCGTGGTGGGGATGAGGTGGGACAGGGTGTGGGTGGAGGACAGACTGCTTTCTGTAGCATTCATTCAGAAAGGCAGTAAACACTTGCAGTGTGTTCCGACTTGGTGTGCATTGCTCTTGGGAGTACCAAGGGCATGTCATCACACAGTTTATTTTTCTACTGTGAGATGAGGCGAGGCGTCCTTGTTAAGGACCTAGGGAGCACTCAGGACTTGAGCTCCTGACCCCATGCCTGTCTTTAGGAGGAGTAACAGCAAACACTCCGCATCCCCATGACCATGGAGAATTCAGCATCACCTCCCTTCTCCCCTGTAGTTCTCTTTGACCTTTCATTAAGATGCTTATTATACCTTGGATGAATTGCTGAAGGGCAGTGGTTCTCAGCCTTCCTAATGCTGCAACCCCCTTAATACACTTTCTCACGTTGTGGGGACCCTCAACCATAACATTATTTTTATTGCTACTTCATAACTGTAATTTTGCTGCTGTTATCAACCGTAATGTAAATATCTGGTTGTCAGGATATGTGACCCCTGTGAAAGGATCATTCAATCTCCAAAGGTCGAAGCCCACAGGTTGAGAACCACTGCAGAAGGGGGTTCTGACTTAACCCCAGCCTCTCCTTTTCTCTATAGAGCTACCTCGCTTGTTCTCAAACAGAGCTGAGTCCAGGTCCTCTCTCCTCTTCCTAGGGTGCCAGCCTTCTAGGCATCTGAGTAGCCTTTGTCACTTTTCCCCACATACCACGGCTCCCCAAGCTCCTCCTTATCTCCTGTTTTGGTTCTTCTTTAATGCTCCTGCTCAGATCTTAGCCATCACCCCTGCACAGAGCTCCCCTGGCCCAGCCGTCCTCTGATGGAGCTCCTTCATCCTTTGGCCATCTTTGCTGTTCATTACTCACCCGGTCAGCCATGACTGACCAAGCGTCTGCTGCCTGCCAGGAGTACTTGGAGCTGGAGATAAGACAGGAATAGAAGAGGCCAAAAGGTAACAGGGTTATTGATATATGTGTATGTATACAAGGTACTGTGGCAGTAATGAAGGGAGCCCTACCCCAGTAGTCTGTATTTAAAAAGATATATTTATTTGGACATCTATCTAAAGCATGTCAGCGAGGCAGATTTGTTATGGAGAGAGTCAAAGTGTACACTTGGACATTTGTGTCTGTTTAAAAAGGGTCTTGCTTTGAAGTTGAAGCTGGCCTTGAACACATGATCCTCCTCTGCCTCAGCCTCCCAATGCTGGGATCACAGGTGTGGTGCACACCACACCCGCCTTTCAGTGTGTGTTTGAGTGGGAAGGCTAGGAAAGGACGTGGTAGTGAAAGATGAGCCAACCATACAGAAGATGCAGACAGCAAGGACTCTTGACCAAAAGCTTGGATCTAGCTGTTGGCCTATGCAAGAGGGAGCCACAAAAGACTTTGGAGGAATGGAGTGAGTGACTTAGGTTATGAATAGTAGGCCATTGTAGGTTTTTGCACTTACTAGGGCCTCTTTCACAGCCAGGGAAGGGGCAGCTCCCACTCATTGTGTCCCCAGCAGGTCCATTGTGGGATGTGGATTTTCTGAGGAAGCCCTGGGTGCCCACAGGAAAGCGTGTGTGTTGTGTATACTTTCTGTCACCGATGGCCATTTCAGTCCCCTCTCTCCGTGCTCTCAGGCTACCAGCCAGAGGTGCTTGAGAGCACAGGAGAGATGCTAGCTACTGTGCACGACAGACACAGAGAACTGGCAGTTGTAGCTTTCAAAGAGAAGGGTGAGTGGGTGGGGAAGTTGTACTAGATACCACTTGGTAGTATACTGATGACTCAAAACCAGACCTGTACCCCCATCCCCCACCCCAGCACCTGTTCTCTTCCATCTCCCCTCCTCCACCCTCATGAACCTCTTTTACTATTCTTGGTATTTTCATGTTAACCTTATTTATGCCAATGTGAGCTGCCATAAAAATGTTATATAGGGCCAGCAAGATTGCTCAGTGAGTAGAGATGCTACACAAGTCTGATGACCCGAGTTCGATCCCCAGAACCCATGGAAAGGTGGAAGGAGAGAACTGACTTTGCAAGGCTGTTCTTTGACTTCAGTATGGATGCTGTGGTGCATGGGTTTACATAAACCACTCAGACAGACAGACAGACAGACAGACAGGTGCACACAATAATATAATGATAAAATAATAAAATAGTAGTAATAAAAATAATATCGATTCAATGTTTCAGTATTTGTGCACATACCTGTAAGCATGTATATTGCTGTCTCCTTGATGGCACACAGTAAGGCACAGTTATCTAAACTGATTTGTACCTAGTGATTTCCTTTTAACCAGAAGTCTGGGAGGACTTCCTGTCAGTACAGCAGGACTCTCTGCCCATCCATTGGGTTCCCTGTTGATGGACTTGTTGCTAGTCTTTTGCTCCTTATAAATGATGCTACAGAGAATATGTGGGTATGTGCTTCACTTTGCTCCTGTGCGGAAGCATCCAACAGGGCGCTTCTCAGAGATGGGGGCAGGCCAGTTAGAGTCTATTTGTAGTTTTGAGAGGTGCTGATCTTTCCCGTCCTTTCAGTAGTGTGTTCAAACCCATGGCTCATTTCGCTACATGACAAAACACTATTGTATATGGCTAGATACTAAAAGCTCTTCTAATTGCCACACTTTTTGTGGTTACATCTGTGTTCTCCCCATTTACCACAGCAATGTACACATAACAAAAACAACAACAAAAGCTATTTTTTTAATGTACTGCTTCATGCCTTTCAATAAGGGGAACGTTTCCTACTGATTTTCTTTGGAAATATGTTTTTTCTTTATTCTCGAGTATGTCATACATTTATGCAGTACCTACACCTGTTTCCCTTCTCTGACTCCGTCCAGGTCCCCCCTCAGTATGTTCCCTTCCCAATATCTCTTTTTAAAAACAACCCACTAAGTTCATTTAGTGCTGCCCACATGGGCAGACTGTGGGGCCATCCACTGGAGTGTTTGAAAGCTACCAGTGGTCATAATAAAAAGAATGGTACCCACCTATCCCACCTCCATCCACTCCACCCCACCCCTCCTATCAAAGTTCTTGAATATCTTCCTGTAGTTTCTTTTGCTCTGTCCCTTCACTCAAGTCTTCCCTCGGGATAAACTCTTCCCTCTGCAGCTCTTTCTTCTTCCTTGGGCTCCACATACCTTTTCTGGAAAGCCTTCCTTCTTTCCCCCCTGGCTGTGTAGTAACTCCTTCCTCAGCTCCTAGCTTCCCTGAGATGACAGCCCGCCTTCGGACCGCCTCCTTGCCCCATACTCTTGACTGGTAGTTCCTGGAGGATGGATCAGCCTCTGTAACAGGTAGAGGAGCACTAAACATCCGGTTTGCTCTCAAGCCATATTCAGCAAGTAGGTGGAAAAGAAGGCCTGGTACTTAGTCGATAAATATCTTATCAGAAACTTTTGCCTACATTTTAAATCACGCTATATTTACAGGTCAGTGATTTTCAGAGCAATTGCCAATTTTTTTTTCAGTTCACATTATTACAGTTCAGAATATTTGCCTCCTTCCTCAAAGAAACGTTAGCATCCATTCCTCATGGTTGCTTCTCTCTCATGTCAGCACCCCAGAAACCACTAATCTTTCTCTGGGCTTGCCTGTTCTGAACATTTTATATAAATGCAATCATACTACATATGGCCTTCAGGCCTGACTTTTATTTAGCATAATGTTTTTGAGATTTATGCACGCCATAGTACACATCAGTATTTCATTCGCTCTGTGCCTGACTTGTTCCATTGTATGAAGATACCATGTGTGGCTTACCCATCTGTCAGGCCATCAACATTTGAGTTTTTCTGCTCTTTGAGAATTATGAATAATGCCTTTCTGAACATTCCTCTGTAGGCACTGGTGTAGATAGCATGCACTCGGTTCTCTTGAGTGTATCCCTTTGAGCACAGTTGCTAGGTCAGTACATAATTCCCATGTAGGCGAGGAGCCAGGGTTGAAAGTATATTGAACAGACTGTCCTCTTAACTCAAGGGTTTTATCTCCAGGCCAGTACTGTATATATCGCCATTATCCCGCCTCACCCAGCAGTTACTGAGGTTATATTTAATGGACTGTGGGGTGCTCCTCTGTAACTCACAGGCAGATGTCTGAGTTCATACAACAGCAATGTTTACTTCTTTCCTGTTGCTCTGTGCTTTGCTGACTATGGAGGCTGATGGACACTTATCTTGCCTTGATACCATCATTCATTTCAAGCCGTCTAAATATCCATCTGTGTTGACCCACTTATCAAATTATGGCTGTAGCCATGCAGGGGCACACTGTAGCTGTTCCCTGATATATTGATGAGGCCGTCCGTGCCTTATGTATTGTCGTGGACTGATGCCTGTGGAAAATATTGGCTGGAGATTAGCATGTATAGCACCGGCTCATTTTAATAAAAAGCTTATGTTTATGTAGGCAGAGACAAAGCCAAGAAAGGTCCAAACAGATTGGGAGGGAGGCTACAGGAGATGTTTTAGCTTTCAGTGATATGTTTCTCCCCCAGGAGGTGTGTATAGCTTTTGAATTGATTTCACACCCCCCACTTCTCTCTCACAGACACAAAGCATTGCTAATAAAATCACATCGGAAGCACTAGGCATTGATCTAAGATATAGGCTAGATTGCCAGCTCTGCCTTTGGGATGACTCTATGCATCGGAGGTCAAGGATTTTCCCCAGAAACGTGTTGTTTCTGTTACGTGCCTTTTCCTTGGGAGTTCCCAGAACTGCTCATGGGAGCTGGTAGATTCTGGTCAGAGGTATGTTGGACTCCTCTTGGAGATTCATGTCTCATAAAAATTTGTGGATTGTTTCGAGACAGGCTCTCATGTGGTTCAGGCTGGCTTCAAACTTACTATATAGCTGAGGCTTTGGGTTCCCCATCTCTTGCCTCTACCTCCTAGCACCGATATGATAGGCCCACGTATTTTATTATGGAAGTATCCAGTTCTTCTCAGACCTGAGTGATCATCTCTCTTCAAGTGGTGAGTGGCGTTCTTGACATGTCGCACTTGATGGAAGGCCCCTTTGTAGCAGGTGCCGAGCATTGAAAGAGTGTCCAACTCTCAGTGAGCTCGAGTGTCAGTTGACACTATCAGGGTTGAACTTGAAAACGAGAGTTTGGGTGAGTTAGGGAGGGTGATTTCGTGGGTGGGTTGGAGCTCCATGTCTGACCTTCTGTGCGATTTATTGGATCCTGTGGGAGAGAACCTGTCTTCCTGTGGCATTTCATTTCCATAGGTCATGATTCATTGTTGATCGGTTACTTAATTGACCCTTCCCCAATCCTAAATTCTTCAGCCTACAATACCAGATGTTCTTCAAGCAATCATTTCTTCATCCTCTTCTTCCTCCATTGTCATCCTAATATGTACCGTTACGTTCTTAAAGAGATTGCAGGAAAATCGAGATAATAAAAAGAGAGCCATCTGGGCCATTCTGAGGTATATCTCCATGGTTCTGAGTGTAGTCTAGGGTTCAGTCAGTCTCCAGAACTGTTCTCATTTGCTTCTTAGGCATTTCTCGAGCACGTCCTGGGAGACAGTTAAGACAGACTTCTTTCTGGGTGTGACAGTACACACCTGTAATCCCACCAGTTGGGAAACTTAGATAGGAGGATTACCATGTATAGCGGGTGGGACTTCCTGGACCCACTGGCGGTCTAAATAATGACGTGGAGACTTACTCATTTTCATTAGTGCTTAGGCTTAGTGTTCCTGGCTAGCTTGTCCACTTAATCGCATTGTCCTAGTCCACGACACTCTACCAGCTATTTTCCACCTCCCTCTCCATCCCTGCATATCTGATCACCCCTGTGTACCGCTGGCGACTCTTCCTGCTTCTCCTTCTTCCCGTTAGTCACACTTTCCCTTTCCTGCCTAGCTATTGGCTGTCAGCTGTTTCTTACAAAATACTGAGGTAAGTGATAAGCCTTAAGAATAACAATATCAAAATCTGGCCAGTACTCACTCTCTGCCCATTCAGCCATCAACAATTGAATACACAAACACAACCTTTACACAGTGTACAAGAAGGTAACCCAGCAGCCATGAGTCTGAGGTGAGTGACCTGGGGCTACAAAACAAACAGACATATTTCCACCCAGGCTAGGGTGGATCCGAGTCAGGGTGAGAATCCAGCATGGACAGAGAAATAAAGCACATATTAAACAGCTGGATCCTTGGTGGGCTTCTGGGCCTCAACTTAAACCATGTACTCATCATCCAAGGCTTGGGGATGCCTCTCCTCAGCTTCCTGTCTCACTGACTATACAGATTGTCTAGAAAGATTGCAGTTTGTGCTCTGTGGCACCCTGGGCAGTATCAAGGCCAGTTACCAAGTCTGTGGGTGGAGCCAGTGTGAGTGTCTGGAACTTTGCTCCATAGCCGTGCCCATGTGGCCTGTGGAGGGGGCAGGGCAGGAGAAGGACACCTCTGCCAAAACCAGAACTTCACCAAACCCCAAATCAACGGTTTGCCCAAATATAGCCTCCTGGCCCTGAATTCAGCCATGATGCATAAACTAAATATACTGTCTTTCAGTGTGGAGGCCCAGCTTCCTCCAGGGGTGACTGCAGTAATTATTATAAAGTGCCTTTTCTCAATTTGTCTTGGAAAAATGTCCATGGTGATGTGGCCCAAGAGTCATGTGTAAAACTAAAGTCCTTAGTGAGGACAGGCTCCTGGTAGCATCTTCCACAGCGGCCTCTCAGCAGCGGTGGCTTCGCATGCAGTGTGTAGACTCCTGTGCAGAAGGAGGCTGTCATTCTGGAGGCTCTCCCTGCATGCTCAGTCCTTGGAAGAGACAGACTTGAGTCCCCATTGCTTTCTCTGTGGATTTGCACTTTTAATCTCTATTCCGTGTTACCGTGTTGTGTCGGGCTTGGGGGGGATGGAATATGTGTCCAAGGTGTCACTTCTGACTGAGTCTAAAGCCCTTGCTTTGCCTCATGTAAGAGGACAGCTTGCTTAAGGTACTTAATTGGACCCATTTTCTTCTCAGTAAAAGGGGATAAAAGTACTTATACTGCCTCTTACAGATTGTCACCGGATCAGCGGAGCTCAGAACACATGTGTAGTGTTTTTAACAGAGTCTGATACACACTGAGGTCTCAGTCTGCTGAGTTGTTCGATGTGCCTAAAAACTAATTCCATAAATTTTTTTTGTTTTGTTTTGTTTTGTTTTTCGAGACAGGGTTTCTCTGTGTAGCCCTGGCTGTTCTGGAACTCACTTTGTAGACCGAACTCACTTTGTAGACCAGGCTGGCCTCGAAGTCAGAAATCTGCCTGCCTCTGCCTCCCGAGTGCTGGGATTAAAGGCATGTGCCACCAGGCCCGGCAATTAATTCCATAAATATTGCCCCTGTAACTAAGCCGCCATTTGCCTGCGTTTCTTACGTTCCTTTGAGACAGGGTCTTGCTATGTAACCCTGCTTGGCATGGTGCTGTGTAGCCCAGGCTGGTCTCAAACTCACAGCATTCTTCCTGCCTCAGCTTTCTGGGTGCCGCGATTTTAGTGCTGTACCACTGTTTTAGTTTGGGATTTATTGCTGTGAAGAGACACCATGTCCAAGGCAACTCTTACAAGGGACTACATTTAATTGCGTCTGGCTTACATTTTCAGCTGTTCAGTCCATTATCATCAAGGCAGGAAGCATGGGTGCTGGAGAAGGAGCCGAAATGTCTGTATCTTGATCCAAAGGCAGCCAGGAGAAGAGCTTGAACACAGGAGCCCTCAAAGCCTATGCCCACAGTGATGCACTTCCTCTAACAAGGCCACACCTATTCCAAAGAGGCCAGGCCTCCCAGTTGTAGCAGTTCACATGGGCCAAGCATAACCACCACAACTGCCATGCCTGGTTTTCATTTGCATATAGATTACACTCAGCCTGTTCCTCCTGGTGTGTCCATTCCTTCCAGACATGTTTTTGCCCCCAGCATCTCTGTATAAGCCAGTGAAACTGTCTGGGATATACAGCCTGTGTTGTATATATATATAGCCCTGGAAAGCAGAGATGGGCAGATTTCTGTGAGATGGGACCAGCCTGGTCTACAAAGTGGATTCCAGACCATCCAGGGCTATATATATATAACACAGCCCTGGGATATACATCCCTTGGGGCTTCTGTTTGGTGAGCTGTGAGCCCCTTTCCTGCTGAATCCGTGGACATTGGGTTGAGTTACATGGGATCATATGTGTGAAGCATCTCACACTGAAGTGCGACTTGACCGCAGTGACTTACTCATTTTAGATACAAGATTCTTTTTTTTTTTTTTTTTGGTTTTTCGAGACAGAGTTTCTCTGTGTAGCCCTGGCTGTCCTGGAACTCACTTTGTAGACCAGGCTGGCCTCCAACTCAGAAATCCACCTGCCTCTGCCTCCTGAGTGCTGGGATTAAAGGCGTGCGCCACCTCTGGTTTCTCTTCAGATTGTATAAACCTTTTACCTTAAATACAAGATTCTTACTGTTAAAGGACTGTTTTGCTTTTTAAAATGACTTCTTTAAGCAGATTTCCTCAAGTTTTACATATGGTTTAACTTCTATGTTTTATTGGCTGGATACAATGGTTTTTCATGGTTTTAATAAAAATGCACAGACTAAATCTGATTCCCACTCCCATCTCAATAGTGTGTTCAAATACTTTGAGATGTTAACATTCTTAAAAGATGAGGTGGATCCCAAGAGCTTGTTAGTAAAGGATTGGTTAGACCAACTGCTAATGAGTGACAGGAATCTGGACCTAGTGTCATCAAATGAAGCTTAGTACATGGCCCAGGGGCTTTTTTTGTTTTGTTTTTGTTTGTTTTGTATGTGTGTGTTTCTTTTAAAAGCAGATTATAGACTGCCACTTTGGTAAGAATAATTCCTTCCTTCCTTCCTTCCTTCCTTCCTTCCTTCCTTCCTCCCTTCCTTCTCCTCCCCCTCTTCATCCTCTCCTTCCTCCCCTTCCTCTCCTTCCTCCCCCTCTTTGTTAAGGCATGGGTCTTCATGGGTTGCAGTAGCACAAAGCTTGGTCAGGTTTTTCCTCCCAGCCCCATGCTCCCAGAAATATGACTCAGACTAAAAATATATTTACAAAATACCTTGGCCATATAGCTAGGCTCTTCTCTGACTAGATTATAATTTAAGACAACCCATTTGTCTGCACCTACACCCTGCCACGTGGCTGCTTACCTGTGCTCAGGGACCATGCATCCATCTTGTCACATCTTCCCAGTCGACCCTTCCCCTGCCTAGTTATATCCCAGAATCCTTTCTGCCTCCTGCCAGTGTCCCACCTCCCATTTCCTGTCTTAACTCGTTTGGCATTGGCTTTTTAATTTTTATTATTATTATTATTATTATTATTAACAACAGGTGATGCTTATAAGAGATTCTCACTATAGCTTGGGAAAGCAGAGATGGGCAGATCTCTGTGAGATGGGACCAGCCTGGTCTACAAAGTGGATTCCAGACCATCCAGGGCTACAGAGTGAGACTTTGTGTGTTGGGGGGGAAGGGGGTAGAAGTCCATTATTCTTCCAGAAAGATACTTGCATGGTAATCATCAAAACAGTGTCATGGAAAGCTAGAGTGGAACACAGCCCTGTGAGTTTGCTGAGCTCCTGAAACTGACCCCAGCACCACACACTCAGGAAACAACCATAAAAGTTTTCTCTGTGTGGCAGAATTTCAAGTCATGTAAACATTTTTCTCCTTAAGTGTATCTGTCTACACACACACACACACACACACACACACACACACACTCATATTTGATGCAGTGAGCTTTTATTACTGGTGATTGACATGGTAGCCAGACCACTTAAGGAAGGAATTATCTATTTTGGTTCCCAGTTTTATGAGTTTTGGCCCATGGTCCTTGGCTCTATTGGTCTTGGGCCATTTGCGAGGCAGAACATTGTGGCAGCAGGAGCTTGTGGCAGAGGCTACTTGCCTCATGGTGGACAGAACACAAACAGATGATCTTCATCTAGGTAGGTTCTCGCCTCTTAAGTGTCCAGAACTTAAAAGGGCATGATGGAAAAGGGAGAGCACAAAGTTTTGTATTCTTGGCAGAGCTCTTTACTTGGGACAGGTGTGTGGGACAAAGATAGGGTGAGCTGGCATATGGGGAGTTGGAGAGAGACGAGAGTCAGCAGAGCAGCCAGGAAGAGGAGCACACTTTGATCTAGAGACACGATGCTCTTGATGTGCAGGAGTTGCAAAGAGTGACTCAGGTGAAGACGGGTACTCTATTGAATGGGGGAGCTTTTGGACACAGAACCATCAAGAAGAAACTTAGGAATGGCTAGGAGTGGAAAGACACTTTGAGGTTGTTATTGTTGAGGCACGGTTTAGTCTTGAACTATCAATCCTTCTGTCTCCACCTCTACAGGACTGAAAGTGGGTTACAAGCCTGCACCACCACACCTGGTTTTCTGTGGTGCTGACTAAGGGAATGTGCTAGGTGAGCACTGTACCAAATGGAGGGACATCCCCAACCAGAAGGGAAACTTCTGGGTTTTGGAAATTAAGTGTACAACACATGAAGGAAATGGCTTATGGCAAATTCTAAGCTTTTAAAACAGGAATTGTGAGCCAGCAAGATGGCTCCAGTTCAGTGGGTAAAGGCGCTTGCTTGCCACCTAGACTGGTGACATGAGTTTGATCCTGGAAACCCACTTGAGTTCTTACATATATGTATGTGTATATATATAACAAGCCCAACAGTGATTGAATAATTAGTTTGTTCATTGCTGATAGAGGTTTGAGGGAGTGGGTCTCCCAGTTCACTTGTTGGTGAAAACTGTTTCCTGTGGTCCCTTTAGATGGGGGGTGGGGGTGGGGTTGCCTAGCCACTCTCTTGTGAAACTCAATGTCTGGAACAAGAGCAGGAGAAGAAAGACCAAAAACCACAGGCGACAAAACAGTGATTCTAAGAAGAGTAATGAAGCCAGGCATGGTAGCTCACCTTATAACCCCAGTGGACAAGAGAAGGAGGCAGGATTGCTGTAAGCGTAGGGCCCATCTGCTCTGTGTCTGGACTGTGCAGCGTGTTCCAGACTTGCTTGGATGCAAAGCAGGATCCTGTTGAAAAAGAAAAAGAACAGGGTAAAGCAGGGGAAAGTTTATTTTTTTTTATTTTAATTTTTTGTTTTTTACTTGTTGAATGCTATACCCACTCTGAACTTGACATTTTAACCCTCCTCTCAGCTATCTCTGGTGAGTGTATTCTCTCTGTCTTCACCGAACAAGCCGAGTGACTATTGAGATAAGACATGGTAAGGGCAGAGTTGGGTTCAGATATAAAATTCCAGTGTGAAGCCATTGCACTCTGTGATCTCTCCAGGCCCAGAGTGGCCATGGGGCTGGACAGCGAGGAAGGCCAAGGCTAGCCCTCACAAGAAAGCCAAGGCAGAAGCACAAATGGAAAGGAGAACTGGTGTTCCAGGCAAGAAAAGCTGCTCAGAGAACCATTGAGAAATAATTACGAGGCTTTACCTGACATAAAGCTTCTGTTGACAGACAGGCTGGCCTATTCACCTATAACTGATACCTGTCTCATGTCTATGCCAAGCATATTCACTGACTCTGGGAAGCATGCCGTGGAATGATAGCATCAGAATAGCCTTTCTGTACCCAGGGCAGTGGTACCGAGTCTGGTCTGTACGGGGTTATTATAGTCAAGGATAGACCCGGAAGGAGGGCATAGGGATCAGATAATCTAGTGTCCTTTGCCGGCTGTTGCCATGGGTATGTATAACAGCCACAGCCCTGAGAGGGTAAATTAGTGTAGTAAAAGAGTGTAAGAGGGTCTGTGGAAATGACTCAGTGGCTAAGAGCTTGTATTGCTTCTGCAGAGGACCAGAGCTCCCATCTCAGCACCTACGCTGGGTGGCTCACAACTGTCTGTAATTGCACCAACAGAGACATCCAAAGCCCCTGGCCCTGATAGTCACAGGCATTCATATGGACCCATACACCTATACACCCAAGCACATACCCATCCCTGAGAAGGAAAATGAAATCTGTAAAAAAGATAGTAAAGGGAAAAGCCAGTAGGGCTTGAGGGACGGTGGAGAACTAGACGGCAGCCTGGACAGGAGCTTGAGCTCCTCATGTCTTATGGAAGTTGCTGGGGTGTTGCTTAGGAAAGATCTGGGTCAGGAAGCTTGATTAGGAGATCATTGGAATAGGGGCACCCAAGGGAGCGAGAGAAGCAGGGGCTTGGACCCCAGCCTGGAGGGCCATGTATGTCCCAGAGGCCCCTAAAAGAATCCAGGAAGCAAAGGGACTTCAGAGAGTGTCCTGAAGAGAAAAGGACATCTGGCCTAGTAAGGGGGAATGGCCAGAGGCTGCAGAGAGCCGGCGTTCTTGCTGCCTGAATCCTCTTGCTAATGCGACTGTATATATAATGTATGTGTGTGTGTGTGTGTGTGTGTGTGTGTGTGTGTGAGAGAGAGAGAGAGAGAGAGAGAGAGAGAACATGTACATACACACACACACACACACATATATATACATATATACACACACATTACACACACACACATACACGCACACATTGTGTATATGTGTGTGTATGTGTGTATCTTTTGAGGTCAAGGTAGTTGCAGGTGGTCTTCCTAGCATATATGTTCACGTAGTGCCCACAAGGATATACAGTTTCACCCTTTCTTTTCCTGCATCTGAAGGTCAGTGAGGGGTGGTATGGCTGGCTGGTCTTGCCCATTGGGCTACCCTCTCTATCTAGATGGTTACCCTCTGGGCCTGGCCAAGAGAGCTGACGTCTCCAAGGCTGGGAGTAAGTGTGGCTGCCTGGGACTGCTGGCTCTCAGTGCTGTCCCCTCTCACCCAGCCTCAGTTGGAGCTGCTAGTGGCCCAGGGCCCTGCTTGTCAGCACGTGGCTTGGGTTTCTGTGTTACAGGTCCCAAATTGGGATCGCAGGGGATAAAGTGTCCGAGTTGTGTGATCACGCTGAGCCTGCCCATGTGGCCAGCTGCAAACTCTTCAAAGGGCTGTGTGTATTTCGTCTGCGAGATGCTGCAGGAGACAGAGACAAAGATGTCTGTTTTTAAAGAGCAAAACTAGACGGCCTTGGATTCTGGGTAGGGCGGGGCACTCGGGTCCAGTGAGACCCTTTCTTCTTCTCTTCATAGTTTCCACCTCTCTGGCTCCTTTGGCCACTCCTTGTCTACCCCCACATACCCTGCCTGTGTAAATACAGCCTCTGTCTCCCCCTCCTTCATTATGCATTCCTTTAATCTGACCCATCTTCAGGTCGCCAGCTGGCAGAGACAGCAGATTCCAAACCCCAGCTGGTGCCAGAGTGTTTACACGGGCGGGAAGCTTGGCAGACAACTTGCCCCCAAGCTACTCAGCTGGAGGAAAAGGTAGAAAGACAACCCCAGCGGGTATGGTGGCTCACGCCTATACTCCCAGCCAGGCGAAGGCAGAAGAGCTACTGAGAGTAGAGGCCAGCCTGAGTTATCTATTCTGTGAGTTCCAGGCCAGCCTGAGCTACATACAGTGTGAGACCCTGTTTCATCCCAACCCCAAAGAACCAAACAAAGTGGAAGACAGCCGTGAGCTAAGTGGGGCTCTTGTTTACCCTCAGGCCTCTTCAACAGGATGGGTAAGAGCAGCCTTTTGTGATAGGTGAATGGCTGGGATTCTGGGTGAGCCCTCACCCCACCCTCGGCAGCCTTGATATAGCATCTCAGCACACGGAGGTCTTTACTTCCTGGCTGTGGCAGATCAGATAGTATTTACAAGACATTATTCATCCGTATATAGCCAGCTCCTACGCATGATGGGTGTGGTCTTTTTAAAATAGTAATGAAAGCTATGTGGCAGGCTGAGTGTTAAGTTGGAGCTGGGACTTCGCTGCTGCTGCTGCTGCTGCTGCTGCTGCTGCTGCTGCTGCTGCCTGAGTTCAGCTCTCTGCATGCTACATCTGTTTGTCTCCAGCAAAGCCCCCGAGTCACCCAGGAGGCTGCCAGCCCCTGTGCTGGGTCACGATGACAGGCTCTGGTTATCAGAGTGGCTGTCTGCCTCTCATTGTACAGGCATGTGTGTCAGGAAGCCGCTTGTCCTGTGTTAGTGCCGTCTTGCTCATGGTGGTACTGACTGTTGGTTACTCTCATGTGGTGGTGTGTGGTACTTTACTTGAGAAGCACGGCTGTATAAGTAGGGTCATATCAGGAAACCAGGGATAACTGAGGAATTGGTATTGGAAACAGATAAGGAGTGAAAAATCCTCTAAGAGCCGAGACATCCTATAAAAACATGGCCAGGTGGTAAGTAGCCGCTGCAGAGCTAAGATGGGAAGTACCTGTGACTGTGGAAGAAGACTGACTGGAGCCAAGAAATGGATACTGTGGTGCTTTCAGTAAGAATGCCCACCCCCATAGGCTCACATAGAGCTTTCAGAAGCCCACATCATGCCAGCCTCACTCTCTGGATCAGGATATCGAACTCTCTCTCAGCCACCTCTCTAGCACCATGTCTGCCTGTGTGCTGCCCTGCTCCCCGACATGATGATAATGGACTAAACCTCTAAAACTGTAAGCCAGCCCTCAGGTAAACGCTTTCTTTTATAAGAGTTGCCATGGTCATTGTGTCTCTTCATAGCAGTAGAGCAGTGACTAAAGACAGACGCCCTGCCCATGGCCTTTAATCTTCTGTGCATCCAGTCTTATCCTGCCAGAGCCCAGCTCAGAGTTCAGGTTAGGGAGCACTTTGATTCTTCTTTGCCTCCTCTGAGAATGCTAACATCATCTGCAAGCGAGACAGCCGAGCTTGAGGTCTGGGAAACACTAGACTCCGGACAGCAGGCTCTTTGGAGAGGCATTTTCCTGAATGTAACAAGCCAATAGTATCACAGGTCTGTTCAGAGCTACTTACTACCTCCATTTCTGCGGGGACAGAAGCACTCTTGTTTCTTAAAGCAGCAGCACATTAAATGCCTCTGCTTCCATCTCCTGCGTTGAGTTCAGATAACACTCAAGTGCCACTTAAGCCCCTTTCCTTCTCTGGCGTCTGTGCTGTGCACATAGCCTTGGACTGACGAGCTTTCAGGGTAGCCTGCATGAGGCTCTGATCACGGAGACAGTTGCCAGTAGCTTTCAAGAAACAAACAAACAAACAAACAGGCTTGTTTGTTTATTGAGACAGGGTCTCACTGTGTAACCCTGTGTACTATCAAACTCACTATGTAGAACAGGCTGGCCTCCAACTTAACTAAGGTCTCTCTCTCTCGCCACATCCCTAATACTGGGGCAAAAGGCATGCACCTCCATGCATGGCCAGGGAAAACACTTTCTTGACACGACTGACGCATCATTAGACAAGCTGTTCAACTGGTGGCCTGTGAAGCATTTGAAACTCATTATAAGGTAGCCTCTTCTACCTTGAGGGAAGCAGTCATCTCTCCCTTTGAGTTATCCTGTGTTGGGGTCCACTGCCCGCAGTGGACTGGGTTCCTGGAGGATTGGCCCGAAGCTGAAATGAAACTAAGGGAGTGGGGGAAGAAAGAAGGTCTCCGAGGCTACATGGTTGCTTCTGCTTAGAACGACTCTTTAATGGTGGACAAGCATTTGGGGATAAAGGAAGGGAAGCCCCGCCCCCAGTCTTCTGCGCAGGCG
>LR753434.1:343358-393701 GCA_902729485.2 Mus minutoides | reverse complement strand
TGGCATGGCTCTGGTCAATTGCACCAACTGTGTTGGTGGGGAAGGACACCACAATCCTGGGCCCCAAGGCTTTTGAATATGCAAGGTGCTAGGATGGGTGGTGTCTGTCCCATGAACCAGGGGACAAAATGAAAAAATTTGGGGGCCTGGAATCCAGCTAAGTAGCTTTCTATTTTTCTTATTCAGTCTCCATTCTCTTTTCTTTTCCCCTCCTCCCGTGTATACACACATTTGCATATCTTTGGCATTTGTATGTGCTCTCACACATGTGGACCTCATGTATGAGCATGCATGTGACATGTATTCAGGCCAGAGGACCACTTTGGGTATCATTCTTCCTCAGATAGCATTCACCCTGTATTTTTGAGGTATGCGACTCACTGAGCAGGCTAGGCTGTCTGTCTGACTGTCTGACTGAGGGCGGAGGGCCAGTGAATCCCTAGGATCTGCCTGTCTTCTTCCCTAGCTCTTCCATCGCAGTTGTGTTACTGGGCTGGGTGTTTCTGTGTGGCTCCAAGGCTCAAGCTTGCTCTGTAAGCTGTAATGATTGAGCTATCCCCTCTACCCGCTGCCCACTGTCGCAGCCTCAGCACAGGACCAGAAGGAAGGAGCCAGTAAATGCCTAAGGACTGTGAGGCTGTGCTGCATTTCTCTTCTCCACTCTAAGCCAGTGTGTTCAGGACAAATGGGGCATCTGAAGACTGAAGTTGGGCCGCACTATGGGCACCATGACTACCTTCAACTGAACTCAGGCCTCCTCCCATGCTTTCTTAGCCCTGTAATGATGCTGTCTTAATTATCCTCTTCCCTCTCCCTACCCAAGGCCACATTCACACACTCAGCTCATCCCTCCCACAGTCTTTTGGGGAAATCTTTTAAGTCCTCTCCAAGTCCACAGTGCTACCAGATATTTTCTGCCCCTCCTTCGTGACAAAGATATTGAGAATTGATGATGATGAATAGGCATAGTCATAGACACCTTCACCTATCCCGTCCGAGTTTACCCTATGGTCACCAACTTTAAAGCAGACACTTCCTGCATCACTGTCTTGTTGGGTCATTAGGTGATGGGCCCTGTGCTCAGGTAGCTTGGGGGATTAAGTCCAGGCACCCCACACAGGTCCCTGTGCTGCTTCTACAGTGCCTCTGGGCAAGTTTCTTAAGCTCTTTGAGCCTCCATTTTTGTGTTCTCAGAAGATCTGGAGGGTCTGAAGGAGAGATTTCTATGGATGTTCAGTGTGATCCTGAACACGACAAGAGGCAGTCACAATGTAGTTCCTGGTAGAGCTGGAGGAGAAATGAGACGGTCTTGTGTGTAGCACAGAGCCTGCCATGCAGTCTTACACAAGCAGAAGTCATTGCTGTACTTCCTCTCAGGTGTAGGAGGACTGAGGCAATGCAGGGAGGGCTTTGGTCTCAGCTGGGTTGCATCAGATGTTCAGAACGACGTGGTTGGCTTGACCATCTCCACGTACGAGGAGGTTTCACTCAGTTGATAACACATCTGATTTTGGCCTCTGGACCATGAGGGAAGGGAATAATTGTGTGGTCGTCTGAGCCTCTCTAGTGCTGTGTCTTTCTCAACAAATACCCTGAGTAAAAGGTTGATTTAATCTGTGTAAGCCTATATATGTGTGTTGACCCTATCACTAAGGTTAGTCCAGAACTGATTAGGAAGCACTGGCTGCCTCAGCTGGCTCAGACTAGCTGTGATCCTCCTGCCTCAGCATCCAGAGTGCTGAGTTTTGTCTTATTTTGTTTTGTTTTTTTTAAGATTAATTTTATTGAAGGTTTCATTTATCTAGAGAGTAGAAACATGTTCAATGCTATGCATAGATGAGTTTGTAGGGATTGAACATACCTTGTCATCCAGCTTGCGCATGTATACTAGCATGTCTATGTAAACACACACACTCTAATTCTTTCCTGGACATATCTGATTAGGAAACTGCTCTGGCCACTGTTGGATGGAGGAGGAGGAGGTAGCCCTAGTGGCTCACAGTTGGCGCTTATCAGTGTGTGTGCTGGCTCCGATTCCAAACCAATCAGTCTAGTTGAGAGATTATAAAGGCAGACGGACTGATAGGAGACTGTAGTGCTCCTGGTCCCGAGACTCTCAGGCTCCGTAGCAACGGTCCTTCTGGGAACTCAGAGCAAGTGAATTCTCATCCTCATGAGAACATCAAGTCAAGGCTGATGACAGTGACCATGGGGTGTGAGTTTGAAATAAAACATGAAATAGAAAGCCAAAACAAATGAACCAAAAAGTCCTTCATGCCTTTGTCAGGGTAACAGGAAGGGGGGGCCTCCCTTTTGTTTTCTCCACCCCTTACCATCTTCTGGTTCTCATTAACTCAGTTTGTTACCCAGGCAGGTTTACTGAGCGTTGCCCATGTCTAGTGTATGTATAGAAGTGACTAGACTCCAGAAGGTACCCAGGGCCTTGGGGTCTTTCTGAGGAGACAGAAAGTTTCTAGGTGCAGGATTCTCTCTGATCACCTCTTTCCTACTGTAATTCAGACTCCCAGGTTTTCCCTACATCCCCCACTTTCTCTGCCTTTCTTCTTCATGGCCTTTCCCTTCCCAAACACACACGTAGGTCTCTTCCTACCCCTTTTCTTGCTGTCGTTGGCTTTCCTTGGCAGACAAGCACCCCACAGCCAGCTCCCACTCGACGCTCCCAGTGTACCAGCTCCTGACCTCTCTTCGACGTCAGTTTTTGAGCCTGAGAAGGAGCAGGGCTTAGTTTCAGAGAGAACCTGGGAAGGGCCCCACACTCCTGTAGCTCCCGCTGTGGGCCAGGAGTAACCCATGCTTTCGGAAGCACCTCCTGGAATCCTTAGAGCTTTGCTCTGTCTCAGCTTCTAGGACCGTTTGTGGGCTTTCTGACTATGCCATGTGTCTCCTCTATCCATAGCACACTCAGAGGCTGTCACTGCAGCATGTGTGCTTTACTTATACAGACATGTCTGTGTCTGTTCTGTACCAGACCCAAGCAGCACTCTTGATCACTCTCTTACCTTAATTTCACATATTGTTGGGTCTTTCAGTCACCCAGAGCTGTCCCATGTCCCAAACAGGATAGCTTCCGGGTTCCTGTGCTTTCTTACATCCGTTTGGAGTAGAGTTGTATGGCTTTGACTTGGGGCTGGGAGGGATACCTGGCTCTCTGGACCTTGCTTAAGGCTCATCAGTAAGAGGGAGTTGATGCACTGAACACTGGGTGAGATGCCTGATGCCCTCTTGTCAAGTTCAGAAGTAGTCCATCCTACCCCTTGGTTGTTTGGCTTTCCTGGGTGCTACTTGAAATCACAGCCATGCTGGGACACAGAGGACTGTGATGGTAACAGGCCCAGCCTGCCTGAAAGTACCAAGTCTGTGCAACCATTAGTTTGTTATTCTTGTTGCTCCATGAAGCTGAGGCTGGAACCCAGAGACTTTGAACGCACTAAACCTTAGCCATAGTCCCCTGCCGTTTCCAGCATCAGCCAAAACATCTCATTAAAATTGGATAGTGAAATTTCATAGTAAGGTCCGTAACAATGCATGACATTTTGAAAAGTTATCATTCCGAGGTGAGGTCGAAACAGGGTCTCACTTTATAGTATACATTGGCCTGAAATTGTGACCAGGCTGGCCTTGAACTTGTAGCAACCCTCTTTCCTCTACCTATCTAGAACTGGGATTATAAATGTGAGCCACAGGCTCCATTGTAACGTTGCCGTTTGCTCGGGCCTTGCACCTTGACTTTAGGGCTGCTGCGTGACTCTGGCTTGTGGGTGAGCGTGGGCCATGTCTTCGTGAAGCCGTGCCTCTGGTGCTAGAGTTGTGCTTCCATTCATAGTTTGGGAATCATGCCTTCCTTCCATGGTTCCTTTCTATAGGTGATGGTTTGCGTAAGAATGGGCCCTATAGGTTCTTATATTTGAGTGCTTAGTCACCAGAAAATAGAACTGTTTCAAAGGATAAGGAGGATTAGCAAGTGGGGCCTTGGTGGGAAAAGTGTCTGCCACTGGGAGTAGATTTGAGGGTTTTCAAAAGCTCACACCAGGCATAGTCTCTCTCTCTCTCTCTCTCTCTCTCTCTGTCTCTCTCTCTCTGCCTGAAGATCAACATATAGCTCTCAGCTGCTATCTGCAGCACCATACCTGCCAAGCCCCCTGCCATGATGATAATGGACTAGACCTCTGACGGTGTAAGCCAGTCCCCAGTTAAATGCTTTATAAGAGTTGCCTCAGACGAAAGGATGGACCATCCAGAGACTGCCCCACCCAGGGGTCCATCCCAT
The DNA here is from genome assembly GCA_902729485.2 of Mus minutoides. NCBI lineage: Eukaryota > Metazoa > Chordata > Mammalia > Rodentia > Muridae > Mus > Mus minutoides. The sequence continues at coordinate 389,413 of LR753434.1, read as the reverse complement.
AATCAGCCACCAAACACAGACACTATTGCATATGCTAGCAAGGTTTTGCTGAAAGGACCCTGATATAGCTATCTCGAGTGAGGCTATGCCAGTGCCTGGCAAATACAGAAGTGGATGCTCACAGTCATCTATCTATAGGATGGAACATTGGTCCCCCAATGGAGAAGCTAGAGAAAGCACCTAAGGAACTGAAGGGGTTTGCAACCCTATAAGTGGAACAACAATATGAACTAATCAGTACCCCCAGAGCTCATGTCTCTAGCTGCATATATAGCAGAAGATGGCCTAGTCAGCCATCATTGGGAAGAGAAACCCCTTGGTCTTGCACACTTTATATGCCCCAGTACAGGGGAACACCAGGGCCAAGAAGTGGGAGTGAGTGGGTAGGGGAGCTGGGTGGGGGGAGGGTATAGGGGACTTTTGGGATAGCATTTGAAATGTAAATGAAGAAAATTAAAAAAAAAAGAATGACCTCAGTCATGGCGTCTCTTCACAGCATGAGAACAGGGATGAAGACACTGTGACTTGAAGGTGATAAGGAGTGTCTGTGATTTGCAAACAGAGTGCTAGATGTTTCTCATTACCCTTCATGGCTTTGATTTAAGGGGTGAGAGAGAGAGATTAATCACCCTTAAACTCTTCCTATAATGTACCCCCATGAAGACAGTCCTGGGTAAGTCTTTGAAAACTCAAGCTAAAAGGATGCGTGCCCACCCAGATGTTCTGATGCTTCTTCTGTTGGCTCTGGATGCACTGTGGGACATGAGGTTGATTCAGAAGAGGGCTGGAGAAGCCAGAGCTCCCAGTCTGACTCAGGTGTCTTCCAACTCCACACACCATTGCTTGTTCTCTCACCAGCTCTTAAGCCTCCCCTCCTATTTAAACACAACAGAAATAAACACCCTCTTCTGTAGACCTATGGGTCTCGAGCCCTCTGGCAAACCTCTATCTCTAAAAATATTTACATTACAATGAATTCACAACAGTAGCAAAATTAGCAATGAAAATAATTTTATTGTTTGGGGTCACCACGACACAAGGAACTGTATTAAAGGGTGATAGCATTGGGAAGGTTGAGAGCCATGGATCTAGGGGAACCCTCTGGCTTCCTGCCATAATGACCTTGGCCTGCTGGGAGGCCAGTTCATAGTCCCCAGCCCCACCCCGGACCCCGGCCCTCCCAAGGCTGCTTCCCTTAGCTCTGACTGTGTGAACTCGAGGCTCGCTTTCCTAGCAAGCTCCAATCCATGCCACAAGACTCAGGAGTCAACATGCTGAGTGGTGTGGTTCCCAGATGGCAAAGAGTTCCTGAAAGCAACCGCAGCGCATCAGCCGGGACACGCGTGTCTTCCCAGAAAGGTGTAACTAAGCTGGCGAGAGCAGACACACCTGTGCCTTGCCTGCCCCTGCTGAGCTGAGTCTGTGGACCCCATGAAGAAAATTGCCCTTTCAGCTCCCCAAACACCAGGCAGTGCCAAACATTCCTTGGGATGCTTTTGCCGGGCATCCAGTCATAACACTGCCAGCAATCAATGACTGGCAGGCTCGTGCAGACGCATCTGAAACTCTATAGTCACCCCCTCCCTAGCCCTCTGTGCTTTATCTTCATGGTGCTAAACATTTTGAAAACTGCAGTTAAAATAACGCAGATGTGCTGATGAGGTGGCTCGTTCTGTTGTCAGCTCTAAAACTGTTCCCTAATCTTGACTCTTAAAAAACAATCAGTTGTTCAAAACCCCAACTGACATCTCAAAGTTCCTGTCTGTGTTTTAACCCTGTAAAGATGATACTGCATCTTCCTTCAGACAAAAAAGTAAAATACTTGTTTTTTACAAATATATATATTTTGCTTATATCCACACACACACACAAACCCTGATGTGTTTATGCGTGTTTCAGAAAAAAATCATATTCTCAAAAAATTATTTTTACATGAGCCGTCTTTTTGTTTTTATTTATTAGTTCCCACAAGGAATGATTTGTAGATATGTTATAACATCAAAACAAGAGGGAAAACAAGAGGATGGTAAATTCAGGCCCTGAGGCTAGCCTGGGCTATACAGCAAGCTTCTAAAACAATCCTTCTGCTCTGGTATAAACTCCTTTTTATCTCTGTGTAGTTTAGACTTTGGCATGATGGATATAACCAAAGCAGCTTCATGTTATCATAGCCATTACAACAGCAAGTTTTCCTTACTGGTAATGACTTTCCTGTCCAGCATCATGATCACAGGCTCTCAAGAACCTGTGGGGTCTGGCTGGCTGGCATTGCCTTGTTCTTGAATCAAGGAGGCCATTCAGACAAGGAACTGGAATCTTCAGATGTTGCTAAAGGAGCCACACAAAAAAGGCACTGTCAGAACTGTGCCCCCTGTGTCTCGGTGCTCACGTCGTAATGGTCTCCCAGAACAGAGGTTTGCAGAAAGCCACTGTGGCTTCTGCTGAGTAGTGAATTGCAGTCCCATAGACACCCACTGTGTCCTGCTGCTGTGCATGCGGTGGTAGTCTCATCAGCTCCTCCTCCTGAAGCAAGAAGCTGGGGCACCCACTCCAGAAAAGAAAGCTAAAAACTTAAAAAAAAAAATCTCTCACCAGTTGACTAACTTTCCAGTGTTTTCCTGTCTGCCTGAAGTTTTCTTATTTACCACCTTAGCAGAAAGATGTGAAACCAATTTCAGGACAGCTTGCCTGGGTATTTGGTTTCCTGTGATCAGGGCCAAGCATGGGGAGTAGGCAAGTTCTCCAGCCTCTGCAAAATGGGTCTCTAGCTTTAGCCAGGTGATATCAATTAATGAGTCTTTGTACTTTCAGTTGGGGGACCTGTGTTACTTGATATTCTTGGTCCTCGCTCCGGCAGGACACCAGTGGGTCACAACCCTTTTGCAACAGTGACTTCTTCATGCCCAAGCCTTGATTTAGTGTACCCATGCAGTCCCTCGCTGCTGTGCTGGTTGAGAGCAAGTCAGAACCAGCTGAAGGGAAGTACCTGATGGGGAACAATGTGGTCCCTTCCATCTTACTTCTTTGCTCTGTCTCTGGTGATTGCTGTTAACTTTCAGGGAAAGGGACTGTGCATTTGGAAGCCCTGGTGTGCCCGTGCCTGGGGCTGGCCAAGGACTTCCTTCTTCTTGCCTGTGGGGCAGGGATGACGCCCAGACTTGGATTTTTCCAGGAGAGAAGCAGCACTTCTTTAAACTGGAAGTTAGGCCCTTCAGTAAAGCCATTATTGGGCCTAGATCAAATGTATTCAAGAATGATAGCTGACAGAGTTCTGTATGGACTTCCATTTCAGCCACCTCGATGGGCTGCATCATTTCCATGCCTGTCTGGAACAGGGCCGTTCCTTCCCTTATGGGGAGGGCCATTGAAGAAGCTGCATTTGATCATTTATGGAAAACCTTAGAGCCATGCCCGGCACCCAACAAGCACCCGATAGCATCATTTGTCCCTATTGTAATCACTGGGCAAAGGAGACCACTGAGATGACACACTGGTCCACAGCAGACAAGGGTCAGGACTCTACATGCAGCATGCTTCGAGGAAGCAGCAATTTCTCTGGCATTCCTAGTGTCATTACAACCAAGAGCTCAGGTCCGTGTGCCTCTAATGGAACATGGCATGTGGGATGATTTTGGTTTTGTTACAGCTGTGTGAGCATGAGCAACATTTTTGCCTTTGATTCACACCACGTTCTAATTAAAATTGTAATGAGTCTCTCTGGCACTCTGTGTGTATGTGTGTGTGTGTGTGTGTGTGTGTGTGTGTGTGAGAGAGAGAGAGAGAGAGAGAGAGAGAGAGGGTTCACCTCTATGTAATTTAGTGCTTTCCCTTTGCATGAGTATATTAACACATTGTCACTTTTAACCTTTCACCCATCGAACTTGGTGTTTAATAAGCTATTAAACTCAATATTGTGTCCTATAAACAGCCTTAGAGGGGCAAGAAATAACTGGAGAGACATTTTTAATAGGCCCCTGTTTCTCAGCCCCTGTGCTACGTGGCCCCAACATTACACGGGGGGGGGGGGAGGCGGCTTGTTAGTTGTTTGGTCCCCTGACCTCAGGTCAGGAGAGAGTAATGGAATGAAGATTTGGGGTGCCGGGGGGCCTTTGAAAGCACACAGGGTGTTTTTATGAGGAACAAGGAGGGTTGCTTCATTACCCCTCTCTTCCCTGTCCCTCTCCCCTAGGAGAGGCTAGGAGCTGATCTTACTTTGCTCTTTTAGACGATTGGGAGTGAGCTTAGCCTGAGCAGCTTGAGGTGATACGGAGGACTTCTTGGGATGCACTTCTGTGGATCAGCCTCATTCGCTCGCTGTTCTTCCTCGCTAAGCTTTTGACACATGATCTCCTTGGGTTTGGTCCTCCAATTCTTGTTAGCATTATGTCGTGGGCTGTGTTGTTTGCCTGCTGAAGTTGTTTTGGGAACAAATTTGGAAAATCTCAAGTTGCTAATGGCCTGTTTTGCTTGTTCTCACTGTGTGGTAGAAGGCCTCTATGCCTTCTGTGATGGGAGCTTAACTCCTTTTCCTATGAAGCAAGGGAACTGGATCTGGGATACTGTCACATGGGAGCAAACATGGTAAAGAATTTATTTCTATTGCTACGATCCAGAGGGCAGGTATGGAAAAATATCAGAATCTAGTATTTTTGCTTTAGCTCTGCTCTCGTGGACGTATGTTCAGAAAACATGTGTTAGACATTCATCTGTGGTTACCGAATACTACAGCTGCTTACAGGATGAGGTCATTAGATGGGTATTTCTGAGACACCTACTGCGTGGGCAGTACTGGGGTGGACACAGTGAGAGAAAACAGTTGTACAGAGATAGAACTATGAGCAGGTGACAGGGTGACAAGCAGATAACTTTCTTGTGGGATGGGCTGTGTCCACATGATGAACATTTGTTACCAAGGCAGCTCTGTCCTCTCACCACTGGAGGCTGTGCAGAGAAGGTAATCAAGGCAAGTAGGTGCAGATTCTTCTAGAACTGATATTTGGTGGTGTTAACCTCTACCTTGGTAGAGCTCATCAGCAGGTATAAGCAGTTGCTGCATGTGCCTGATGACCCGTCTGATCCCTGAAGCCCATAGTGTAAACTCTGGATTTGGTGGCTCATGTCTGTAATCGGAGAGAGAAGGGGAGACTAGAGCCAACTGTCAGTGAACATGCTCAGTAGCAACAGAAACAAGAGACTGTGAGTCAGAAGGAAAGGGGAAGGGAAGACCCAACTCCTGGAAGGTTGTCCTTTGACCTCCACATGTGTCACACACACACTTCATTGTGCAATAGAACTGACATTCAAGTTTGTCCTGACATGTCCATCTAGCACTGATTGCAGATTTCATCTTTGTGAGTCTGCATCCTTTCCTAGAACTTCCTTGTGACCTCCACTTTCATACTTGGCTCTTGTGTGTGCTCACTGTTCACAGGTCCTGCCCAGCTCCCTGTTCCAGCTCTCATACTGTAAACAAATCATCCTTTGTCGTCTATTTAGGGCCACAGTTTTGCATTTTGTGCTGTTTGTGGGGATTTCGTTCTTTATCATGTCCCCTAAGTATTTTGCTGACGTGCTATCCCTAATCTTAAGAAGGAGGCAGCGTGTCTTATGGAGAAGCCATGCCTTCAGTTGCCTCATTTGGACATGAGCTATAGTAGTCCTGTTGACCAAGAGTTTAGTGTTAATGAACCAGCAGTATGTATCAACTAAGGTGCCTTTTAGAAGCACGCCTAAAGCAAGGTTGCATGTTGATCTCTTGGTGAAATGTGACTGGTTTGTAGCACCCTAACTCTATTTCCCTTGGGTGCAGTGTTTTGGTGTTTCCAAGTTTCCATAGTACTGCCGTGCATGAAAATCGACTATGTATTCAGGGCTCAAGCAAAACTGTGTGTCACTCATATACTAAATGCCGACTTCCTGGGCTTTGTTTATCTGTCTTGTCTTGTTTGTTTGTTTGTTTTAAGAGTGATGGCTCCGAGACTTGGCTGGTGTTAGACTGCTGATGAGCCAGCTCAAGGGTACTCATTCCGGCTCATTTGGTTGCCTTGGGGTGGGGTCCTCGGAGTGGGCTTATGGCCTGGATATAGAAAAATGTCAAGTTCTCTCAGGGACTCTGCCACAGGCACGGTTGAACAGTGGTCCTCCACACATAGAATTACAGTGCATCTGAGAAATGGATGTGGGCCAACTTTAAGAGAGCTCAACTCACCCCATTGAAGACCCATGGCTGCTCTAGGAGCAGGGCAGCAGAAAGCACAGCAGAAGACTGGGTGTTTGAGCAGCACCTCCTCCAGCCTGACTCGGATGATCACAAGCTAGGACAGGGTGGGCTCCGAGTTTTAGACCTGATGGGTCCCAAGGAACAGGCCTTTGGTGACAGAGGGTAGTTCCCACTAGAGACTAGAGACTTGTAGTTAAAGGAAGTGAGCTGCATTTCTTTTCTTTGTCTTAATCACCTAGCGCTTACCTCTTCTGGGTTGGCTATTAGAAAGGGCATGCAATGAAAACTGAGAAGGTGGGATCCCTACCTTCACCTACGAGGTGAGAGCGTTCTGTGGAGAAATGATACACAACATAGTGCAGGATTGGCTCTCCTGCCTATGAAGAAGTGATCTCTAGAAGTAGTGACCCTCACAGTTAAGGGTCAGCATGATGTATAAGAGAGACACACATTGGTAAGTCATAAGGAGTAGTAGAGGAAGAGGGATCTAATGGCAGTCTCTAGGCTGGAGCCAAGCATATCATTGTAAGGAAAATGCAGGCATTTAGGCTGGAAGGGGGTCAGGAATGTAGAACCCTGTCTTAAGGACCAAAGGAATCAGTTTTAGGGGCTGGAGAGTGGAGAAGAGGACCTTCTCATACCTGACATTATTTGTTCTTTCCTAACAAACTTGACAGAGGATGCACGGATACATGAAGACTCTGGGCTATGTTAGCTGCCTATAAGTAAATGATACCTCACTGAAGAGTAATGGCAAGATCTTTTCTCTATTAAAGAGATGGTTGGATCTGTAGGATAGGCTAAGGGCAGTCACCATCCATCCTTCACTTGTTTCCACACTGACTTGGCCATGGGCTAGTGTATCCCTCCCTCCCCTGCCCCACTCTCCGCAGACAACTTTCTGACCTCTATGTTTGGAGGATTTCGCATAACCCTTGACTGAGGAGGTGTCTTCAGAGCCTCTGGGGAAGTGACTTTCTTCACCTGACCCTGTGCGTGCCTCACGGAGCACTTGTTGGTCCTGGCTGGAAATCTCTGGAATTTGAAAGAATGCCACTAGAGAGCTCGGTCCCAGGCCAGTCAATAGTACACAGCAGAGGCGCTGCACATATATATCCATGACTCTATAGACAAGAAGAGATTTGGTTCAGGGTGTGAAATGACTTCCACATGGTTACATAGCTAGCAGATTCAGCGTGCAAACATAGACGATTTCTGTGTCTCAGCTTCAACTACACATTTGCTATCTCACACCTGCTTGAAACTGTGTCAGAACTAATTTGACTATTCGTAACCAGATGGGGACCACAGTCATGTAAAGATAGCTTTCAGAAAACAAAACGAAACAAACAAAACAAACAAAAAAACCCACCAAAAAACCAAACCAGTATTGTGGGGTTTGTGAGGTCTCATTCCGGTTTTGACAGAGGGAAGATGTGAAATTAACAGCTAGAATCCACTGTTTCTGAAGCTTAAGTTAATTAACATCAGCACTGCTATCCAGTATGCAGGCAACTGAAATGTCCAAGAAGTCTGGCTTTGGCACCTTTAAGCTGTGACCTTCCACAGAACTGGGTGCCCAGAACTGAGTCAGTACATGAATGAGTGAACAAATTGTTCTGCCTGTCAATACAGCTTGCTTCATACAGCAAGTGAACACAAGTGTAGCCATCATCTGGGGCCCAGGGCTGCATTTCTCTGCAGTGCAGGTACTGGGAGTGGTGGCTCAGAACTGTGTTAACTCTGGGGTGGGTAGAAGCCTGCATCCTGGAGTGGGTGTGTGTAGGAGGTAGCCTGGCTTGTTCTTTTCAATTGGCCCAGAGAGTAAACAGGATCCTTGTCCTTTGTTTTCCAGGTCACAGCCAAGACTGCCTTCCTATTTATTTTACCTCAGTATAACATTAGTGTGCCTACAGCAGGTAAGAAAAACTGCTCCTTATCCTTCCTGGTCCTGTAAACCCTGAAGGACTGGGGAAGATTTCTCTCTTTTTCCTCTATGCCTGTGACCTTTCAGATACTCTCCCTTGGGCTCCAGTGTGCTCCCCAAGTCAGGTGGCAGCAGTTCCTGCCCTCTGTTCTCTACCGTAGGACCTGAAAAAAAAAAGTACCACGCTATGGGGTGCTAAGTGTGCTTCTAGTCCTTCCCTCTAAAGTAGGTGGTGTTGATGTCTGTCAGGAATGTCCAAGATCATGGCCTTTCTTTTTAGGTTTTCCATGAAGAAAGTGGGCTAGATGTACTTCAATGGAGCATAGAAACATGGCAGAAAGGGAGCTCTGTACTTGGACGAGGTTGAAGTTAGGAGTAAGTTGGGTCTTCACCCAGGGCCATCTCGTGAAGGCCACTGGCCGGAATTCTTGCATTACAAGCTGGCCTGCATCTAGTATCTCTGGGAACCTGCAGAAAACATTGCTGCCCTGTTTCCAAGTACCCCCTGGTCTTCACGAGCAGCTTTCTGTCCAGTTATGGGCCTCCAGCTCAAGGAGTAGTGGGGCCAGGAGGAGCTGAGCAGGGAGAGAGTGGACCCATAATAAAATGATAGCTTCTGCTCCCTTCCAACAAGTCCCCAGCCCAGAGGTTGCTGTAAAGCCAGAGTGGCTATACAGTTGCCCTTATCATCCCTGTGACCTGTGAGAAACAACCTCGAGGATCGAAAGGTATATTTGGGCTCTTTCAGGGCGTTTTCAGGGGCTCTTCTCATGGCTACTTGGGTATGTGTACTTAAGCCATAATGGTGGCAGAAGCATGTGGCAGAGGATAGCTCTTCAGCCCATTACAATAAAGAAACAGAGAAAAGGTAAATAGAAGAAGGAGGCTGGGGCAAGGTACCTGCAAGGGTGCATACCCAGGAATCTACTTCTTCTAGGTAAGCCCCTGCCATCTTGCCTATTTCCCAGTGATCGTATCCTGTTACGATGGTATGAAGGGATTCATCGTTTGGTTAGGTCAGAGTCCTCATGGCCTGACATGAGGATGTGCCCAATCTCCAGACATTCCTCAATCTATTCAAGTAGATAATCAAGTCAAGTCAGCACAGGGGCTGAATCATCTCCCTCTTGAGATGATTTCGAACCCAAGAGCACCAGAAGACATTTCATCTTATGTATAAACACCTCACCTTTAAATGTTGGCAGCTACTTGGGTGAACGCCACGCAGGAAAGTCAACAGAAAGAAGTCCATGCATCTGCTGGCCAGGTTCAGCTTTGGGGTTGTATTTCTGCAGCCTTGGATTTCTGATGTCTCAGCCTTGGAATGAGGCGTCACTCAGTCCCAGCTGTAAAATACCAGGTTCCCCCTTGATAAAGGAAGGAGTGGAGTTTGCTTGTCAAGTCTAGTTCTCCTCTCATCATTTGGGAGAGGTTGAATGGTCTTCACTTTTATATGAGGGTCTTTATCTGGCTCTGGGGGAGTGTTGGGGGGAGGTGAGTGTATGACTCTGGCTCATGGAACTGTAGCCATGAATTTCACATGAGCATATTCCTGCAACCAATCTAGCCAGATACTGAGGGGATCCTTGCTTCGGGTATATAGTATAGTTCCTGTTTTGGAGAGTCAAACTGAGAGGTTGTGGTAAGGGAGGAAGAACATTCTTGGCTGTAGGAAGTGAGACTTGAGAGCATCTCTCAGCCTGGGGAACCAGGAAATGCTATGGCCACACACGTGCATTGTAGTGACACTTAGTACCCATGGGCAGTGCCATGTGGTGCAAGATGAAAGTCAGGCTTCTTTCCCTCCTGTTTTCTGTCAGTTGTGAGAGATCATAGAACCTGGTATACTTACAAATGAGCGATTTAAATAGTTTCCATTTTAAAATGTGGTAAAATAGCTGGGCATTGTGGTGTCTCCCTAGTAGCCGCGCATGTTCTACTATATCTAGCAAATGTATACATTATCCAGTCTTACATTCATAATATGATTGTATTAAGTACAGTCACAGTGTGCTACTTTCCATGTGAAGTCTTTTCATCTTGCAGAACTGAACTTTTAATCATTACACAACTTCCTATAGCAACCATCATTCTCTTTTCTCTATGAAATTGTTACAGTAGCTACCTTAGAGTCATAGGAGTGTGTGTGTGTGTGTGTATTTATGTGTGTATGTATATATTTGTGTGTATTATGTGTGTGTTATGTATATGTGTGTATATATGTGTATGTATGTGTGTGTATGTGTATGTTTGTGTATTATGTGTGTATATATGTGTGGATGTATGTGTGTGGATGTGTGGATGTATGTGTGTGTATATATGTGTGGATGTGTGTACATGTGTGTATACATGTGTCTATGTGTGGATGTATATATGCATGTGTGTATGTATATATGTATGTGTATATATGTATATGTGTGTGGATGTGTGTTTAGATTTTTGTGATTGGGTCTCATACAGTATTAAGCCTGACTAGTCTTGAACTCGAGGCAGTTCTCTGACTCAGCTTTCCAAGTGCTGTGAGTACAGGGGAGTCATCACACTCAGTTTTAGAATCATATTAATTAACCTTTAGGTACAGGTTTACAATTTAAATACGTTTCCCCCAAAAAATACACCAAGCAATACACTTAGAGAAAATGTATACAGAATAATCAAGTAGATAACAATCACATATGGCCCCACCACTCAGCAAAAACTTTAGTTAAAATATTTTTAGAGGGCTGGAGAGATGGCTCAGAGATTAAGAGCACTGACTACTCTTCCAGAGGTCCTGAGTTCAATTCCCAGTAACTACATTGTGACTCACAACCGTCTGTACTGAGATCTGATGCCTTCTTCTGGTGTGTCTGAAGACAGCGACAGTGTACTCACATACATTAAATAAGTAACTCTTTAAAAAATATTTTTAGGGGGGCTGGTGAGATGGCTCAGCTGGTAAGAGCACCCGACTGCTCTTCCGAAGGTGATAAGTTCAAATCCCAGCAACCACATGGTGGCTCACAACCATCCTTAATGAGATCTGGCGCCCTCTTCTGGAATGCCTGAAGACAGCTACAGTGTACTTACATATAATAAATAAAATAAATCTTTAAAAAAAAATTTTTTTTAGAAACTGATTCATAACTTGCAAAATCTTTGGTATCAGTGTGTCACAGATCTTTCCCATGTGATAATAATTGTTCTAGTCTAACATTTTGAAAGTCTTAACAGTGAGCAAGTGGCCCACCCATCCTTCTTTCCCCCCTTCCATTTTCTCCTTCCCCTGTTGCTTTCATTCCCTCCTCTCCTCTGCCCCCATCCTTTTTCTTCCTTCCACTGGAAGAGGCCTTGAGCGTTTTGTTTTCCTTCTTTCTTCTTTCCTGAAAGTCATAGACTGGCTTAGTCATTCCATTAACCCTATTGAACTATAAGGTAACATCTTCTCTCGGAGTGACAAAAATCAAAAGAAGGAGACATGGCTTCATGATAAAATCACACAACCACCACCCATGTGTGGACTCATTCTCTCTCTGTTTCTCTTAATTAAAACATTATTATTTTGTTTTATGTATATGGGTGTTTTGCCTTAATGCGTGCCTGTTTACCATGTCTATGCAGTGTCCTCGGAAGGAGACAGCATTGGACCCCCTGAAAGAGGAGCTTCAGACAGTCGTGAGCTATCATGTGGGTGCTGAGCATCCAGCCTGGGTCCTCTGGAATAGCCACCTATGTTTTTAATCCCCGAGCCACTTCTCCAGCGCAAATTATTATTCTTTAAAGTTGGCTTGGGATGAGTTCCATTGGCACTGTCATCCATCTGGGTTGTTGTGCCTTATTCTTGCTCATCCTCCCTCCACAGCCTCCTGAACTCCCTGTCATCCCTTCTCAGGCCCCTTCCTTCTCACCACACACTTCTGTTGCTTTCCTGGAACAGGTGTTGCATTACTTTCTTCCTTCTTTCTACTTCCATAACCTCCATACATGTGCATGTGTGTGTGTGCATACACACACATATATATACACACATATACATATGCACACACATACATACACATACATACGTATATACAACATACATATACACAGACATATATATATATATACACACGCACATACATACATATACACAGACACACACACACACACACACACACACACACGCATAAACACACATACATACATCCCCTATACTGGGGCATAGGGCCTTCACAGGACCAAGGGCCTCTCCTCCCATTGATGACCGACAAGGCCATCCCCCTTTTATGATTCTTTGAGAACTGTCTGCTTAGTTCATGAGCCCACTTCTGAGTTTTTGAAGTTCTTCATTTATCCTAGCTATTAATCCTTTGTCTAACACATAGTTGGCAAAGACTGCCTCCCACTCTCAGGATTAATTGAGAAAGGGTTTTCTTGTGTAGCCCTGACTGTTCTGGAACTCACTAGACACAGTAAGCCTGGACCCTGTGGCCATCCTCCTACCTCTAGCCCTCTGGTGTTGAGTTACAGGCAGGCTCCCTCACAGCTGGCTTCCTAAGTTGTTTCTGTCAGACATTGCTACAGCAGCACAAAAGTAATAAAACTGAGCATGCATGTGCCTGAGGCATCCTTTTAACTCCTCCTTGGAGAAATGTGGATAGCAAGCGATGCCTTAACCATCCATCTCACAGTCGGGATGAGAACTACAGACTGTGTTCCAGGTTAGGCCCCTGTCAGAGCTGCTGGGCATAAAGAATTTCCCATTGAATCTTGGAAGTGTGCCGCTTAAATCATGCATTCATTAGGTTAATTACTTAATTGCTCACTCTAGACAAATATTCCTGTGTCTCTTGCACAATGGTCCTGGTTGTAAAACAATTTAAGGGAAAGATCTAGAATAAATAAGTAGAAAATGGTAATTGCGGTAGGGTGATGAAGGAAACACACAGAGCTATGAGGTGAAATGCACACGCACAAGCACAAGCACAAGCACGTGCGTGTACACACACACACACACACACAGCCTGGTGACAAATCCTTCCAAAAACCTGCCTTTATAATGCGGTTGGAGAACTCATAGCTGTGAACAGAGTGGACAGGACAGTCCTAGCTGAGGGATCAGCATGTGTAGATAGAGAAACTCTCACTTGAGAAACATATGACTGGGTTGTGCTACCAGTGAGCCCAGAGCCCGGGGTTGGCCTCTTCCAGGATGTGACTATTGAATCCTGCTCTGGAAAGTTCCTTTATGTCTGTGTGCCCTGTGTGAAGGGCCACTAGAGTGCTGGCGAGACCTTGGGGTTTCAGTTACTTTAGCAAGGGAAGATAAAGTATCGTTCAGCTGCTGGGCAGTGGTAGTGCATGCCTTTAATCCCAGCACTCAGGAGACAGAGGCAGGCAGATTTCTGAGTTCGAGGCCAGCCTGGTCTACAGAGTGAGTTCCAGGACAGCCAGAGCTACACAGAGAAACCCTGTCTCGAAAAACAAAACAAAACAAAAAAAGGTATCATTCAGTTGTCTGTCATGGGAATCTTACCAGTTGGAGCTATTTGAAACAAGACAAGCAAAAAACAAGAGAGACAATGGACTGAGAACAGCCTACTTAATTTTTTTTTTTTTTTTTTTGGAGTGCTTGTGGTGACCAACTGAGTATGGTAGTGTCAGTTTTCCTGGCCTGCAGAAAAGCATACTTCTCAGGAGACAAAAGCATTTTACAGTAACAGGTTTGTTGAGGGTTGTGATTTCTAAATCCCTGCTCTTAAATCTCCTTGGGGCTGGAAGTTAAACTCCACCTTCTAGAAATTCTTCTTTATAATATGTATGTCATTCCAGTCAGTTTAAAGTTTGATTTTTTAGAGTGGTGGCCTTGAGCTCATGACACTTCTAACCAACTCCTTCCTCAGCCTCTCCTGCGCCTGCCTGACCAATGGGAGCCACGCTGACCTCAGTTGTAGTCCCTAGGTCTTCCTGGCTGCGGTTTTGGGGTTCTAAGGAACTCAGTGCGTAGTCAAAGAGACTCTTTCTTCACTGGTCTCTGCTGCTCTTGTCTTCAGCTTCAGGACTGCTACAAGTCTCATTCTGAGCAACCTAGTGACCTTATCATCAGTTATTTCTTTCCTCTCAGTTTGGAATATTGCTCTATGAGATCCATGGGTCTCTGGGCCTCTCTGCCCCTGCAGGTGTGAGGGAGGGAAGATCTTTTCCCAGCTTCTTTCCACATCAGCTTTGCATGCCGCTCCCTCTGTGTGTGTCAGTGTCTGCTGAATTTCCCTAGTGCACTATGACATCACCTTAACAATTTACATCAGCTAAGACCCTGTTTTCAAATGAGGTCACATCCTAGGGTCCTGGGAGGTAGTATATCAAAGTATAAATTCTAGGAGAGACATGAATTAGCCCAGACCACATCCGGCAGCCAGGTAAACTAGTTGCAAATTGATGGCTTTGTTGCATTATGATGAACAAATATAGGGAGGTGACCAAGCAGTGACTGGGACAGGCTGCAGTGACTGGGACAGGCTGCAGTGACTGGGACAGGCTGCAGTGACTGGGACAGGCTGCAGTGCCTGTCATGCTGGTGTCCCAAAAGCTGACCTTGAGGTTGCCCATGATAAAAAAGGAAATCCCCCACCTTTAAAACCAACCCTAGCTCCTCTTACTACCTCAGCTTGGCATCCTGTCTGGGTTGCCAGACATTGCAAACAAAAAAGACCAGGTCTATTTGAATTTCACAAAAGCACATTTTGATACATACATGCATGCATGCATGCATACATACAAACATGTATGTATCCATGTATTTATGTATATGTATATTGAGTAATGCATGGGACACAAACATATAAAATATAATTATGATTATAGGAAATTATTCATTAGTGGTTTTGTTTTGTAGGAAAGGAGGTCTTGTTAGGTAGCCTTGGCTGGCCTGGTGTTTGATCACCCTATAGTCCAGGCTGCCTCAAACTCACCGGATTCCTCTTGCTTCATCTGTCCAGGTGTTGAGATTATGAACATGTGCCATTACACCCAGAAAAAAATCAATCACTGTTTATATGAAATTCAAACTTAATTTCATGACCTGGTGTATTAGTTAGGGTTTCATTGCTGTGAAGAGACAGTATAACCACAGCAGCTCTTACAAAGGACAACATTTAATTGGGGCTGGCTTCCAGTTTCCGATGTTCAGGAACTGAACAGCGTGCAGACAGACATGGTGCTGGAGGAGCTGAGAGTTCTACATCTCCATCTAAAGGCAATCAGGTGGACACTGTCTTCCTTAGGAAGCCCTGGGTAGAGCTTGACAAAGCCCACCTACACGGTGACACACTTCTCCAACAAGTCCACACCTCCTAACAGTGCCATTTTCCATAGACCAAGCATATTCAAACCATTTTGTTGTTTTGTTTTGTTTCCTGGTCTTATTTCATTAGACATTTTGCATTTGACTTTCTATTTAAAATTCTACAAGGTACCTGGTATCGTGGTCAGAAATATATAGACTGTAGGAGCTCCTATATATAATAGAAAAAGGGTTGTTTTTTTTTTTCTATAGGTGACTCCTGACCTGCTGGCCTCCCTTTCTGTTGTAGGACAGATGAGCCTCTGGGACCCAGCATTTCCAACATGGATTATTTGGGTTCTGCTTCTGAGCTGCTAAATGTTCTTGACAAACTGTTGAACACCTGGGGCACAAGGATCCTTTGCAAATGGGCACTGATGGTCATTGCTTCATCTCAAAGTCCCCTTAAATGTTTGCAGCATAGATTTTTCTCAAGACTTTTAGCATGACCTAGGAACTCATTTGAAATGTAGACTTTTCACTGGGCAGTGGTAGTATATGCCTTTAATCCCAACACAGACAGGCAGATCACTGAGTTCAAGGCCATCCTGGTCTTCAGAGTGGGTTCAAGCTATACAGAGAAACCCTGTCTCAAGAAAAAGAAAAAAGGAGAAAGAGAGAGAGAGAGAGAGACTGAGACTTTAAGGCCTCCTTCTATAGCAATACACACCTATAGCAAGATCCCCAATGACAATTGAGGAGGAGTCAAAACCCAATAAAGTTGGATAAGTCAGGTGTAAATTATGCAGGTGAAGAGATGCAGGTCGTCTTTAAAATGTTCCTGTGCTCTCAAAGGTTAAGATGAGGAGAGCCACTAGTGTAGTGACTCATTACATTATTCAATTTTGTTTTTTTTTTCAAGTCTTATAATACTCTTTGTTTTGCTGTGAAGATACACCATAACCAATGGAACTAAGAGAAGAAAGTTTATTGGAGGCTTGCTTACAGTTTCAGAGGATTAGCATCCAAGGTGCTGAAGCAGTATTAGAGAGAGGGCTAACTGGGAATGAATGGCGTGGGCTTTTGCATCCCCACTGACACACTCCTCCAACAAGGCCACAAGGCCCTCCTAGTCCTTCCCAAAGAGTTCTACCAACTGGGGATCAGGCATTCAATGTATGTGCCTGTGGGGGCCATTCTCATTCAAACCACTGAACTGTAAATATTTGGTGGGGTCTGGGGTGGGAGAGCTGGGAAGTATGACTGAGTGGATTTGGGTTTCAGCTGGAGCTGGAGCTCCCCAGAAGTCATGTACACATTTATGGTACAGTGTATGTGCAGATATTCTTATGTCAGCTTGACACAAGCTAGAGCCATCAGAGAGGAGGGAGCATCAACTGAGAAATTGCTTTACTAAGACTGGGCTGTAGGCAAGCTTTGGGGGCATTTTCTTAATTAGTGATTAATGTGGGATGGCCCAGGTCATTTAGGTGCTGCCACCCTTGGACTGGTGGTCCTGGGTTTATGGGAAAGCAGGCTGAGCAAGCCAGGAAAAGCAAGCCAGGAAGAAGCACTCGCCCATGGCCTCTGCATCAGCTCCTGCCTCCAGCACTCGCCCATGGCCTCTGCATCAGCTCCTACTTTCAGCACTCGTCCATGGCCTCTGCATCAGCTCCTGCCTCCAGGTCCCTGCTTTGTTTGAGTTCCTGGCCCAATTTTCTTTGATAATGAACAATGATGTGGAAACGTAAACAAAATAAACCCTTTCCTCCCCAAGTTGCGTTTGGCCATGGTGTTTCGTCATAGCAACAGAAAGCATAAGGGTAACTGTGAAAGGGTAAAGGGGGTCTTGATAGCTTTGGGGGTCCTGGGCCTGCCTGCTGCTCCTCACAGGGAACAAGGAGGCTGCTATAGAGGGCTCTCTCCGAGTAATAGATCCATCCTGTCATCCTGTCCATTTCTGTTGGTTTGATCCTAAGTATATACCATGGCGTGTTTTGCAGCGAGAAGAGGTGGAAAGCCTGGGAAAGTGTCCTACAGTATAGCTTGGCCATTGTTTTCTAGCCCCTTCTGGGATGAGACACACTGCCCACAAAACCAGCCTCAGATGGATGGTCTCAAAAGGCTGTGTCGAGTATCTGAGTGACTCGTCTCCCCTGTGGGCATACACACGTCTCTCCTGCCTGTGTCATACACTTGAAATATTGGTGTCACGTATCAAATCAAGCCCCTGTTGTAAGGTGAGCTCAGAGAGAACAAAAAAAGGAGAAAGGCAGGTGGGCAGCAGTGGAGATGGAAAGCTGCTTACAGTGAGCACACTGCAGCCTGGACCCGTGACCCTTACATCTGTGGGTGTCTGAGGCGGAGGAGAACTGGGTGCACAGAGGGATTGATGTTCTCAAGGATGACCAGGAAGGGCAGAGAGAGGCTAGGCTGCCTGCACCTCAGACAACTCTAGGACCCAGAAAGCCATAGAAAGGCTAGATTTGTCACTTGAAGATGCCAACTAGGGAAACACAGAATTGGCTTTGTCCTTACTTTGTGTGAAATGGATATCAAGGCCACTCTTGGTTCAGGATCCCTCTGGAGGAAGAGAAAACTAAAGCAGACCCTTACTGTGTCAGCCTTGGGGAGCCTCCTCCCAGGGATTATGGTCAAGTCTGGACTTGATTTTCATTTCAGTATCTACAGTTTAGCAATCAGGACAACTTTTCACAAGATGGAGCAAGTCATAAGCAGTTGGCTTCATACTGCTTCAGAAACTGAATGTGTCTACATATATTTGGATGTGTCATCTTCCAGAAGAGACTTGATTCCATCCAATTCCCTGTTTACAGCCCAGAGAGTCTATACCAGTGGTTCTCAACCTCCCTAACACTGTGACCCTGTAATACAGTTCCTCATGTTGTGGTGAACCCATAAAAGTACTTCTGTTGCTACGTCGCACCTAATTTTGCTACTGTTATGAATCATGATGTAAATATCTGATATGCGGGGTATCTGACACAACCCCTGTGAGAGGGTCATGGCAGGTTGAGAATTGCTGGTCTATTCTGTTCAGTGTGACATCTCTGCCGGTTTAACTTAGCCAGGACTTCTGAGCTGCCAGGCTGGCTCTCAGCTTGATGCTCGAGATTCAGGGGCATTTTGCTAAGTCAGCTGTATTTGCAAAAGTATTTCTTTTGCCCTTAGATTAGATTAGATTGTTGAAATTGTTGTTTTTGCTTATTTTTAAAGCCTTAATTTAACTTTTTAAAATTTTAAATGTAAAGAAAAACTTCTACTTTTTCTGTTGTTGTTGTGGCTGGTTCATGTGACTCAAAAGAACTGACACTTCTTCCTGACTCTTGGCGACGTTTTTCTGACGTCCCCATGATCCCCACCTGTAAGTGTTCTGTGGCATGGCAGCCTACTGCATGGTGAGCCATGTTAGGGTGTGTCATAAGCAGCCACAGACAGTGAATGCATAGAGATCTGAAGTATGTGCCTGACACCTAAGAATCTCAGAGATCTTCTTGCCGTGAAGTTTACAGCCTTAGGGAAAGGGCTGGTTCTTCAAGGAGATGACTCAGAAGCTGCAGGCTTCGATTCCTGAGTCCTCTCTAGTCTTCTCTCATACTTGCTACCTCCTTTTATGCTATAAAAAAAAATCATCCTTTGTCTTCTTACTTTGCTATCAAATGGATGAAAATCAATTCCTAAACATGCAATAAGAGGCTGAGTGAGCCTGGGAGATTGTCACCTACATCTTAAATTTGGGGACCCATGCATAGAAAGAGAGTATGTTTCTTAAGGACATGGATACAAAGTACCACGAGGCGGGATTGCAAGGCAACCTACTAGGTCGTAGAAATCTGAATCTGATGTCAGCACTAGGGCTTCCCTCTGCACCTGCCAGGAAAAGAGCCCTTCTTGTGGGCTTGTGGGTGGCTGCCACCTTCCTCCTGTGTGTCTGTCTCTGTATCAATATTTCCCAGGTTCTTAAGGACACAAATCGTATTGAAATGAGTCCCCACCGTCATAACCTCATTTTAACTTCTTTCCTTTGTCAGACCCTATCCAAATAGAATAGGATTGTGAGGTACTAGGTGCTCCACTGAGTTTTAGAGGTGAGGGGCACAATTTAACTCACAACCGTATGCATATGTATCCATGTATGTGTGCACACACACACTCTGAAAAACATCTTGGTGCTTCTACTTAAGAAATCAATGACCCTGTCTTCCATCGTCTAGGTTGGGAGATCAGAATCCTGCTGAAGGCTCTGTGTGTGTGTGTGTGTGAGTGTGTGTGAGTATGTGTATCCCTGCATATTCTAGATTCTTCTCTCTCCTGCCATCTCAGGGAGTGGCTTAAGCCTTCAAGATTTAAGGACTGGACTGTTTTGCTGGGATTTGAAGGACAGTCAGGCAGCAGAGAAGCCTAGTGAGGAGGGCATGGGTTTGCTGCTGGCTTCTATGGCTGTGGCCCACTCCGGCTACAGATCCTGTGACAGTTCTTGCTGTCCTCGAGCCACAGCTGCCATGTCAGTAAACAGGGATAATACTAGGGATCACAGGGAGTAAATGATGTCACTTACCAGACATGCTTAGTATAGGGCCTACCCAACAAAGGACTTACGATGGCCATTGCGGTGTGTGTTCTAAAGGAGTACACAGGACTGTTCTCTTCATCTTGTTTCTGTGGGAAATAGTAGTGATAGTTGTCTCTATTCGCAGAGCACTTTACGGCTTTATAATTTACTTGTCTAGTTTATTCTTAGAGCTTTGTGGAAAAAAGCAGTTTATTTTATTTTTAGGTTTATTTTTTAATATACGTATTTCTTAATTATGTGGCTATATGGGGGAGGGATGTGTACATGTGGGCAGATGCTTTGGACATCCAGAAGAGGATGTTGCATCCCCTGGAGCTGGTTTGTGAGGCATCTGGTGTGTGTGTGTGTGTGTGTGTGTGAACCAAACTTGGATGTTCTACAAGAGCAATACATGCTCTCATCCATGCCACTCTCTCATCAGCTCTGACACTGATTGGTTGGTTGATTGATTGATGATTGATTACCTTGTGTGTGTAGAGGTCAGTTCTCGCCTTTCTCTCCTGAGCCATCTCACTGACCTGATCTATTTATATCTGGAAGGGGTGGAGACAAGGTCTCTGACCCCAGCTGGCCATGAATTCCTTTGATCCTCCTGCCTCTACCTCCCAGGTGCTGAGGTTACAGGCATGCACCACCAGGAGTTTGCCTTATTCTCATTGTCCACTGGGCAACTGAATTGGAGAGTCATGGATGGCAAAGAGCAGTTCTAGAAGTGAGCTTTTGACTTTCTCGTGCATGGCCTGTATGAAAGACCTTGTTGCTTTGCAAAGATACCTCAAAGCACAGCCTTTGCCACTGGGAGTAACCCTGATACACTGCTGGCTGAGCCTCACTTGCCTGAAGTGCTTGGGGCCAGTGTGTTTCTGAGTTCCGATGTTTGGGGATTGAGGAATATTTGCATGGATGTATTAAGAAATCTCAGGAGGAGACACGTGTCTGAACTAGACTTTATTTATGTTTCCTGTTTGCTTTTCAGTCTCTGATTTTGTACCGTATTTCTTGTGCCCTTGGAATTTTAACTGCAGCCTCTCACGGAAGCTTAGGCATGGCATTGTTCAAATGTGGCTTCATGTCCATACTTGAAATCTTCCAGAGAGTTCAGATTTTGGATGTCTGTATCAATGGTAGTCAACCAATGTATCTGTGTGTGCCAGTTCCCTCCAGGTAAAAACAGTTCAGTGTTGTTTTACTCTTGAACAGTGCTCTAGTGCATAGCTGGGAGGGTACGCCATGTTTACCATGGGACAAGTACTATCTAAGCGGTAACTCCCCAGAACTGGGATTGCTGTATCAAAGGCTCAGCGCCTTCATAACCTAACAGACATGGCCAACTGAGCCCCTACACTGAGAGAACTCTTTGGCACTCCCACCAGTACTGTGGAAGACAGACTTCTGTGCAAGGCTACGTTGTTAGGCTTGGGATTCTTGCCCATCTGATCTGGTGTGATCCAGTATTTCGGTGTAGATTTGATTTACATTTCTCCCTCTTGATGAAGCGGAGCATCATTTTCAGTGCATGAGAGCTGCCCGTGTTTCCCTTCTCTGTGAACTGTCTGTTCGTATGCTTTGCCCGTTTTTCTGATGATTTTCCGATCTTTCATGTGAGTTCTGGAGCTTTTTACTTTCTGGCAGGAGGAACCCTTTGTCTGGGAACTGAAACATTTGCCCCAGGTGGTCATTTGATGCCTTTCTTTTCTTTTCTAGTCTCATCCTCTCTCTCTCTCTCTCTCTCTCTCTCTCTCTCTCTCTCTCTCTAAATGTGAGTGTGTGTGTGTGTGTGTTTGTACATCTATGTATATCTATGTCCTTCCCCTCCCTTCCCCTCCTCCTCCATTTCTCTGTGTGTGTTTGTATGTGTGTCTGTCTGTCTGTCTGTCTGTCCCTTCCCTTCCCCCTCTGTCTCCCTCTATCTCCCTCTATCTGTGTCTGTGTCTGTGTCTGTGTCTATGTCTGTGTCTGTGTCTGTCTCTCTCTCTCCTTCCCTCCTTCCCAGTGCCCCCCATTTCTTTGAACAGAGCTAAGGCCCTGTCATCCATGCCCCACTGACCCCATTTGCCCTGTGATTTTGTTCACTGTAATTTTTTTCAAGTCCATATCCCAGACTTATATATAATAGAAATGATCTGAAATAATGTGGAAATAGTTGGCTGTCAGCACAGAAACCCATAGAATGTTGGTTTTGGGAAGGGTCAGAGGTCAGCCAAACCTCCAGTTACAAACGGATGGCTTGTGGTTGGAGATTTCCTGTAGATAAGTTTTCTTTGGCTTACTTAGGATGGGCCCATTCAATGCCTTTAAACTTCTTGAATTAGTCTCCAGTACTGTAAAAATCATATGATCTCACTTTGCTTTTAAAGTAGCAGGAATTGCTGCTGCACTTGCTGTGTGGCCACAGCTGGAGGGAAGCAGTCTCACCTCTCACCCGCATCCCAGCAGTGCTCAGATCTCCACTCCTCCCTCCTGGACCCCTAAAATGGAGGGTTCCCATCACCCTCGTCCATTTATCCCTGCTTAACTGTGTGCTGCACTTTATAATGATGAAGTTCAGGAATGTGTTCTTTTTCAAAGTAGGCGTGTGAGAAGTGGTGATGTGGGAAGAAAACTAGTTAAGAGCATACTACTTGGTGGAAATGTGGAACCTTGGCCGCTTCCTGCAGCAGGCCTCTGTACAGGGAGTGTGCAAGTAACACGCCAGGACCACTTTGTGTGCTGGACCCAGGACACATTTTGCTGTGACTCTTGACCATTTACTTCACTAATTTAATAGCCGAAATACATTACCCTTCTAGAGACATACAAGTCTCCACCAACATTGTGTCCTTCCTGAGCACAATGGTCTACAAGGGCCACTGGATAATAAAAACAGCATGATTTTGTTGTTGTTGTTGTTGTTGTTGTTCTTGTTCTTGTTTTTTTATTTGATTGTTTGGTTGGTTTTGAGAGAGGGTTTCTCTATGTAGCCCTGGTTGTCTGGTACTCTGTAGACCAGATAAGCCTTGCACTCAGAGATTCACCTGTCTCTGGTGGGATTAAAGGTGTGTGCCACCACCACCTGACCAGTGTGATTTTTTTTAAGCAATTATTTTTTTAAAGATTTCTTTTAATTTACTGTATGAGTCTTTGCCCACGTATATGTGTACCACATGCCTACACAGGTCATTTAGAAGCATTGGATCCTTTGAAACTGGACTTAGAGATGGTTATTAGCCACCATGTAGATGCTTAGAACTGAACTTGGGTACTTAAAAACCAGCAGCAAGTCCTCTTAACCTTGGCACCTGCCATCTCTAGCTCCAGAAGCTGTGTCTTATGTGTTAGTGAGCAACTGATTTTAAAATACTTTTTAAAAACCAGGTATGAGTTTGTTTGAGCAAAGTTCCAGTTCCCATAACTCATTAGAAAATTGGAACCACACTATTGTCTTTTCTTCTCTGATCAAACAAGAAGTAGCTATTGAAGAAAGTAGTAGTGGTGATATGTGACTCAGTGTACCTTTGGAGAATCTGGATGCGATGCTGTTCCTTGTAATAGGAGAAAGACTCAAAGGAGCAACATATTGCCTGAGATGAAGCCAAAGATCACGTGGTGGAGTTGACCTTGAGGGAGCATTTAGAGACTGCTAGCAGCTAGGAGAGCTGAGAAATGTCCACATCCCTGCAACCACTTGCCTAGCCCGTGTCCCAAGACAGTTCCGAGGGTTGGTTGGAACACACCGTAATGCTCCTTGAAGAATTCTGAGGTGGTGACTAGGGCTACTACACACACAGGCAAAGTCCCAAAGGGATTTGGGACTTGTTTCCAGCAGCCAGTTCATTGTCCTGTTGCTCCACCCCCATCCTCTAGCAGGGCCCTTGACTCTGTCCCACCATCTGGAGACCCGCAGGTACTGACTGATTTAATGGTGACTGACTGATGGCTGTTGCCCAGCCAGAAGTGTATCTTTTAAGTCTTCCCGGGCTTCCTGCTGCTAAAGAAGTTCACAGAGCCCCCTGTCCTCTATAAAGCCTATACAGTCTCTCACCCTGCAGCCCCACCCCCACCCTCCTCTGACCTTAGCCTAAGTCTACTAAGCATTTGGTCATTTCTGGCCTCAGCCATTCAACTGTGATTCAGTTATGGCAAAACACACAACAGAAATTTAATCTTGCTTATTTTTAAGTAAACGGGTAGTAATGCTAGATACTCTCACAGTTTGTTCAGCCAATCTCCATAAGTGACTCAGATAATCTGAAACTACCTCCATTAAGCTGCACCCCATTTCTTCTGACATTCCACTCTGCCTATAAGAATTAGACAGCCAGTCCTGGGGATCCTGAACCAGTACGTTCAAATAGTTTTTATCATTTTGTGACGGACTTATTTCACATGGCATAAAGTCAGGGTTGAAGCATCTGCCTAGTTTTTTTTTTTTTTTCTTTGAAGGCTCGGAAATATTTCAGTATGTACATACCACATTTTGTCTGTCTAGTCATCCATTGATGAGTACTTGAATTCTCTGCACTTTGTTTGTTTGTTTGTTTGTTTGTTTGTTTTTGAGGGTTTCTTTGTATCCCCAGCTATTCTGGAACTCACTTTGTAGACTAGGCTGGCCTAGAACTCAGAAATCAGCTTGCCTTTGTCTTCCAAGTGCTGGGATTTTAAGGTGTGAGCCACCACTGCTTGGCTTTGCCTTCTTTTTTTTCCCCATCTTGAATACCATTGTGTACATGCATATGTAAATATTTCTGATCTCTTTGCATTGGGAAATTTTTGCATATCTGTATTAAGAAATCTTGGGAGGAGGGGAACCCATGTTTGAACTAGATTTCATTTATTTCAAATTTACCTTTCATTTACAGAAAATGATTTTGTACAGTGTTTCTAGTGTTTTCTTTGTGTGTAGTTGGGTGCATATTTGTGGGTGTGTGTGTGTATGAGGTCAGCTTTTGATATCATTCCTCAGGGCCGTGAGACAGAGTCTCCCATTGGCATAGAGCTTACCAAGTGGGTTTATTGGCTGACCAGCAATCCCACAAAGCTGGCTTTTTCTACTGACCCGATGCTAGGATTACAAGCACACCGCACCCAGCTTTTCTTGTAGGTGCTGAGGGTAGAACCCAAATCCTTACACCAGAAAGACTTTGCCAACTGAGCCATCTCTCCAGCCCTCAAATCCTGCTTTCAGTTCTTTTGAATGTGTACTCAGTAGTAATGCTGGAAGCTATATTAATTACTTTTTAATTTTTCTGAAGAACTGCCATATGATATTCTGTACTGGCTGCACTGAGGTATATTCCTACCAAGGAAGCACATAGTTCAATTTCTTGACATCCCTAACATTTTTTTTAAGATTTATTTATTATATGTATGTATACTGTAGCTGTCTTCAGACGTTCCAGAAGAGGGCGTCAGATCTCATTTCCGATGGTTGTGATCCACCATGTGGTCGCTGGGATTTGAACTCAGGACCTTTGGAAGAGCAGTCAGTGCTCTTACCCGCTGAGCCATCTCACCAGCCCCCTAACATTTTTTTAATTTAATGGTAGCTATCCTAGTGGAAAGGCTATTGTGATATTCATCTCCTCGATGCTCAACATTGTCAGACAGTCCTGGGGCTGTCAGCATGCATGGTCCACCAGACTGGGCTCATTGCATTAATTTTAAACTGCTCACACTTGGTTGAGTCTGGGTCCCATTTTACCTTGTGTTGATTTTGATGATAAAACTCTGTATGTGTGTAGTTCTTTTGTGGTTCCAAACTGTGCCCTAGTTTTGTACCCTTTGTCCCTCTTTTGTGAGGAAGGCAGAAAAACAGAACCTAGTCCTGCAGGTAGTTGCACCTCCTGCCTGGCCTTTGGATCCTCAGCTGGATCCCAGGGTGGCTTTCTGACAGCATCCTTACCTGCAGGCCTGTTCCTGTTCACTGCTGCTGAGTACATTTCTCATAATACAAGTTTTAACACTTGGCTGTTTAATTCAAGCTCTTGGATGGTTCTACACGTCCCTTAAAATAAAGACCACACACTTCAGTGGCACATAGGATACCCATGACAGCCTTGTCATTTACCCTAACCTTGATCACCTGCCCTGAGGCCCTGAGCATGGAATGCCCATACAACTGTATGTATGTATGTATGTATGTATGTATGTATGTATGTATGTATGCATGCAGGCATGCCTGTACCCAGATTTCCATAATGTCCTGGTCTTTCTGGCCAGTAAGTCTTAGTACCTACACCCTAGCCAGAGCTCATCCTTGCCTGCTGCAGCCTCTGCCTGCCTCTTGGCAGTGGAGCCTGTCTGAAATGTAACTTCCATTTTTCAACCCCCAGTTGGATGTGGCCCCACAAGGCAGTGCCTCTCACTGAGTAGGTATTTGTAGAGAGGCAGAGGGAGATAGAAAATGAAAAGTGTGAAATTTTCTTCTTCATGTCTCTGATCTAGACACTGCCCTCTGTCCCGTTCTCCCCCTCCAGGGTGGCCGAAGTTAGCGGGAACTCCCATGGTGACCCAGCTCAGCACTGCTTCTTTCTCTGGCCACCCTGAAACAAACTGACCCGGCCTACCTTCTGGTAAATACATCCCAGCAGAGATGACTCATTCGTGTGACTCAGGCTCAGCCGCACAGCTGGAAGGGCAGCCAGCACGTCTTCTGGGGAGGGCGTGACAGAGCCAGAGCCCCAGGCGAGCGAGCGAGTGTGTGCCAGCCCTGGTGTCTGCACACTGGAGCAAGTCATTAAGCTGGCCTTTCCCAGCCTGCATGGTTGAGTGGAACTCAGAGCTGGGGACAGGAGGCAGAGGCAGGAGGATTGACATATGTTAAAGATCTACATGTGTAAAAACAAAACAATTCTTCTGCCTGACTTAATATTATTATATAATAATCCACCATTTGCTAAAGGCCCACTGTGATTTCAAACACTGTGTTGTAGACTTCATCCTGTTTAATCTTTACAGCACACAAGTAATAGCAAATATATAAGTATATATGACACACACACACACACACACACACACACACACACACACACACACGCGCGCGCGCGCGATATGCCATACTCTTGATGCATTAGCTACCTTTCGAATTGCAGTGCCAAAAGCAAACAAACACCTGACAATGGCGGGTTAAAGAAGAGAGGGTCTACTTGGGCTCAAGTCCTACCGTGGTGGGGACGGTGTGGCACGGGAGCCTGAAGCAGTTCCTTTCATTGTATCTGCAGTTGGGAAGTGCTCAGCCTTCTCTCTTTAGGGAGGGTCTTCCCTATTCTGTTAAACACTTCTGGAAACACTTTCCAAGACAGACCCAGAAGTGTGCTTCCATGGTGGTTTTAAACTCAGTCAGGTTGTCAGGATCATCCCACAGAACTTAACATCGCTTCATGTATTTTCTGTGACACAGAAGCTCTTAGCCATACTTTAGAGGTAGAAGCCTGAGGTTCGGAAGGAGACCTTACAGAGAGAGGTGCTTCATGGTGCCATGGGAAGTAAAGGGCAGAACTGTGACCTAGAGGAGGAAACTGAGGCTCAGAAACATTAGTCATTTACTCAAAGACATGTGATCGACAACCTATGTGATCTACAACCACGTACACATGGTGATAAGAACTTAGGCCTTCCCCATGGGTGCTTCCCAAGGACCAAGTCTAGAGGTGAGGCAGGATGCCGGGGCAGAAGCTTCCTTCTGAGCCAGAGGCTGTAGCAGATGAGGACCACTTGAGAATACCCTGTGTTTTCCATCTTTTCCCCCTGTGAGGTCGTATAGCATCTCCATGCCTGGGGGATGCTGACCAGATCCTTTTTACCCCACAGACAGTGAGACAGTGCACTACCATTATGGCCCAAAGGACCTGGTCACCATCTTGTTCTACATCTTCATCACCATCATCTTCCATGCTGTGGTCCAGGAGTACATCTTAGACGTAAGTGACCGGTTTGGATTCTGAGGTCAGAAGCTGCTGACCCATTAGGATGTCAACCCTCTTCCTTGGAGAAAACCACAGCTCTGATCCATTCTGTCCTCTAACTTAGATCCTTTAGTTGGCCCCCGAGGCTGACTCCTTCACCATGCATTGCCTCTGCCCTCTCTGTCAGAGTTCGTTAGTTCACATCTGGGGGAGGGAGCTGTCTGAAACACAGCATGAGCCATGAGCGTATCCTCAGGACTCCATGAAGCACAGCTGGACCAGAAGGTGTTTTCTTTCCAAAGTAGCTCACAGCCTTAACACTTACTGCTTTCTCAAAGTGCTTGCCTGAAAGTCAGCACCCCATGGGCACACAGTAGGCTTATGCTAAATAGCTTGAGTTGTAAAGAGTTTGAACTCCTAACTCTGTCTCAGAAAGGGGAAACAGGAGTGCATAATCTGCCAGGTATCAGTGTATTAATGTGTGGAGTTTTCTTCCTTCTTTAGAGAATCAGCAAACGCCTTCATCTCTCCAAGGTCAAACACAGCAAGTTCAATGAGTCTGGACAGCTGCTTGTCTTTCATCTCAGCGCGGTGGCATGGTGCTTCTACGTGATAGTAACAGTGAGTAGTTCTCATGATGGCTGAAGAGTAAGCCGCCAAGCACTCTCTTCTCTGCTGATGACGTGACTTTGAAGGGCTTAAAGATAAGAGAAAGAGCCAGGAACAGCCATCATAGAATTGAAACTCGTTTTGCATTGCCCTGGTGTTGTAGTGAAATAGTGTAGATGCTACTTAATAGAGTCATACTCTCTTGAGGATGGACTTGTTACAGTTTTTACTCAGGTATCCACAAAGCTATGTATTGTTCTACCAGCCCTGTCTTCAGACATTGTCCCACAAGGTTATTTTTGCCCCCAGTACTGAGCTTTGTACATGTTCTTCCCTTGAGCCATGCCCACACCCACAAATTTATATTCACTTATTACCCCTGATGCTGACTTAAGAGTCCCAACTTCATTTTTCTCAATGTGTTCACAGCTGTGCACTTCCAATGCACCAAGCATGGAAGCATGGCCTGGGCTTAGAAGTCTGGCTGTATTTGAGTCACTATGACAAAATAACCTGATACAAACAACCGGAAGGACCCTGAGGAACATTTTATGGAACATGTTGCGCAGAGCGGCTCACCTCATGGTGGACAGGAACCAAAGACACAGAGAGGAGGGAACCAGGGTCAATGTGCTCCCTGGAAGGGCATGTCCCAGAGACCTACATCCTCTGGGGGGTCCGCCACCACACAAAAGTGTACTACCAAACTCAATATCCATAATTTATACCACAGGATCCAGTCACTTCTCTAAAGCCAGAGCCCTGATCATCGTACCAGGGACCAAGCTATAATAAACATGCAAGTTTTAGGGATATATTTCATGTATAGCCAATTAGCAATGGCTAATGTTACCCATCTGGACATAAAAGCCATATATATATATATAATCTCCATTTTCCAGACAAGGACACTCTGGATTGTGTTTTGGGATTCACTGTAAGGAGATCCTGCCTGTGTTACTATTCTGTTAGTGCCCACTGTCATCTGGAGCACCTCTTGTCTGGAACCAAGTCCCACATTAGCTACCTGACCTCAGATTCTTCTCTGCTCCAGTGCGTCCCCTCTGCTCTCACTGACAAGACATGGGCCCTCCCGTTGTAAGGAACACTGAATGCCAACTGCATAGTCTCAAAGCAGGAGGCAACATGTCTTCTTTGTGTGTTGCCTTTATCCCTGTTATTAGTTCATCTCAGAATACTTTTTCCTGAGCTGCACGCTAGGAATTTTAAATGGGAGACCAAAGACTTCTGACCTCTGTGAGGGGGCTCCTGCATTCCACTGGAAGTAGACAGTGTTGCACTGCAGGAGCAGGGCAGTTCCCCATGTGTTGCAGAGCCACACAGGCCCAGTGCATGGGTGCAGAGCCACGCAGGCCCAGTGCATGTGCAGAACCACACAGGCCCAGTGTGCTTTAGCATCTTGGACCTCCTCAGCTTCCCAACACTGAGGCCATGCTCACCTCTCGGAGGCCTTAGCTGCTTGAGGCAAAAAAAAAAAAAAAAAAAAAAAAAGCCTCAGAATACTAAAGACACTGGACTGTTTTTTGTTTGGGGGGGCACAGGGGTAGGGGGCATCGCCTCGTCTCTGAATCCCTTCAGCCCTTGCACCCTCACCCCAGCATTCCACCCCAGCTGTGCCAAGAAGGGATCAAACTCAGAGTCTTCTTGAAGAGATGCTCTTAGGCCTTTTACCTTGTAGAGAGCCCATTCCCCCACTCAACACACTCAGCCGTATAGGAGACCAGGGAGTCATTTGGGCTCCTGGCCTAACTCTAGTCGCCTCCTCTGTCCAGACCATCGGCATATGAGGTGGGGCATTGAAGACTCTGAGAAGTCGGTTTGTAAAAGGAGTAAAAACACCTAGCTTTCAAATCATCAGTTTCTGTGGAGATGGGGTTGGTCGTGGTTTCTTCTGTTTCCTTCACCTTCCAAAGTCAGCAAAGCCTGCCTGTTCTGCCTTCAGGATTCTGAAATTCTCAGCACAGCTTTCTACATACAGGTCATATGGCCCTGGCATCCCTAGTAGGGATGAGGGATACTCTTTTCTGGTTCAAAGGACAGTTGCACAAGGACGTCCATATGTGGCTCTAGCTGTCATTAATGTAAAGGATACAGAACCCAGGCCCCTCTGCCTTTTGCCTATACTGCAGTGTCTCCCTTGCCTAGAGTCTCTTTCCATTGTGGGGCCTCACTCCTCTCAGCCCATGATCTGCTCAGCCAGATGGATCTCTTTAAGGCCTGAGCTAAATCATGTGTCCTCCTACTTAAAATAAGTTCCCCTCACAGCTGCAGCGAAATTGTTTTCTCTTCCTTGCTTGTGTGACCTGGGCCCTGGAGCCTTGCTGGTGACATCAGCAGGGACTTAGCACTCTATGTCCACCTCTGCTCTTCCTGCTCTCCTGGCCGGTCCCCTAGTCCACTAGCATCATTCCATTCCTATGGTGAGCCCTTTCCTGCCAGCTGTCCTCCACCCAAGTCCAACTTCCTCCAAACAGCCTCCCCGTGTGGATTTTCCACACTCTGCGCCTCCCTGGTGCCTTCTGTGTGTCTGACGCAAGCTGCCTGCTAAGAGGCGCGAGGCTCAGTGTTAAGGCTGCAGCCTTAGTGTGCTCTCTGGCACGTGCCGAGTGCTCAGTATCAAGTCTTAGGCTGATGAAGAAGCTATGGAAGGCATCTCCTTACCTTTTTATAAAAGGTTTGTTCTTATTCGTCTTTGTTTTAGTCTCACATGCGCGCACACGCAGACACACAGATAGGTAACACACATATGTAAATGGGTGCCCATGGAGGGCAGAAGAGGGTGTCAGTTAAGAGCATTTTGACCCACCTAACATGGACACTGAGAATAAACTCAGGTCCTCTGGGAGAACAATCTAGGTCTTTCTAGCTGCCCTTCATTAGTTTTTTTAAGTAATGAGTTAATTTTCAAAAACATCATTGATGATCAAGGTTTTGCTGCTGTTAGAGTTTAAAAAGCCAGCCAGAATTACATCAAATTCCCTACCAGAAATTCCAGTTTTACCTGAGTATTTGACACAGATATTTTCCACAGGTTATATGCAAATAGAATGCTGATGAGTGAGGTTAGATTTTCTAAGAATGTCAAGAGGAGGAGAGTAGAGAGGGACTAGGGAAGGAAGGGGAACTGAACCCCTACTTCCTGAAGGATGCACTGTCCCCCCACCCTGTCTCACCAGATGTCTGACTTGCTATGTAAAACTCCAAATTCAGTAGTCAGTGAGACAGAAAACCGAGAGTCAGACTGGTTGCTGTATACAGTTGCCTTGGAGTGATTATGAATTGCCTGGTTTTGTTTTTGTTTTTCATTCTGTGATAGGCAAACGACACTGAGGCTCGCTTTGTTATGTCTAGATTTGGGTAGTTTTTTGGTTCTTGTTTGAACAGCAGAAAGGAAGGCTGCTAGGAAAATAGGAGGAAGTGCTCCAGCACGCTGAGGCCTAGCGTGGGTAGATGTCAAGAACAGAAAAGAACACGGTATTTGACCTGGACCCCCACCCCGACCCCCAGATACCTGTTGAGGCCGTGGCTTGGGCCGGAAGGGGATACTATGGCTGCTGTGTCTGTCACATGCGACCCTGGAACTCAGGCGCCTTGGCATGCCTGAACTTGGAGGCAGCCAGCCCCAGCCCTCCCTTATCCTCCTTCAGACAGCTGCCTAGACAGGGCTAGAAAGGGCTCCTCACAGAGCATGAGTCACTTCTCTGACTCTTAACTCCGCCTTCTCCAGTCCCAGCGGACTGGACATTTGTGAGCAGGCTGCATTTTTCTGAGAAGTTTTTTTAGGCTTCTTGGCTTCCAGGTTCTGACTTCTCTGTCTCCGAAGTGAAGAGGCCTGTTTAAAGTGAAGAAGTTCCTGTTTAAACACACAAGCCCATCCAGACCTTGGGTCTCTGGGACACCAAGGCTCCTGGCCAATCTTTTTGACAGAAATGTATCCACACACACACCACCACCGCCACTGCCACTGCCACCGCCAGTCTAGGAAGCACCACTCTTCATGTTAAATGCATAGCTGCTTTCTCTAAGAAAAGGCTATCTCACCCTTTAGGGTTTTCTGAATGGACTCTGAGTGTGGCTCTTTAGGTATCGCTGTGCCTGAGTGCCGAGGTCTGACAGAGGCACAAATGTGTGTGACATATACGGGGATGAGACAGAGAGCAGTGGTGTGGGTATGTCAAAGGTCACTGCTACCACCCCCATGGCTGGAGCCCAGTGCAGGTCTGTGCCTCACTGTGTGTGTGACCCAGGCAAGTGGGAGGAAGGGAGGGGTGAGCAGAGAGTGTAATTGGGATTGTAGGGGTTGGGGGAGACCTCTTCTCTCCCAGTCTACACTACAGATACACTAAGATACCTGTGATACAGGTATCGTGATTGGCTGCAACCCTTACGTCACCTAGCTAGCTCACTGTGCTAGGGAAGCCCAGGGTTGTAGCTTCAGGACTGTGGACAGTACTCAGCTTGCACGCTGTAGGTGCGAGGAAACACAGCTTCCAGTCATTTCCAGGAGCTCTGTGGACTTTGATCTTCCCAGCCCCCAGCCCTGATGAGCCCTGCCCTGCATCCCAGGGGAAGCCTAAGTAAGGTTCTCAGACTCTCCGCTGACAGTCTCATTCCCTGAAGCTCTGGGATGAGGAGGTTGGAGGCCCAACTCAGATTGCAGCTAGCTTACTGAACAAACCTCATTTCAGATCTTTCCAGACTGTGCCTTCATTTTGATTTTTTTTTCTGCAAGAGGTGACACTTTGTCTAGATGATAAGAGCCCCTCCTGGCTTGATTTGGTTTTGATGGTGTGTTTGGTTTTCTTCAGAAAAGAGTTGTTGAGAACATTCATTTCTCAGTCACTCATTCATTCAGTCAAGTACCATTCTGATTGGACCCTTGCTGGACCTGGATCGTTTACTCCTGTGTCCCATAATCTTATAGTAGAGATCCATCTTGCCTGTGTACGAATGCAATAGGTCTTCGGCTGAGGGGATGGCTAGTTAGTATTTCTATTGCTGTGAGAAAACACCATGACCAAAAGCAACTTAGGGAGGGAAGGGTTTATGACCCTACAGTTTGGTGTCCATCCTCCAGGGAAGTCAGGATCACAGTGTATCCACAGTCAGGGGACACAGCAAGATAAATGCTGGGATTCAGCTCTCCTTCTCCTTTTTATCCTGCCTTGGACTCCAGCCCATCTGGACGTGACACCCACAGTATGAGCCTTCCTTGGCCCAATTTAGAAACCTCCTTGTCGACACAGGCAGAGATTTGCCTCATACCCAGGTGGTTTTGGAGCCTGTGAAGCTGACCGTCAATGTTATCCATCACAATGATGAGGAGAGTTCCAGTCTCCACTGGGTGTTGCTCTTCTCGCACAGCATTACTTTATTATGGAAGCAATTCCTGAGTGTGTACATGACAGATACCTCACTAGACACTGTCACATAAACACTTATTCCTGACAGTAACTCTGTAAAGTTAGTTAGCATTGCACTTTACACATGAGCCTGGGGAACCTTCGAGAGACTGACAAGCTGTTTTCAGTAGACGTAACTTCTGTCAGACCCCTCTTGAGGCACGGGTGGCCAGACCCAAGAGCATGGCACGTCACTCCACAGTTGGACACGTGCCAATGCAAGTCTTACACACTGAGGTCCTTTGTTTCCAAAATCTGTTTGTTCCTCTTGGCATCAATGATCTCTGGGCCAGTCAAGGCCCTAGCAGGTCACATGGCGGCATCTCTAAATGCCTTCTCTTCTCACCCACCACAGGAAGGATATTTAACAAACCCAAGAAGCCTCTGGGAAGATTACCCACATGTGTACCTCTCGTGAGTATCTGTGTGACTCCTTAAAGCCAGTGATGAGCAAGCTGTCACTTGAACCTGTAGAGCATGGGATCACAGGCAGTCTGTCTGATTGAGAATCTCCACTTGATGCATTATCTGTATTAGCTCCACAGAGGTACCTGTTCTGCACCGGACAGATACAAACACAACTCTAGATTTGTGTCTTATTGGAGACCCTTTAAATTCATAGCACATCTTCCCTCCATATTCATGTTCCTACTTGTGAGGCTGCCAAGACCAGGCCTGTCTCCCTCCGGAGACGACGCTGCATCCCTTAGGCCTCTCAGAGCAGCAATAGCAAAGGGTGTGGAGCTGAACAACTTAGAGCCTTTCTTGGTTATATTCAGTGGGCCTTCTCTGGGTTGACATGATGTGCTTGGTCACTATTGCTTCCTCTAATGGACATGCCCTGACCCACTTAAGTGGTCTTATACATGATGCCTGCCGTGGGCGTGGTGATCCCTGCATCCACCCCTCCCTCCCTCCCTCCCTTGCTTCTGGTCCTGCTGTTCACCCACAGTCTTGGCTTAGCCCTTTCCTTATGCTCTTGGCAAGTCCCCTAGGGATGTTTTTGGTCACACCAAGAACTCCCTCATCTCCAGCTTCCAGGTGAAGTTTTTCTACTTGGGTCAGCTGGCATATTGGTTGCACTCGCTACCTGAACTCTACTTCCAGAAGGTACGGAAGGTGAGTCTTCCCTTCCCCCACCCCCTTTAGAGGCCTCTCTTCCCTACAGCCCTCCTGTTTTCCCCAGTGACTTCTCCCTTCCCTTTCTCCGGAAGCATGATGTGTTGGCTGATGACAGGGAACAACACAGACACACAAGAGAGCGTTGTCAGGGTCTTGACTCCTCCACGAGATGTGTGCCCACTGGCAAAATACAATCTAATCCAGATATTTGATCTAGGCCGTCTCGCCATCCCCCATCCATTTTATAGTTTTCCTCGGAGTAGTGCAGAAAGCCCTCTTCCCAGTTCCTGTGTCTTCATTCCCAACCCAGAGTTGCCTTCTGGCACCAGTCTTGAATCTCCTGCCTCGGCCTTCTTGTTACTAGCCTGTGTGTGTGGTTCTGGTGTGACATGGGACCGTGGGAGTATGGAGACCTGACCCTTCCTTGCTAACTTCCCATGTTCTCTCAGTTCTATGCATATTCATTTGGAGTCTGAGCAAGCTTACTGTCTGCCCATCTCTTTTCCAGGAAGAAATTCCCCGCCAGCTGCAGTACATTTGTCTGTACCTTCTTCACATCACTGGGGCATACCTCTTAAAGTGAGTGAGCGTGGAGGGAGCCAGCCCCATTTCCTTGCCCTTTCATGCCTCTGTGCCTACCCACAGGATCACTCAGTTAGCAGGCATTTAGTGCATACTGGCTTTTAGAGGAGTACCTTGCTAACTTGGGAATACAGGCAGTAGTGGAGGACTCTCCTATCTTCAGTGATTCATTCTCCAACTGGTAAGAAAGACAATCTATAAGAAAGACTGGTGTGCTACGGTATGGACCGATAGCCAAGAGAACCCAGAGGGTTAGCCACCTGGTCTCCAGGCAGAGGCAAGGAAGGCTTCTAGTAAGGTGGTCCTTTGAACTGTGACTTTCCAGTCAGAAACTTGGCCCTTGCCACATGGTGTCCAATGCTGCTGGAGCAGTACAGTCCTACAGTTAATTTCAGCTTGTCTTGTAATGAAATAGAGAGCAGGCAGTCATATGGTTGCTCTGGAAGTGTGAAGAGTTACTACATGCGGCCTCAAGTGCCTCTTTTACAGACAGTATTTTGATGAATGAACTGTGCTTGGTAGCTGGGCTCTTCGTGAGCTTTTCATTCACAGAGTAGGGCCCAAACTCTGTGTCTGCTAGCCTTTGAGAGCTTCGCTCTAATGCCCAGATGTCTTGGGGAGCCCTGTTTCTGAGGAGCTCATAACAGGCTTCCTGTGAGACTGACCAACGTGGGGTGAATAGTGTGTGTGTCAGAGCCCATCAGCTCTCAAGCTCTGGCTTTCTGTCTTGAGGTGGAAGGTCATGGTAGCTGTCTCAGCCGTGCTCTGATGTTGGATGCTCACAGCTCACATGCAGAGGGGTTATGGTGACAGCAGGTTATGGTGACAGCATCACCCAGAAGTGTGTGTTGAGCACCACACACGGGGAGAACTTCCTGCTTCCTCAGATAGTGCAGAGTCAGATAGCAGGAAATCTAAATATATGTACCCCCAAAGCTCAGCAACCTTGTTCTAGACACCCCTTTCTGTGTATGATTCCAGCAGCATGAGCATAGAAGGGGCCAGATATCATGACGTATATGGATCAGGTTCATTGTGGGGACAAGCAGGTGAAGCGGGTGGTGACCCAGGTGAAATGGGTCAAAGTCTGGGGAGTCAGTACAAGAAAACTACTGGAAGGTACAGCAGCCAAACTGTTAGGAAGGATAAAGCACTGTCCCCCAAGAAGTGGATAGCAGAACAGAGAACAGCCTGAGCTACCACGGACCAATGGCTTCTGCTCTGGGGTGTCGTGCAGAGAGAGTAAAGCTTGTCTTTCCCTCCAGCCTGAGCCGCCTGGGGCTGATCTTGCTACTACTGCAGTACTCCACCGAGGCCCTCTTTCACATGGCTCGGCTCTTCCACTTTGCAGATGAGAATAACGAGAGGCTGTAAGTAGGGTTGCTGGATGCTGGCCTGTCCAGAGACTGATGGGGTGGAACCTGGGTATCTCAAGCAATCTGAATGGTTGAGGGGTCCCACTTTGGGTGTGAACTGTCTCCCCAAGGGCAGCCAGCATCCTACATTTATGTCTGTTCTAGAACTTCTGAAACTCTCACCTTCCTGGGTCTTGTTTGATGTTCTTTCCCCCTCTGGGTTGCTTCTGGAGATGGGGTGAAGGTTCCTTGAGTGGCTCCCAAAGCTGACATCCCTTTTCTACCCCTGAGAGCAGGTTTAATGCCTGGGCTGCTGTGTTTGGGGTCACACGTCTCTTCATCCTCACCCTTGCTGTGCTGACCATTGGCTTTGGATTGGCTCGGGTGGAAAACCAAGTGTTTGACCCCGAGAAAGGGAACTTTAACACCTTGCCTTGCAGGTGAGTTGGCAGAAGCCTGGGGTGGTGAATAGAGGGGCTCTCTGAGCACTGCCAGGTACCTACTGAACATGGCATGTCTTTACAGAAGGTTGGTGTGCAAGCGACCCTTGAATCTCCCACACAGTGACATTTAGGGACAAGTATGTTAACATCAGTCTCCTGCTTCTGTCCAACATTCTTCACTCCACAGCTTTCATGTGCTCTTGTGAGGAACTCAGTCCAAATGCAGTGTGGGGCCCCACACTTGCTCAGCAATTATGGTGCAGAGGACATTTTTCATCCCAGCGGGGTTGATCATGAAACCCTCAGAAATCTCAAGATAGAAGCTTCATCTTTTATTTCAAGCTGTGTGGTCCATGAAGCTATAGGCATTAGAGTGTGTGTGATCTCTAGGCTTGATCCACTGGCAGCATGTGATACAGGAGAAGAAAATTATTTCTGCACTCTCATATGCTAGCTCTTTCCAATATTAGCAATATTCCATCTAGATTGTTCTGAGCCAGGCATGTGGGAGAGAGAACAGCGGTGGATCTGTAGGATTCATTTGACTGTGGTGCCCATCATCACCTCAGGGCCTTCACCTCACATTGCTCAAGTGTACCAGAGAACAGACAGACTGAAGAGCACACCCTTGCTGGTGTCAGTAGCTGTGAGGAGGGCAGGCCACAGGAGCTACAGAGACCTCCTTCTGCAGGCTGTAGACCTGAACTTTGCCCACAGATCCATTTCTTCCCTCCACAGACTCAGCATGTTGCTGCTGGTGTGTGTCGCCCAGGCCTGGCTCATGTGGCGCTTCATCCACTCCCAGTTGCGGCACTGGCGGGAGTATTGGAAGGAACAGAGTGCCAAGCGTAGAGTCTCTGCTGTCCCCAGGCTTCCAGCCAAGCTCCTCAAGAGAGAACCTGGTGAGTGACACCCTGTGGCAGAGAATGGGTGGCTGGGGACTGTCGATGGGTGAAGGAAAGTTGGCACCTGGCACTTAAGTGCTCCACAAACCAGTCCTGCTGACTTCACCTCCTTGTAGACATTTTCTCCCAGCTTAGGGCACGGTAACCAGCATGTGATTGGTCATGAGCCAGAGACCCAGTGTGAGCAGGCTGGCTCTAATGGGGCTTGGCCACTGATTTAGGGCAGTACTGGGTAGGGATAGCTTCTGGCATCTAGCCAAGTTCTCCTGCAGCTGCTGCTGTTGTCAGCCATGTCCCGTGCAACCAAGTAGCCGTGTCCTCACCTGCTCTGGTGCTCTCCGTCTTGGCCCACCCCTGCCTCCCAGACTTCCCATCTCTCTTTAGGACTGACTGACTCACAGTGACAGTGTTAGGGAGGAACCATGGAGATGGGGCACACACATCTCCTTTAACTCCTGAGCATCTTCAAGTGATCCCCTGCGCTCACAGGTCCCAGCCCCGCTCAGGGCCTGCTCTGTTTACATGCCTGTTTTCTGACTCACCTGCATTTTCCCAGGCAGCTGCAGTCATTTGGATGTAAGGAAGACTTGGAATGGGGTAGGAGGAAGGGGTTCAGTGATGCTACAACTCATTGAATTTGTGGAGGTATTTTTCTCTTCTTTTTTTGTTCTTGTTGCGTTTTAGTTGAGACAGGATTTCTCTGTGTAGCCCTGGCCAGCCTGGAAATTGCTCTGTGGACCAGGCTGGTCTCAAACTCAGAGATCCTCCTGCCTCTGCCTCCACAGTGCTGGGATTAAAGGCTTTGACCACCACCTAGCCTGGTCAAAGGAATGTCAGGCCTTGTCCCTGCAATATCTTGTTCCCCATTCTTTTCTCCTTGTTACCATTCCTGTTGCTGAGACCTGTCAGAGCTCTGCGGAGCCGAGGGATTGAGGACACTGGGGGAACTAAGAGATTAAAGCCAGCATTGCTCAGATCTCAGTGTAGGCTGCTGCCCTTTCCTCAGTTTCTGTGAGTCATGGTAGGAGCCCTCCACTAAAAGATAGTCAAAGACTAAACATGTGAAGCAAAGCCACTTTCAAGCCACTAGGACAGGCAGCAACCTGCCCCAGACTGTCTCCTGGCTTCCGTTGGCTACAGCCTGCTTCCTGGTCAGATGGTCTGCCCACCACAAAGCCATGTCCCCATGACACCCCAACCCTCCATGTCTCCATTTTCCTGCTTCAGTGTCAGCCAAAACCCCATGTGTGTATGTGTCTTCTCTACATTCCCCAGGTTACCATGAAAATGGAGTGGTGAAGGCAGAGAACGGGATCTCCTCACGGACTAAGAAACTCAAGTCTCCCTAGCGCCACTGTGCTGAGAACAGGGATCCCCTGGATGAGGAAGCCCTGGTCCCAGCTCAGTCTCTCCACCCTCCTGCCCATGCTCGTCTCCACCAGCAGAAGCCTTGGCATCAAAGGGGGAGTTCCTTTCTACCTTCTAGTCTTTCTCTTCTTTCATAAACCATTCTCAATAAAGCCAAAAATCTTATACTCTTGCTCCCCTGAGCCATCTCATGGCCCCACCTCTGTCCTATCTTGAATTTTCTCAGAGGCCTACATTCTCCTGATTATCTTCCTACTCCTGCTCCTCCTGCTCCTGCTCCTGCCCCCCTCTCTCCCCCTCCCTTTTTCCCTCCTTCCCCCTTACTCCCTCTTCCACCCTTTCTCTCTCCCTCCCCCTCTTCTTCACCTTCCTCCCCTCTCTTTTTCTTTCTCTCTCTCTCCCTTCATGGCTGCTTCTCCTTCTCCTTTCTTCCTGACTTTAATGTGCAATTACTCTGATTTGTACAACCAGAGGGAGCTAAGATGGCAGTCCTGCCCTTGGGTCCCAGGGCTTGCCAATCTGAAAGCCTCTCGCCAAGGAGCCTCCCCTAGAGCTGGTGGTAGATCCCCGGTGGCCCTTGTGGACAGACAGCGGGAGGAGGAAAAGCCATCCCTCTCGGATTACAATATTCTTGGTGCTGACTGACAGTCAAGATGTAGGATTCTGGTTCTACGAGTCCTTCGCTTTGGGGACATAGTGACTTAATCCAGAAGGACAGTGTTAATTAACTATAGAGTCCCAGGACTCTAGAGAGCTTCCAGTGTGTCATTTGAATTGGAAACCAGCCTGCCTTCGCTCTCTGAGGGGACGTGCTAAGGAGGATGTGCCTTTCCCACTTGTTCCAGAAGAGCAAAGCACATCAAACAGCTGCCTCTTCTAGAAAGGTGGCTTGACAAACAGAAGAGTCCATCTGGACCATTCTCCAGCGGTGCCAGCTGCTGTTCTTTCATTACCCACCCACCAGCATCCGAAACCAAACCAAACGGTAGTTACAAACCCACCCAAGACACACTGTTCCCAAGTCCAGAGATGGCCTGCCCCAGCCCACCAGACTTGCAACCTCAACTTCATCTCTGCAGAAACAGGAAGCCCCAAGGACTCCAATGCCCACTTTGCGTTCCTCTGGCCACCCTCCCTCTGGCCTCACCTGAGTGTTCTTTAAAGTTGTTAATGTTTGTTGAGCACACCCAGAGCCTAACACCAGGACGCCTCAAGGTCACTCTTCTTGTTGCATGAGCCAACACAGCCATGTCCAGAGGAGTCTGTGACCCACTTCCCTTCGGTGTTCTTTCCTCTCTCTTCTACCTGAAGATGGGGTCACCAGGTCCTTATGGTACTTTATGAGGACTTCCAGGATGGATTTAGGCTTTAAAGGGTCCCCAAACTCTGTGCTGGAGTATAGGGGAGCAGTTCTTGGTGACACAGGATGTTAATGTTACCTAATATTCTGGCCTTCCTTTGACACCATATCTGAGACCAGAGCTTGAGTGTTTACCCATAAACAGGGAGCTGGGTCTTCAGCAAGAGCTCCCCTCCAAGCCACTGACAATGGATGTAAAATCTAACAAATTCCACAACTGAGGAATTTGGTTCCAAACACCTACGTGGCATTCTTTTTCTCTGTGTCCAGCATACACATATACAGATGCTGGATGTGTTGAGCATACAGAATAGAGATGAGATCCCCTTGGCTTCTTTTGTGTGAGCTTAGGAAACAAGACAGAATTTTGAAAACTCATTCCTCTATTCTCTCCCTCTTCTTTCATGGCCCTTCTCTGGGCATCCCCACAGAATTGATCTGGCACCTTTCAGTCAGTGCAGCCCACCTATCCTGGTAGGGATTTTAGTTGAGCTTATGCTTTGAAATACTGTCTGGAGCTGTGTGGAAGCTCAGCCAGTAGCTCCCAAGCTCACCTTACCCCATCAGTCTAGATGTCCTCCTGGACCATCTCCAAGCTAAGAGCCTGCCTCCCTAAGTTACTGTCAGGCCCTTGCCAGCTCACTGCAGGAACTTCGTCTCTAGGCTGGACTACTTATTTCCTCCTTAAGTAAATACTTGTGACAAGCATGAGATGTGAAGGTCTTGGAGGAACAGGGGTTTAAAGAGCAACTGTCTTGGATCCAGTGGTCCTGTCCCTGTGGGGGAGGGGTTTGCTATTTCCCGTACACTTAGATGCCTGAGATGATATGGATTCATTCTTTAGAAGTCTTGCAAGCTTCCTCTGTTGCTTGTTGGGATTGATCTAGGCTCTTCTAGAACATAAGGTCAGTAGTAGGAGTTTAGACTGTTCATTTCCAGAAAAGCCTGAGACCAAGGGCAGCAGCTCGCCAGCCTTGACTTCTGGGCTGTTAGCAGGCTTGGGAGAACTATGGGGTGCTTTCTCACCCACCCAGCCTCTCTGGCATTGATGTTATAGGAAAGCCAAGACATTGTGAAGTTGGCACAAACCTTGTTGCCAGAATTACAGAAACTAAGTTCCGCACCTTCCTTTGAGCATGCAGGCTAGCTTGGAATCTGAGTGCTCTGGCCCCATTCTTTGTTTTTATGCAGACTCTCCTGTCCCCAAAGTACCACACCCTTAGTGAAGGACCTGCCATACTCCTCCAAGTTTGAGATGTTCAGCACTATCTACCAGGACCAGAAGATGCTAATCACTACCTCAGTGGCCACTGCCTATCTCTCAACATCCCTGGAATGCCAGCAGGCGCCAGTGGCAGGACTGGTGGACCAAGAACCCCCTGTTGCTAGTTGCCCTCCCCAGAGGTGTGATGACTCACGGGAACGGTTACTTCTACAAGCTCCCCAGGCTTGGGTGCCTACACTATGAATTAGCTCCTTGTGTTCCTCCGGTCAGAGGTGGTCCTGGGGGAGAAGAAGCAGGCTAAAGCCAGGGAGGAGGCTTCCTGCCATTCTGGTCAGCCCTAGCCCTGTGTACCTAACTGTTTCGCAGCAGCAGCATCTGGCTAGCCTAAGAGTAAACTTTAGTCACTTCAATTTAGATGACTATGCTCTGGCTACTCACACAGTACTTTTGTAGAGTGCCTGGGACTGTAAGAGCCCCTAAAGGTTTAATCCCTTGTTCAGTCCCCTCTGGCTTTTTTTTTTTAAAGTAGGAACAGAAAGAGTGCATTTTCCAAAAGTCTACAAAGCTCACTTAGATTCCACACATCCTCAAAGAAACTTGCTGACTTCTTGCAGCTAGGGGAGACCTTCATTTGCATTTGTCTTTAATGGCTTTCAGCCTTCCTGGTTGGGTTTGCCAAAGCCTGGAGTAGGAGGAGGTATAGGATCTGGGCTTAGTGAACTTCCTTTGCTTGAGGGCCTCTGTGTCTCCAGCACATTCGTGATCTCTGGCCTCTGTTCTTCACTGGTGTGGTATGGATTGAAAGCCAGTGAGTCAGAACAGTGAGCTGGTCTTCTTCCACCTCCCTCATCCTCCTGAGCGCAGCCTCTTCCCTCAGAACAGGATGTTAGGGAGAACATCAGTGTCAGGCTTTTGAAAACATCTGTAGAATCCTTCTCCAGCCCATGGTGAGTGTGAGGAAGGTGCTGGCACCAGCTTCTCACCCGTTACCTGCCTTTTAATGCAAGTGTTAGCTCCATTACATCTGCTTTCAAAGCTCTGCAGATGAGAACAAAAGTCATACCGAGTGGCCTCTGCGAACCTTTCGTTCTTGACCTAAGCAGGTCCTTGTTCTGTCGCTGTAAAAAGTGCCTTCTATTGCCTTATGGCCTT
Source organism: Mus minutoides (assembly GCA_902729485.2). Classification (NCBI taxonomy): domain Eukaryota; kingdom Metazoa; phylum Chordata; class Mammalia; order Rodentia; family Muridae; genus Mus; species Mus minutoides. The sequence continues at coordinate 346,005 of LR753434.1, read as the reverse complement.
CACTGGTACAGTATGGCCTGGCCCAACTGCCAGGGCTCTAGGGCTGCCTGGCATACACAGCCAATGACAGCATACCTCAGTACAGCTCCAGGGAAAGGGACATGGGTTGACAGTATGTCTCATTTGTTCTGACCCGCTTTCCCCTCACACATAGAGTGAGACCTTGCGTGTTCTCTGGTTTTTTCTAGTTTCCCTTTGTACCTTGTGGCTGTGGAAGCTTGTGAGGTAACCCAGCTGCAGGCACCCATGCCTCCTGTCTACTAAAGGAAGCTTGAGGGTTGGGAAGAAGGTCACCTCTGAGTACCTCTGGCCCTGTGTGGTGAGCCCTGCTCTGCCAGTTTCCTCATTCCCACTCCAGGTTAGAAACAGCACCCTCTTCCTATCTGTTTTACTTCCATGTAGCCCAAAGTCTGTATGAGAAATGTGTTTACTTGTGCTCCCTGGTTCCAAGTCTTAGCTCATTGGTAACCTGTTTGGCAGTGCCTGTGGTCTGGTAGCTGCAAAGCTCCTGGATTCCTGTCAGGGTTATCTTGTGTTCCTAGTACCGTACCAATCCCCTTCCTGACCCTCGCCTGCTTGCCTACCTGTTCCCGCCCGCCATTCCGGGTTGTGCAATAACCCTCCCAGCCGGTGGTCTTGTCCCTTACTGCACCCATCCTGCAATATCTGGAGAGAGGACCCACAGGAGAGGTCGGCGTCATCCCTTACAGAAGTGTCAGTCCCTTCCTGTTGCTTTTATTCTCACAGCCCTGGGTGGGTTTCTGTGGCAATCTGACAACAGAATGTGTTGTGACGTCTTAGAGATCTTTATGTTCTTTTAAAAAAATAAAATAAATGTGTTGAAGAAAACAAAAAACATCCTCAGACTGGGACATTGTCAGTGTCTGGGAATAAGATCAGTCTGGCGTCGCTGACATCACTGTCACCACCAAAGGCATTCCAGGGTTTCTTGTTCCTGTGCAAACAATGGGCCATGTTTCCAAGAATCAGCCACAGTGGTGAGCCCTGTCTGCCCCTTTACTGCCCCCTCACTCCCAGGATGGGGCCTGGCTGTGGTGGTGAGTGCAGCATTCTTTGGGGTACAGATTCATGTGTGATTAAACCTCACTTTTCAGTTACTCTGTTTAACACGCACTGGAAGGATGAGCCGAGGAGCTGGTGCCCCTGCGCAACTCACAATGCAAACGTGGACACCTTGACTGTTTTTCTACATTAGCCTGTTCATGTTATGGACCAAATTCAACAAGGAACTCAAGGAAAATGTGTACCTGCCATATTTATGCTTTCTTATTAAAGGGTTGGGGAAGGGGCATTGTCTTACTTTCGGTGAAGTCTTTTTTTTTTCTTCCAGAGTCCTTTTTTCCACTGTTTCTGTCTGGTTTTAGAAACAAGCTACAGTTTTGTATGGATTTTTTTAAATGTACATTTTGAAACAAATGATCAAATATTTTCTGAAATACATGAATAAAGGGCATAGAATTATTGGTCATAACAGTCTCTGGTAGGCTTCAGTGGTGTGTTGTATAGGGTAGGTTTTTGTTTTTGTTAATGTTTTGTTTTGTTTTTTTAAGTCTTGATTCTTCCTCTTGTTTTTACGTTGAGAAACAAGTCCGTGTCAACTTTATTTTTGTCTACAATTTTTCACTCTATAGTAATTGGGTTTTGTTTGTTTTGGCTTTTTGTTGTTGCTGTTGTTTGGTCAGTTATTTGTTTTGAGACAGGATCTCACTATGCATTTCTGGCTGACCTAGGAGTCACTGTGTAACACAGGCTGGCCTCAGACTCACAGAGGTCCACCTGTGTCTGCCCCTGAGCAGGATTAAAGGTGTGTGCCACTGCACCCGGCTGGCTGGGTTGGTTGGTTGGTTTGGGGTCTGTGGGTCCACAGCAGTAATGGGAGCTAATGAACTGGGTTGGGGAGGGCACTTGGGTTCCCCAGGCTGGTGAGTAATATGCATGGTTTTTATTTCGTCTCTAACAACAAAGGGGATTTCCTAAGAGCTTATATAAGCTGGAAGCACCAGAAGGAAGGCCTCTGTTTTGACTACTCTCCTGTGAAGGCATTCAGCTTTGGAAGGGATGCAGGTCTTGGTCTCTGTGAATGCAGTGTCCCCAATTTAGTAAGAATGGTAGCATCAGCAGTGACTGGTGTCGTGGAAACAGCCTGCTTGTGCACGCAGCTGTCTGCTGCACTTTCCAGAACCATGCTTGGGGTGGGGTGCTCAGGAGATGTGTGCAGTTACAGGTGGCAGTTAGCCAAGGGAAACCCCAGGGGGCAAAGGTCACCCAGAGAGAGAGGCGCTTGCAGCATCAAGCCTTGGTGCAGATGGCTTTCTGTCCTGCTCTGTATGCAAAGCATGCCATATCAAGCCGTTAGCTCAGCCATTTCTCATCCGCCCTGTGGGGGTTCCCCCCATCTTCAAATATGGTGACTGGTAATGGTATTAAGTTCATGGTGCAAACAAACCTATATATAATTTCTTTTTGAGACAGGTTTGTTTTGTTTTACATAGCTCTGGCTGACCTGTTAACTGGCTTTAGCCCAGGCTTGCCTCAAATGGCAATCCAGCCTAGGCCACCTGAGAGCGTGGATCGCAGGTGTGTGCCAGCATGCCCACCTTTAAATCGATTGTTTGGTATTTGCTTT
>LR753434.1:301956-343258 GCA_902729485.2 Mus minutoides | reverse complement strand
CTTTGGAAACAAGAGAGAAATCGTCTTTACCTGTTTTTTTTTTGTTGTTGTTGTTGTTTTGTTTTGGGTTTTTGTTTTGTTTTGTTTTGGTGTTTCTCTATTCAGCCCTGGCTGTCCTGCAACTCACTTTGTAGACCAGGCTGGCCTAGAACTCAGAAACTCGCCTGCCTCTGCCTCCCAAGTGCTGGGATTCCCGAGTGTACTGAAAGCCCGTTGACACAAGTGAAACCCCTAAATTACAGACAGTATGTCCAAGGCCTCCTACTGGTGTATTTGGGGTACACATCCAGAGGCTCAGCACCACCAAGCCTATCTTTACCCACAAGGCGGCTTTTTTTTCCCAGCCCTGAAGCAATGAACCTTTCTTATCAGTCTTGGACACTTCAGTTAAATCTGATAGCTGTGGCTAGCTACCAGTATGCTGACCCTGCAGACATTGATTGGCAGTGCTCATTCTGATTCCGTTCTCCAGTGACTTATTTGAAAGAGCAGTCATCTCTTGGTATTGCTCTCACTACAAGTATCACTTAGCTATCATTTGCCACCTGAGCCCAGGCTTCAAGACGCATGCCAGTTGCGACAGTATCATAACAGTACCCAATGGCACCTCATGGGTCTCAGAGAAGAGTGAGATCCACTCTGGTTTTGTAGTGAAAAGTGAGGATGATGTTTCCACAGAAATGCCCTTCCTTCAGCTTTGGTCTACGAAATACCTTTCATACCTTGTCAGGATTTACCAGGTCTTCTCAGACTTGGGTCAATTTGGAAGGTGCAAGATGAGGCATGGGAAGAAAGCCAACTTTACATACGACCACTTTCGCCTTGACACTACAGTGAGCAAATAGAAAGATCTATCTATATGGTATCTGGTGGGAAAGATACAAAATACGTGGTCAGGACTGAGATCCCAGGGTGTGGTGGTTTCAGAAGGGTCCCCAAATACCTGAATGCTTAATCATTAGGGAGTAGCAATGCCTGAGAGGGATTAGGAGGTGTGGCCTAGTTCAAGAAAGTGTGTCACTTAGGCTGGGCTTTGAGGTTTCAGAAAGCCAAACCAAGCCCAGTGGCTTACTCGTTCTGTTCCTGTGGATTCAGAGGTAGAACTCTTCAACTCCTTCTCCAGCACCATGTCTGCCTGTGTGCAGCTATTCTCCCCACCATCACAGCACTAGACTAAACCTCTGAAACTGTAAGTAAGCCCCAGTTAAATGCTTTTCTTTATAAGTGTTGCCACTGACATGGTGTTTTTTTTCAGAGCAATAGATGCTGACAGAGGGTGTGAGTGCTGCTGCTTCAAAGGGGATTGAAAAAAAAAAAACTAAAAGAGAACATTTCTATCTCAGCAAAAACCCAAAGCTATTGGAAAAAGACTGAGAAGTGTTTCCATGTGCTACCGACCATAGGCATCTGTGAAAGATTGACAGGAGCAGCCCTTAGCATCTTGGAACTTTCATCTTCTAAGGGAGGCAGCAATAGTTTAAGATTAGAAAATACAGAATCCTGGGTCGGGGAGGGGCTCTCAGGATACTCTGGGTACTGTCACTCAACTTGCCCAAGTTTAAACTTTAGATAGATGGATAGATAGATAGATAGATAGATAGATAGATAGATAGATAGATAGATAGTTTGGTGTGTGTGGTGCTTTGAATACGCTTGCCCCATAGGTGGTGGTACTGTTAGGAGGTGTGGCCTTGTTGGAGGAACTGTGTCACTGTGGGGGTGGGCTTTAGTGTTCCACCCAGTGTGGAAGAATCGGTCTTCTGGCTTCCCTCAGAACAAGATGCTAAAAACTCTCAGCTCTTTCTCCAGCATCATGCCTGCCTGGACACTGCCATGTTTCCTGCCATGATGATAGTGGACTGAACCTTTGAACTTGTAAGCCAGCCCCAGTTAAGTGTCATCCCTTATAAGAGTTGCCTTGGTCATGGTGTCTCTTCACAGCAATGAAACTATAATTAAGACAGTATGTGTACACATATTTGAGTGTGAGGGGGAGCATGGTGTGTATATGGAGAGCAGGGGTCAACTTTGGGTCAGCTTGTCTTCTTTGAAGTAGAGACTCAATAGCCATTGCACTGGGAACTCTGGGATCTCTGGCCTATGAGCTTCCTGGGGAAGCTCTGGTTTCTGCCTCTCTTATCCCTGGAGAAGTGCTAGAATTTCAGATGCATGCGACTACAGTGGCTTTCTTTTGGGTTCCATGGTTTTGAACTCAGGTCATTACACTTTCCCAGTTATACATCTCCCTGGCTCAGGGCTCTAGAATTTAGAAAGCATATTTGGGATGGCTGATTCTTGCTTAAGATAAATCTAAAGGAAAGGGATTGGCCTCCCTAATTACCAAGTACCTTCTAGGAAGGAGTAGATACCATGGAAGGGCAAGTCAGTCTGAGATGGCCACCTCCCAAGAGACCTCTCCGAAGAAGGAGAGGAGGAGCAGAGGGAGCGTGCCATTGCAGTTGGGGACTAGGGTTGTGCACAGGATCTCTGTGGAAAATGACCTAAAAGCTCCCTCAAGAAAAGTGCCATGTGTGTAAGAACAAGCCAGTCTGACACATGCCATTTAGCCAGCCCTGGCTCCAAATGATATTACTAAGCACTGCAATAATATGTTGCTCCCCAGCTTCCTGGTTCTCCTTTCTAACTCCTTCATATTCCAAAGGTGAAAGCCGGGATACAGGAGCCAGAGGCCGGACCACACTTGTCTAGCACACACTAGGCCTGGGACAGCACCAGATAGGGCAGGCAGGATAACATGACTACATTAGATTGAAATAGTTTTTTGTTTTTTGTTTTTTTTTTTAAAGTACGTAAGACTTTAAACAGCTAGAAATGAGGGGAGGAAACAAAACATGGTTTCTTCCTGAGATAGCCTGGAGCTGCAAAGGAACCCCTTGAACAAGCTAGGAGAATGTATCTTAACTCCTTGAAAAAGGCAAAAGTAGGGGGGCCCCTTGTCAGCTTTGAGAGGACCTGGGCATTCTGGGTCCTGCATGACTTCATCCTCAGCACTGCATGTTTTGAGGGGCAGGAAGGAATCTTGCATGGCTATCTTCAATTGAAGAGTGGCCCTGGCTGTCTAGAAAGTGCTAGTCACTAAAAGGAACTCTTTTCTAAAATATGTACATTAAATTTATAGGTAGGTGGGTCTTATGAAAATAGGTACTATACTATGTGTACCACATTACTATTTATTGCTTTTATTTTTTAACTTTATTTTTGGTGGTATTGGGAATTGAGTTTAAAGTTTTGTATATACTAAGAAAGAACTCTACCTACCATTAAACCAGACCTCAAGCTCCCAGTTTTTATCCTACTGATGGGCTTAGAATTCCACTCTGAAACCCATGCAGTTTGCCTCCATACAATATGGAGGGACTGGATGAGTCGCTAGAGAGGCCTCTGACTAGCCAGCAGTAACAGAACTGTTATGAGCTTTATTTTCAACATCTCAAATGTGTCTAGAAAAGTCTATTATACCTTCTGTTCTTCAGCCTGCTACATCTGTATTAAGCTTTTCCAAAGAATCAGAAAAGTGATCGTGTATGCTATGATGTGGTATGAGTGAGTGTGTATGCTTGTGCAGGCAGAGTCTGGAAGCTGGAAAGGAGCTGAGGGTTGTAGGCTCAGGATACAGGAAGTTTCCATCTGAAGGCTGGAGGCGGCCATATGGTCATTTAAAGGCAACTGGACAGGAGGACTCTCTTACTCCGGGCTATATCAGTTTATGCTTATACTCAGGCCTTTCAAACTACTGACTGGAGTCTCCTTACTTTAAGACCTGTTTTACTTGCTTACCAGTTCAACTCTTAACCTCATTCCAAGCACCCTAACAGACATATCAGTATCCTCTCTGATGAGTTCTGGAACCCCTTGGCCCTTTAAGTATAATATTAACCATCATGGTACCCCTTCTACTCCAAATAAGGCACCAGTCTTCAATTCTTTGAATATAAATTTAGACTTGAGTAATAGTGAAATAGAAGAGTGGGAAAAGAAATACCACTTCCAGAGTTATTTAAAGGCTTGGATGGTAGATTTTTCAATGGAGGCTCAGTGCCAAAAATGTTATCACATTCTCTCGTTCAGGTCAGTTTGAGAAAGCTCGAACAAAGTTATAGTAGTTAATCCTGCCTTCTCCGTGGGTGCACAGCCTGATCAACTGCAGGGGGACAAAAAAAAAAAGAGGATAGGTGAGCCAGCTTCCTTCAACTTAACAGCAGAGTGCACTTAACGCTTACGCAGAAAGAGCCCCAGCTTTTGCCAACCCAAACAAAGTTCAGCCTTTATATCCTCAGCTGACTCCAAAGTAATCCTGTGATCCTGGAAGGTAGGTCAGACATTAAGGTCCATGTTACACATAGTGAGGCCACAGCGGTGATATCCATATTTATAAGGGCGTCATCATTATCACATTATCACATTATCATCATTTTCTTATCTTTTGAGGCAGTCTCTTACTTTGGCGCTTCGGGTGGCCTTGAACTCATAATCCTCCTGCCTCTGCATCTCAAGTGTTGAGAATACAAGCATGTACCAGCAGATGCAGCTTCCAAATATTTTCATTGCTGTATTCATACAGAAATACTTTTGCGCCCCTGCCCCAGAATTAAACACCCTTTAAAACCAGGCTAATGCTAATGCAGCCAAAGGGAAGACTCTGCCTATGTTTCACTGTTACCCCCCTCCCCTGGACTTAACAGTGATGGGTAACAACCATTGGCTTTGGGTGTCTTTATAAGACATGCAAATCCGCCTCACCCACCCCACCCCCACGTGCCCCATTTGCCAGTGGCTGTACTTCCTCTATCATGTCCACTCCCACATCACACAGTATGAATGATTGGAAATAGAAAAGTTTAGCCTTGCTGTCAACCAAAGGCTTATAAACTAAATGGGTATTTAGCCCACATGAACAAGTACATCTGTCTGTCCTTCCCTTTGCCTTAGCATCCTGTCTATCTTTAAAAAGACCAAGTAAAACCCTGCATCCTAATCTTAATCAAAACCATTTCCTAAAGAAACCTTAATTTCCAAACATTCCGTCTTACTTGAAGTTCTTCAAAAAGGTCAAGAAGGCCTCTATGTTCTTAATCAATGAGCCTGTCTTGATATTAAACTAGAGTCCTGGTCAGGGTGAGGGAAAGGTTTTCTGATTTCCAGGGGGGTCCTGGATTATGATTTGTAATAAAAGAGATAACACTGTTATGTAACAATCATGAGACGTCTAAGAGGAAAACGTCTATGTCTTCTCCCCATCTAAAGCTCCCATATTACCCCTAGACACACTGCTGCCTTGGGCGTGGTCCTGTCAGCTTCGGCTCCCATGATAGTCCCTGCTGATGAGTTAGCCTTGTAAAACCTCATAGTCCCTGCTGATGAGTTAGCCTTGTAAAACCTCAAAGCCTGCAAGCATCCGGTACAATTCACTTATTTTGGCAGCTGTTGCCCTAGGAACAGATCTATACTGCCTCCCATCCCTTACATACTAGTCTAGCAACTTCTCTGCCATCTGTCTCAACTCCCAATTTTAAGAGACACCCCGCTGCAACAATTAGAAAAGGAAGTCGATCCTGTGACGTGGGAAATCCCATCATCAGAATGGAACAGGAAATTTGATTCTTGTAACTCTGTAGGAAGGAATGAGCAGTCCTCAGCCTATACAATCAGGCCAAACCACAATTCACACTGACCTCCTTAATCAACGAATCATCGACCGGGACATTAAGAGTTTCACAGATTTTAAAGAACGTCTCTCTGTCCACATATCCCGATGCATCCTTATCATATACTTGAAATGCTTCACGGAGGTTTTCTTTGCATGAATTGTCTTTCAGGTGCAAATGGATTTGGTCTATCAGTGCATCCAAGTCCTGCACCTTGGGCTCTTCTGTACCCTGCACCATGGGTTCTCCTGTAGCTTGCTTGCTGTTGAGAAAAAAGGAAATGATGGGATATATATTCAATATCGACCTCAGTGATCAAAGCGCTTATTTGGTGAAGTCTGGGAAGCTTCTAACAAAATAAAACAAATAAATAAATAAACAGTTGTAACACGGAGCTGACAAGCAGCTACTGGTGGCTGATCTCCCCATCTTAAGGACAGTGTTTGAACTGTCTCCCTTCTTGCTATCTGTTAAGTCATGCCACTACACAGACCCAGGTCTCATACACCACCATTCCCAATTTGCTATTTGTGGGGACCATGTTTCTCTCTTTCAACTGTTGCAGACTAACATTACCTCATGCAAATTCAAGTGCCTGAGGACTTAGAAGTGATGCCTGTAACTATGCCAACAGGAAAGCTCTCAAAGATTTAACATTCCCTGTTCAGTTTTGGTGAGTCTGTGAAAGGCCATCTATGGGAGTTTCCAGACTGCTCTAGGGGACAGGCAGCAGTTTAGGCTTTGCCATTACTGAGAGATTAGTAACAGAGCATTAGAAAGAGGGGTGTCTGTCCTTTCACAAAATGACCACCGGAAATAGAAGCTCAATTTGTATTTCCTCTGAGCAATAAGCTTGTTAGAAGACCAAAGTGTGTTGGTGCCAACAAAGACTCCCTTGTATTCCTAAATCCTTTCAGAAGAAAATACTTACTCTCTCTCTCTCTTCTCTCTCTCTCTCTCTCTCTCTCTCTCTCACACACACACACACACACACACACACACACACACACACACACACCTCCCCTCCAAGTGTAGTCCAGCTATCATGTCTGAAGCAAAACCAGAGCTTGTGTCTCCTCCCATTTCCAACAGGTTTTAATTCCTAAATCCATCCCACTGAGCCCCTCCCTCCTGACTGAAAACCCTGACTGCAGCATCCATCCTTCTCTGTGTATAATATTTAGAAGCTTCGCCACTGAAATGTCACTACTTCAAAGCTTAGCTCCTGCCACATTGGTTTTTAACATTTTCTTTGTGTAAGATTATGCTCACACATCAGGAAAAAGGTGTCTGATTCTTCTGAGCCAAAGTTAGAGGAGTGCGAGGTGCCTGGTTTGTTGCAGGAGGCTGGGAACTGACCACCTGTCCTCACCATTGCGCATCCAGCCCTCGACTGCTGAGCTAGCTCTCCAGCCCCACTTCTCTTTTAACCTGCAGCTGCCCTTGTGAGGGCTGGGAAGGTGACAACAGTGAGATCCCTCAGGATCTGTTTCTAGAAACAAATTCTAGCTTTACATTTTTCTTTTCTTTCTTCCACCCTTTCTTTCTTTCTTTCTTTCTTTCTTTCTTTCTTTCTTTCTTTCTTTCTTTCTCTCTTTCTCTTTCTTTCCTTCCTTCCTTTCTTTCTTTCTTTCTTTCTTTCTTTCTTTCTTTCTTTCTTTCTTTCTTTCTTTCTTTCTTTCTTTCTGTTGTTTAGACAGAGTTTTACTATGAAGACCTAGCTGGCCTAGCCCATGGACATGAGAATGGCCTCACATTCATAGAGTGCCTGCCTCTGCCTACTGAGGGCTGTGATTGAAAGTGTATATCGCCATGACCAACTCCCAGCAAAAGAAAAAAAATTTCAACCAATACATCCTGAGAACCATGGGCTGCAGGGAAAGATAATTCACTAGACTGCTCTCAACAGCCCAAAAATCCCCTCAGTAGCAGCTGAGGTAAATACTGCACACTTCAGTCAAGCAATGCAATAGTAGTGTAGTCACTGACTGAGCTGCAAAAGGAAAATGTGTTTAGTGAGAGCTTTGGGGCACCTAAGTATGTTCAGAGTGCTAGCTTTTGTGTAAAATTTACAGAAGTATAAAAATATAGACATTTGAATTTTCTTCACTGTGTAAAGAAACTGCAGGAAACTACAATTAGAAAATAAAAAGACATGATGTGGGGGCAGAGGCGTGATGATCTGGCGCAGCAGCTAAGAGCTCTTGTTCTAGCAGAAGACCTGGGTTTTGCTCCAAACACCCACACAATCTGTAACTCCACTTCCAGGAGATCCAATGCCTTCTTCTGGCCTCTGAGGACACCAGGTACCCACATGATGCATATACATATACTCGGCAAAACACACAAATAAATATTTTAAAATATTTTTTAAAAGCCGCGGGGATGGAGAAACAACGCTGCAGCAGTTACAATTGCACACTCCTCCTGACATCTACACGAATTTAGCGCCCATGTCCTGCAGCTCAGCAGCTCACAGCCACCTGAAACCGCAGCCCAAAGGAATCCAGCGCCCTTTCCTGACCTCTGTGGGCCCTGCTCTCAAATGGGCAAACCCTCTCATGGACACATACACAACAATAGTCACCCATGATATACACAATAGAAGTGCGTGGGTGGGAAATGTGACTATTGATGTTTCATACAACATTCTATGATATCTGAAATGCTCGTGGTAGATTGCACAAGCAAGGAAACAGCATCCAACGAATATTTGATTTTTATATGTCTATTAAACAATAAAACATTAGAAGCTGTCATTTCTGGTTTGTGAGGCCTCCCCACATAGTTGTGTTCACTTCAACTTGTATAACCTAAGCTTTATTCCCTCTGCCTTGTTGTCCTTGTCATTCTTAACTTTTTAAGACATAGTCTCATGATGTAGCCCAGGCTAGCTCTTATCTCCCAGTCCTCCTAGCAAAGCTTTTAAGTTCTGATATTATAAGCATGTACCACCATACCTGGTTTACTCCCTTAAATTTCAAACAGATACTACTTTTATAGCCAGGTAAAAACAGACTATTATTATCTGAGTTGTATACACTAAAATGTAAGTGAATAGGCAGGGGCTATTTAGTGACAGGAGGTATTTGAATCTCCATCTTTCCCATGCTTTCAGGAGATGGGGTCCCCAGCCTGTCACGTATCTTAATATATATGATCAAAGTTATTATACTTATCAGATGGATCATTTGGGGGGAAGAGGGTAATCTTCTCTTCCCTGAGGAATCCAGATACCCATTTCCCTTCAAACAGCAGAGGAAATACCCATTCCATGTGGAGGAAATGCGGGTGGCTAGGATAGGAATGGGCAATACTGCAGAACTCATGCCAACCCCCGTCCCCCATGGAGACCTGCGAGGGTGCAGGGGTTCCATGGGGCCAGGCGACGCTTCTCTAAAATGCCTTTGTTGCTTGGTTGTCCTTGTCATTCTGGCTACTTATTCTTCTTCATACAATTAATTTAAATTGCTTCAAAAAGTCATGAGCTCTTGTTTGTTGGTTGGTTTTGGATTTCAGGGGGAGATGTGTTTAAGGCCAGAGCTCTTTTCAATATTTGATTTTTCTAGCATTTGGAGTGATGTAGCCCAGGCAATGAGATGAAAACAAAAAACAAAAAAACAAAAAAAACTTGGCAAGTAGGGGATTCTGGGAAAGTTTTTTTTAAATTAATTATTATAGTTATTGTTTGCTTGTTTGGTTGTTTTTTGTTTTGTTTTGGCACAAGACATCATATAGTGAGGTTGATTTTGAACTCCCTATATAGCTGAGGCTGACTTTGAACTCCCATCTCCAGCTGGGAAGAGCCATCTCTGCCTCCAGCTGCTGTGATACATGTAAAACATAAACCCATCTGGGCTAAGCCAGTGAGAACTTGTTTCTGCTGTTACCGACATGGGTACCAAGTGCATGCAAATACAACTCTTGATGACAGCCTGCTTTAAATCAAGAGCAGGTGGTGAGAAGGAAACATGAGGAACCAGAAGCAAGAGGTATTGTAGTGCCAAACAACAGGATGCAGCAGTATAAGAGGTCAAAGTTGTCTACAAGGTTTCCATAGAGAAGAGAAAGGGTGGGGCTAACCCGTGATGATAGCCCCCTCTCTACCAGACACTGCGCTGGGGATTCAGGTATCATCCCAGCACATTACCTCAACCTTAGAAGACCAGAAGTAAAAATAAAGACAGGACGAGCAGGTGTGCTGGGAGAGGAAGTGGCAATGGCTTTTCAGTTGTAACCAGCATTTCAAAAGACACAGTAAACAGACAAAAAGAATGCAGGCATCAGTTAGGAGAGTGGTTAGGACAGAGAGCGCTCACATTGTAATACCTAGAGAGCTTATAAAAGGACAAACCTGTGATCTTGACAAACAGCAACTTAGATGATGTAAATCAGAAGACGTACCTGACAGGCTCTCAGATGGGGAGTAAGAGATTCTGACACTCCAGATTAAAGCAGAAGTTTCAAAAGAAGGGTAATAAGGAGTACTTAATACTGTAAGTACACCAAACAAGCTAAACAGGGAGGGGGGAGCCTGGGAACTAGACTGGGCAAAGCTAGCTGAAGATTGCTCTTTATTCAGAAAGATCTCCTATTCATTTACCTTTGTGGCTGCTTTCATGCTGGAAGGGTGAGGTTGGGTATTTCCAAGAGATGCTGTGAATCACTCAGCATCCAAATCTCTACAAACAAAAAGCTTGCTGGTTTCTGCTCTACATCATCTAGCTCACAGCCCCCTATTATCTCGTGTATTTGTATAAGCTAGTATTAATGTAAGGTCTAATGCAGGGTACAAGCTCACATATCTGCGAGGCTATTCTTTAAAAGTTTAAGCCGTTTATTTGCTTATTACTACTTGATGTGTTGTTGCTTTTGATTGTTTGGTTCATCGGTTTTTGGATTTTGAGACAAAAGTTTCTCTGTGTAGCCCTGACTGTTTTGGAACTTGCTCTGTAGAGCAGGCTGGCCTCAAACTCAGAGATTCACTTGCCTCTGCCTCCAGATCACTGGGACTAAAGGTGTGCGCCGCATTGCCTGGCTGAGACTACTATATTTGAAAACCATCAATGGCCTTCAAGAAAGCAATTCATGGAGAATGTTTTGATTCTTAAGCAGTCATGGATTCAAAGTAATTTTGCCTGCATTAATATATGTGTAGGACATGTGTGTCTGGCACCCCTGGAGGTCAGAAGAGAGCATCAGCACTACTGGACCTGGAGTTAAGGGTAATTTTGAGCCAGAATGTGTGTGTGTGTGTGTGTGTGTGTGTGTGTATGTGCGCACGCGGGGGCGGAGTGGTGTTCTTAGAATTATTAGTTGAATGAAGGATGTGTGCACATCCTAGTGTAGAGTTTGCTATACATAGAAAGGTAAAGAGCCAAAGATAGATGGGCTTGAAGACATGGGAGTACAGGACACAAGATTAATGTCGTCTGCAAGTGTTTCCTCTCACAGAGAATTGGGAAAGGTGAGAAGGATCAAACCGAATATAGCAACAGCCCTCTCAGTGCAAACCCTGCCTGGCCCCTGACGTTTATTGGTAGAGAGGTCTCAGAGCACCCATGACATCTTTTCCTCATTGCCAAATGTAAGATTCTGCTCGGAGGGTAGCCGTGCTTAAGCAAATAGCTCCCAGGCTCTGCTGGTGTTAGCACAGACACACGCGGCAGAATAGAAGGAGACCCTTTTGAGAACTAGTTGAATTGAATGTAATGGCCATGAATACCAAGTGGGCCCTTAGCACTCACGGCCGAACTACTTCTTCGGTTCTCACGAACCAAAATGGAAAGATGGGGAAGTTGGGGGAGGGGCAAACTCACCCTCCCCCACCCACTACCTGGACTAAGCTCACTGACTGGCATCAAGTCACCTGTAAAGGATTAAAGTCCCATTGTTTTTAAAAAAGAAAAATCTCACAAGCAAATGCTGAACAGGTTTATAATCAGGACATGTGCTTGGCTCTGTTTGAAGTATGATACAGTAAGGATCCCTTTGGTCTTTCTGGACCTCTGATTTTAGTCAGCACTCCTTCCTTTGTTTGAACATTTATAATTCTCCTGCACAGCCACTTTGTAACTTCATTTAATAAAGAAGGGATCTGCTTATTTATTCATCTATCTCTTCTTGCAACATGAGATCACACCCCAGATGGTGCACGTGCCAGGTGAGTTCCCTTGCCCTGAGCTACATCTTCAGTCTAATCTTACTTTGTTCTTGAGACATGGTTGCCCTAAGTTCTTCAGGAATTCCTTGAAGCTGTGACTAGATAGGACCACAGGCCTGTGCCCTAAAGTCGGGCAAGGAGAGTTCTTTAGAGAAAATAATTATACCCAAGTATTTTTTTACTTAATCTTTCAAATCCTCTGAGTTATGTGGTTTTTGGTAGCCATCAAAACCATATGCATACACTATTGTGAATATATTAAATGATTCTCCCCCAGGGAGCCTGAGCCCACTCTAGGGTATGCCTAACAGTCCCTTTTTCAAACCTCTCTCTTCTCTCTCCCCATCGTTTCTCCTCCCTTCTCTTCTGCCTTCTCTCTGCTCCCTTCTGCATTTCCCACCCTTCTGCCCTCCCTCCCTCTCTCCTCCCTCCCTCTCTCCTCCCTTCCTCTCTCTTCTCCCCTCTCAACTTCTTCCTACCCGTTTCCATTCTCTCTTCCCTTCCCTCCTTCTGTTCCTCCTCTATGCCTTTGTGTAAATCTATATTAAAATCTCTATTTTCATAAAACAACCTCAACTTTGCTTCATACTGACTCACCTAGAAATTCTTTCCACCATTGTGAGGCTCAGGTTGCCCCTGAACTCCTCACACACACACACACACACCCCTCACACACACACACCTCACACACACACACACCTCACACACACACCCCTCACACACACACACCCCTCACACACACACACACACACACACACACACACACACACACACATTTAGCATCCCTAGAATTAAGATGCATTTAAAAATTGATGGTGAATATGCATTACAATTGGTTATTTTTTTCTATTGTAGTAGTAAATAAAATAAATAAAATAAAATAATTCTGGATATATATATATATATATATATATATATATATATATATATATATATATATATATATATCACATTTCCTAAGTTCCAGTGCCTACTGTACTCCACACCAACACAAACAATTAGAAGAACTTGCCGACCACTTCTGTCTGCCCATCTATACCTATTCCCACAAGTTCTGACTTCCTGCCACCAAAATCAACGTTTCAAATAATGATTCCTGGGCCCCAGGGTGTTTGGCAGACCCTAGTATGGTTCTGTAAGGTGAAAAATGACAGCACTGCCAATGTTTATCTTTCACTCCTCTTTCCCACAAGGGTATACAAGAATCTTCCCAAATGTTACACAATAAATTTTTTCCAGGCTGAATTTAGAAGCATGAAAATTCAGTTGTCTCCTCTAAAGAAAGCCATACACTAAAGATATTCTCAAGGCTGAAGAGCTGGCTCAGAGGTTACGTTCGTAGTGTGGTTAACTAGCCGTGAATCTGATCCCTAGCACTCTATGAAACCAGGAGTGCTCGTGTATGTGCCTGTAGTCCCAGCATTTGGGAGGTAGAGGCAGGAAGATCATAATTCTGGTCAGTCTCAGCTACTTATTTATTTCAAGGCTAGCTGAGAATACCTGCAACCTTGTGTCCAAAACAAAAAACAAAAAAGTTATCTTTGTTAGTGTATTTAAAAAATATTTTTACATTTTCAGATATAATTTCCAATATGTTAAATATGAACAGATTAAAAAAAATCTTTCATGTCCCTGGTTTGAATGAAAATGTCCCTGTGATGGCTATTTTTGGTTGTCAATTTCATTTCATCTGAAATTAACTAAAACCGAAGCTGCTGGGTACACCTGTGAGGGACTTTTTAAAACATTAAATTTACTTAAATCCTATTTGAAGTGGAATGACCATTTTTAATCTTGATCTTTTTGAGGTGGGAAGATGTACCTTTAATCTGGGCCAGGCCCTCTGATGTAAGCCATTGTAAAGGACATGGAAAAAGGAAGCTGGCCCTCTTTGCCTACTTGACCTCACTCTCACTAGCAAGTCCATTCCTTCACTGACATTACATTATCATATACATATATTCATATATTCTATAAGCTCTGTTCCTCTAGAGAACTCTGACTAATACAGTTCCCCATAGGCTCAGGTATTTGATGACTTGGTCCACAGCTGGTTGCACTGTTGAGGGAGGTTGTGAACCTTTGTGAGGTGCTAGCCTTGCTGGAGGAGGGACCTCACTGTGGGTGGAGATTGAGTGTTTATAGTTTTGCCTCACTTCCTGCTCATTAGCTTTGCTTGGTGCTTACATTTGAAAATGTGTCTCCTGCCTCCATGCCTACTGCTTCCTGCTTGCTGCTTCCTGCTTCCTGTTTCCTTCAGTGCGTCCCTCACCCCCACAATAGACTCTCACCCCTCTGGAACCACAAGCTTAAATAAGCCCTTCTATAAACTGCTTAGTTCTAGAATCTTCTCACAGCAACAGAGAAATAACTAATACAGGACTGCGGTAGTTTTGTAAATTATGAATGGTCTGAGACTACCGTGCTCTAGGACCATTGTGCTAGATAAACAGTGCTTCTAACAGCACCCGCTTCTCTCCATCTATTTGCTAAATTCATCCTCTCTCACACACTTCAGCAATTCTGCCCACCTTCCACACATCCTTCTGTTCCCTCCCCGACTTAATCTTAACATACAACAGCACCTTTTCTGTTGTTTGAGACAGGGTTTTGACTGTGATGGCCTCAAATCTACCGTAGCTCTGCCTTGGCCTCCGGAGAGATGGGGTCAAAGGCAGGCAGCTTTTGTATTTTTGCATTTTTTTTTCTCGTATTGTTTTTCATCTTAAGCCAAGCACAGGCTCTGATGAAGCTCCTCACCGAAGCCCTTGCTTCCCTGCTTGATGCCAGCTCATCCTTGATTCTATTTTATCTCCTAAATATAAATATATCCCAAACCCAAGTCTCTACCACATTACCCTAACAAACTCCTTTACCCACATACCCCATTGCCCACGTCTCAGTTGGTGGAAGTCCTTCCTGCTGCTCAGGCCCCAATCTTAGAATCCTCTTGAAGTCGTCTGATTCTCTCATGTCCCCTGTGTGGCTTATCTCTCATCACATTGGCTCAGCCAATGAGATAACTTCCTCATGTCTCCTGCCTTCATGCTCAGGACCCATCCCCCCACAGTATCGTTTTGTGTGTGTGTGTGTGTGTGTGTGTGTGTGTGTGTGTGTTTGCATGTGTGTTAGTTATACATACATATATATATATATATATATATATATATATATACACACATTATATATCTGTATCTATATCTATCTATATAAACACACACACATACACACACACACACATATACTAGTGTATAATATGAGTGCTTTTCATGCCAGAAGAGGGCATCAGATCACAGCATAGATAGCTGTGAGCCATCATGTGGTTGCTGGAAATTGAACTCAGAACCTCTGGAAGAGCAAGCAGCCAGGTCTCTTAACCACTGAGCCATCTCTTGCTCCTTATTTACTTATGTTATTCTTTAATATATTAAATCCTGACCACACTTTCCCCTCCAGCCCCTGTTTCTAATCTCCCTCTTGATCTCCCTTTCTCTCCCTTCCCTCCCACTCCCTTTCAATGTCATGTAGCTGAGGCTGGCATTTAAACTCTTGAACCTCCTGCCTGTACCTCCCTAGTGCTAGGATTAGGGATACACCACCACATGTGGCTCTGCCTGGATTATCAATGCAGCAGTCAGGGGCCTCTTTAAAGCATATGTCAAACCCTGCTGTTCTTTTACTCAGAAATTCTCTGCTTCATTCAGAAAAAAGTACCTTTGTAAAAACCCAGTGTATTTTACACCATCTAGCTCCTTGTTGATTCAATTTCTTTTAAATTTCAGCAAGCACCCCTCTTCCTCCCACTCTAGTACCCCAGCCATCCCACTCTAGTACCCCAGCCATCCCACTCTAGTACCCCAGCCATCCCACTCTAGTACCCCAGCCATCCCACTCTAGTACCCCAGCCATCCCACTCATCTTGCCAGTGCCTTGCATATGCTTGGCTGAGCATGCTAACTGGCAGGCCTCTGTGCTCACCCTGGAAATCTCTACACATTGACCCAGAGATCTCTCTTCCCTTCCAGGGTTTGCTCCAGTTGCCCTCACAGGGTCGCCCCTCCCACCAAGCAAGTGCAAACCACTGCCAACTTCCATAAAGGCTTTCCACCTACATTTTCTTTAGTTTTGGAGGGTATTTATCACAGATTATACTGTATGACAAACTCATATTACTCTCTATCAACTCCTGTTTAGGTCAGTCCAGAAAGATAGCAATTTCTTATCTATTTTGTTTACTGATAAGCCCAGTGGCCAAGGGATAACATCTGAAGTAGATCTGACAGGCATCCATTCATAACTGTTTGCTACAGGGATGGAGACTGGAAGATGTCTAACATTGTAGTTCTTATGTTGAGCCCAAAGCATCTTCCATGTCTACCCAACAGCTTCTACCAGCAGAAGGAAATTTGAAATTCTAAACCATGATTACATATTTATTTCAACAAGAATTACTTTCTAGGGGGTCTGTAGAGATAGCTCATGGGTCAGAATGCTTGCTCTGTGCACATGTGGGTCTGAGGAGGCCAGGCCCAGCACCTACATAAAAACAAAACAAAACAAAAAACCTGGGTGTGTCTGCACCATCAACTCTAGTGCTGTGGGGAGCAGAGACAGGAAGATCATTGGCTTTTGGGGTACCTTCCAGACTTAGTGAGATGTTGTACCTCAAAGAAAGAAGGCAGAGAGTGACAGAACAGGATACTTAATGGTCTCCTCTGGCCTCTGCACACGGATGAAGGACCATGCGCACCTGTGCACACATGTGCATATATACCACATACACATACAATCACACAGAGAGGAATTGCTTTCTAGATGTCCTGCATGTGTCAAGTCTTGACCTTAGGCCGTCAGACATACCATTCCAGTTCTGGTGCGGGAAGATCTTGCTTCTGGATCCGGTTCTGAATTGAGGCCAAGGCTTCTGGTGAATACTGGGAAGCGTTGCTCTCCATGTATTTTAAAACATACTCATCTGTATCGAGGATGACGAACCGATGGCCAAACACTGAGGAGAGAGGAGCATCACACTCAATTCAGCTTTGTTTCTCTCATGCAAGCAGGAGCAAAATAATGCCAACCCTGTAGCTATAAGTCCACAGGTTAGCATTTGTGATAACCAGACTAGTGAATTGTTTTGTTTTGGTTTTTGAGACAAGGTCTCTCTACAAAGCCCTGGCTGTCCTAGAAGTCACTGTATAGACCAGGTTGGCCTTGAATGTAGAAACCCACCTGCCTCCCAAGTTCTTAGATGATAAGCGTGTTTCACCTAGGTGAAATTTGAGCAGCTGTATACATTAATATGCAGTGGTTTCCTAAGGTTCTATCTAACGATTGAAGCCGATATAAACAACAATGTAGTATTAACAAGTGCAGCGACTTATAGTTTAATTGATAAGCAAGGAGATTAAGAAATGGTAGCATGGCCAGGCATGGTGGCACACGCCTTTAATCCCAGCACTCGGGAGGCAGAGGCAGGTGGATTTCTGAGTTCGAGGCCAGCCTGGTCTACAAAGTGAGTTCCAGGACAGCCAGGGCTACACAGAGAAACCCTGTCTCGAAAAACAAACAAACAAAAAACAAAAAAAAAAACAAGAAAAGAAAGAAAAAAGAAATGGTAGCATGAAAACAGTCATATTACTATCATCTTAGTCAAAACACAATCAAATACCTCTTATAAGGCTTAAGAAGGCAGTGTGTCACAGCTACAAAGAATCAATTTTCCAGGGCAACAGGAAACTCTGAACTATGTTTAGGCTTACCCTCAATCACGGCACCAATGAAGAAGTCACTTGGCGAGTAGTAGATGGGGTTGTCAACCGGAGAGAATGATTTAACAACTTTAGTCCTGCCCAGGAATTTGCCCCCAATGATCCCAGAATTTCGAACAGGTGGCTCAAAGATACTGATCATATCCGTGGCAAGAAAATAAGAGAAGACAAACCGACGGTCTTTGTCTTCTGGGATAGGGGATTCCTAGGAAGATGAAGGAAAGAGAATATCAAAGTTTATGATCTTTCTAGGACGCCCAAATGAAACCAAGCTGGATTCATATAAACATGCCATGTATTGAGGGTCCAGGCTGGGACAGACAGGCTTCATCTCAGGAAGGCCTCGAAAGGAAAGCCATCCTAACTGAACTCCAGTTGATTGCTGCATTGTGGGAGTGTAGATCCAGTGTTAGTAGATCTTATAGTTTTAGAGAAGAACAACTCGTGGGGTTTCTATCTAAGAACCCTTGGCTTTAAAATGTTGGCTTAAGAGTCCAAAGCCAGAAAGGGAGGAAGTGCTTTGGCAATTTACAAAAGGATGCATCTCCATCCATGAAAGGATGCAGCAGAGAATCACGAGAGCAAAACACTGGGAGGAAAGCAGGCTGAGCATAGCTCCAGCCACGTGGCTCTGGAATGGGGGGGGGGGGCAGACTCACCCAAAAGGTGAGCCCAGCAACCTGACATACTCACAGCCTTCAAAAGGCTCAAACACAGCATAGAGGACTCCCCACCTCAGAGTGCAGAGGCTGGACACAATTTTGAGAATCCGTGGTGGTTCATGCCTTTAGGTCCAGCATTCTGGAGATAGAGGCAGGTGGATCTCTATTGAGTTCCAGGCCAGCCTGGTCTACAGGGCTAGTTCCAGGACAGTCAGGTCAACAAAAAGAAACTTGTCTTGAAACCAAACCAAAATAACAAAAAAGATAGTAGTTGAGCTATCTGGGGTCCTGAGAACAGACCCAAGCACGGGCATGGGTCAGCTTGCCACAGGCCCAGTAGGAGAGACCGCTCCAATGAGCAGCTGTAGAGAGCCAGAGGGCTGGGTGCTGACAAACTTACAAAGGGAAGGTGGTAAGAGGCTCAAGTGAGGCAAAGAAGAGTACAGTAAAAAACAGCTCCACCCCCACAGGTCTCAGCAACTGTGAAAGTCTTGGTAGCCTGGGACACATATCTGCTGTGACGGTCACTGTTGGAGAGTTCCAGAGCTCTGAGATTCCAGGGAACTGTACATATACCCAAAGCTGGATCCCTTCCACAGAGTGACTGTATTCATTTTCTGTTGCTGTGATTAAACACCATAAAAAGGCAGCTTATAGAAGTGTTTGTTTGGGGCCCATGGTTCTCCAGCATTCGAGTCCATGCTGATGGAGCAGAAGGAGATGGAGCAGAAGGAGATGGAGCAGAAGGAGATGGTGGTCTTCAGACACACCAGATGCGGCCACGGCTGCTGAGGGCTCACCTCTCTATCCACAAGCACAAAGAGAATAACTGGGAACGGCCAGCGGCTTTTGAAAGCCAAACCCCCATCCCCACCCTGCTGGGACACACTTTCTACCATCAAGACAGATCCACCTAAGCCTCCTGCAAAGGTGCTAACAATAGAGAACCAAGTATTATAATGCTCATTACGTAGTGGAAACAACTTGTTTAAACCACCATAGTGGTCAATGCTTAGCAATCTGGGAAGCATGGGACAGGTCTTCTGCCAGTACAGGGCTCAGCGCTGTGCAGTGAGTACATTCTCTACTCCTAAGGTGCTTAGAATCCACCTACAGCTACAGTATTAACTACCCTGGGCTTGTACTTGATTTCTTCGCCCTTATACTGCTCTGCCTAGAAACTCCCGAACAAAGTTGAGCATAAAGTGTGCTGGCAGTCTTGCCTCCTTGTTCCTGATACCAGACAGTAGTTTCTCAATGTTTCACCCCTCTGTGTGCTGTTTATCATGGGGTTTATAGGTGTGTTTTATAAGATCAAGACAATTCCTTTACTCTCCGTTCCTCAAGAGATTTGTTTTAAAATGTGATGGATTGATTTCTTAACAAGTGTTTTGCAAGTCTTTTTTCAGTTTTATCCTCAAAATATATTTCAAAACTTAAAATTTGGGGGGAGAGAGAGGTTGTTTTATTCTCTGTTGAAATCTTCAGGGGAGAGAGAGGTTGTTTTATTCTCTGTTGAAATCTTCAATCTTGCTTTTTAGCCCCTTCTGTTTTATGAACACATCTTTTTAAGCTTGATTTTGATTTTGAACTTACATTTCTTTCTTTAAAAAAAAAAAGATTTACTTATTGTTATATCTAAGTACATTGTAGCTGTCTTCAGACACACCAGAAGAGGGCGTCAGATCTCATTACAGATGGTTGTGAGCCACCATGTGGATGCTGGGTTTTGAACTCAGGACCTTTGGAAGAGCAGTCAGTGCTCTTAACCGCTGAGCCACCTCACCAGCCCCTGAACTTACATTTCTTTCTAAGCCTCACACTTTAAAATAGTTTTGCTATTTATCACAGGGAGAGTGTAGAGAACTAGACTATGGGAGGCTCAGGAGTTAAGTGCACTGGCTGTTCTTCCAGACCCACACAATGACTTACAACCTGTGGTGGTTTCAATAAGCTTGACTCTGGCCTGTGGGAACTAGCAGTATCAGGAGGTGTGGCCTTGTTGGAGGCAGTGTGTCACTGTGGGGATGAGCTTTGAGGACTTTTGCTTAAGCTCCGCCCAGGGAAGAAGGGAGAATCTACTACTCCTGACTGCCTTGGAATCAAGATGCAGAACTCTTTCGTTCTCCAGCACCATGTTTGCCTAGACACTGTTTCCTGCCATGATGATTATGGACTGAACTTCTGAAACTGTAAGCCGGCCCCCAATCAATGTTTGCCTTTATAAGTTACCTTGGTCGTGGTGTCTTTTCACAGCAATGGAAACCCTAAGACACAACATTTACAACCATCTGTTACTCCACCTGTAGAACCTGACACCTATCTTCTGGCCTCATGGGCACAAGACACACACACACATGGTATATTGTGTGTATGGGGGGGTGTTCCTACAGGTCTTCTGGACAGCAGGAAAATGGTCCACAAAGAGGCAACAATAAAACTCTGCTCAGGCCAACTCAGATACCAGTACTGGGCCAAGACTTCAAGAGCCTGATGCCAATTCATTTATTTTAGCCATATTTAAGCACACCACAATTTTGGAAGAAAGTTTTCTGATAAGAATTAACTCAGTCACATGAGTACAAAAAAGCTTAACATATGTTTACATTGAAGTTCTTTTCAAAGTACAGATGGCTTTGACCATAAGGTTGGTTCTGTTGACTTAGAAGCAATTCCCAAGATAAGGTCTAGGGAGAAGGATAGGTAAATATAATAGTCTGTGAGAAATCAGGATTTGGCTTGGCTCTAAGATAACAGAGAAGTCACTTAGGCTTTTGTAAAGTACAAAGATGAGTTTTATGGCCTAGAGGTAGTGCTCTGAGTTTTAGGGGGAAATAGTCTGGAAGAAGCAAAGCCTAAATTCTGGGAGATACAGTGGAGCCTGGATCAATAGGTTGTAAACTACATTCCCAACATCCCCAGAGGAAGACAGGTCAAGCAGCTTCTTGCTCTCTACAGTGCATGAACATACATGCAGGCAAAACATTCATACATATAAAGTAAGTTTTAAAACTTTCAGAAGGCAGTATCTGTTAAACTAGTATAGTTCAACTTTTTGCACTTAACACACAATGTATCCAGTGTAGTTATCAGATCAAGTTCTAAAAATCAGTAAGACAGTTTCTACTGTTCAGGAAATAGACTCTGGAAAGGTTTGTCTACACACAAATGACTATGTTATCCACATCTGCAGTTGCTTGACAGAGGGACTCACCAGGGCTGCCAGGTAGCGGAGCACCTTGTTGTCATTCATCAGCATTTTAACGACATCTTTTCTGGGAGCTTTAGGAATGAGAGCAAAACAATTCTGAGCAGAGTCTTCAATTAGTCCATAGCCATTATAGGGAGGCAACTCCTGGAGAGAAAACAAGAGAAGCTACTGGTGTTCACATTCCACTAGAGGTCACTTGTGAGTGTCTTCTTAAAGGTCAACCAGCTCAGAAACACTCAAAAGCAACTTCTGAGGACTGTAAATTTATGACCAACCTGGGTCGTGTAATTGGAGCTCATCTCAAAAACAAATGAATAAACATCTTAGTCTCAGCAAGTCACAAGACACATTAAAGAGCTAGGAAATTGGCACATTTAGAGGAAAAGAAAAATAAGCAGACGTTATCCCTGAAGAAGATCCAAGGGAGGTGTGCTTGACAATGGCTTTAAAACAACCGTCTTAAAAATGGTCCAAAAGGCCTGCCCACAGAGTGATTCATCGACTTGAAACCACTTGCCACACAAGCCTCTCGACCTGAATTTGAACCCTGGAATCTACAGTGAAAAGAAAGAACCAACTCCCCAAATTCTCCCCTGACCTCCACACACACATACCACGGCAACATTCAAAACATAAAAAAGAAAGAAAGCATGCCCATGGAGAATTCTATATGTAGCAAAGCTGTCCTTCAGAAATGAGGAACACAAACTGAGGTATTTCTAAATGAAGCAGAGCTGGGGGAGTTCGTTCCCTCTGCACATGACTGGCAAGCAGTATGCAAAGTGAAAGGACATTAGAGCATCCTCTAACCATTTCATTACACTCATCTAAAGACATTACAAACGTATCTAAAGTAGATATTATCATAATGTTGGGTCCTAGTGCCATATTTTTCTCTTCTCTGTAGTTTAAGAGAGCTAGAGATATAGCTAGGTAGCAGAAAACTTGTCTACCATGTGCAACATCCCAGATTTGATTGCCAGCAATAAAAACAAGACAAAACATACAAACAAACAAAACAAAACAAAAAAAAACTTTTGCGATGTGGGAGACTGAATGACTTACAAGTGGTGGGGAAACCACTTGTATCTACAGAATGTACTCTGAGTTAATGCCATGAAAGTAGGAAAGATAGAATGTTATGTGGATTTGTACATGATTTAAAGCTTGGAAAAAGTCAGGCGGTGGTGATACACATCTCTAATCCCAGTATTCAAGAGGCAGAGGCAGGCAGATCTCTGTGAATTCCAGGCCAGCCTGTTCTACAGATTGACCAGGACAGCCAAAGCTACACAGAGAAACCTTGCTTCTAAAAGAAAATAGGAAAAAAATTAAAACATATTAAAAATAATATGCGCTTGGCTATAAAAGTAAATATTATAGCTGCCTGGTGACTATCAGAAGGAAGTTCTCTGGTCATCCTCCTGCTTGATACCTTCCCACTCCTATAAAGAAAAACAGTGCCCACAAATGATATGGTAACCATTCTGACAGCTGTTGCTTAGCCTTTAGAAGCAGAGGTTATACACAGATACTTGGTCACTTGAGATATACTATGGGCATTTTCCACATTAATATGCATACACTTACTTTATTTTCTACAGGTCTTACAAGTTTCTACTAGTATGGATAGATGAGTTTTGTCAACCTCATTCTTCATTCTGCATAAAACATGTATTCTTTTTTTTCTTTTTTTCAATTTTTATTAGATATTTTCTTCATTTACATTTCAAATGTTATCCCGAAAGTCCCCTAAACCCTCCCCTATCCCCTGCCCTGCTCCCCTATCCACCCACTCCCACATCTTGGCCCTGGCGTTCCCCTGTACTGGGGCATATAAAAAAGCATGTATTCTTTTACAGTCCTCAAAGCATATTTTGTAGACCAAAGATAAACAATATTCTAAAAAATTAAAATGACAACAGACAGCACCTCAGAAAGGTTATTCTAACTGGCTTTCTTGTGAACAGTATAGGAAAATTGCATTTTTATGAGACAAACACTAGGTACTGAAAATCTTAAAATTGTGCAGATTATAAAACCTCATTATTGATGCTATGTTTCTTTGGTTATCGCTAGACTGTGGGTACTTTCATAGAATGATGGGCTCTGTATTCCTTCTTTTGTGAGTCTCTATCATACAGAATTCATCCATCTTTATGGAGTTCTTCAGTGTCTACATCTTATTCTTACCACCTTTGGGACTTCTATCCCATTACCTGTTTTACTGGAGGTGGCTCCTTCTTGGTCACATCAACTGGTGGTAAGTCAGGCATTCCAAACTTGTCTTTGTAGAACTGTCGTGTGAACGGGTCACAGTCGTAGATGAAGAAGGTCCTCCCCAGGATGGTGAGCGGCTTCCCCACAATGAAGTCCTTGGCAGTGTACCACTCCAGCACCTCTTGGTCGGAGATTTCCAGCACACACTTTGGGAAATTCTCTAATAGGAGACAGGGTTAGAAAAGTGAAAGAAGAAACAGAGGAAGAAAGCTTGACATGAGAGCTGAGTACTCTTTTAATTTTTTTAAAATTTATAAACTATATTCTAGCAGACATATTCAATCTTTATTAAATTAGATATTGTCTTTATTTAAATTTCAAATGTTATCCCCTTTCCTAGTTCCCTCTCCTAAAATCCCTAATCCCCTTCCCCCTCCCCCTCCCCCTACTCCCCAACCCACCCACTCCTGCTTCCTGGTCCTGGCATTTTCCTATACTGAGGCATAGAATCTTCACAGGACCAAGGGCCTCTCTTCCCATTGATGACAAACTAGGCCATTCTCTGCTACATATGCAGCCAGAGACGCGAGTCCCACCATGTGTTTTCTTTGATTGGTGGTTTAGTCCCAGGGAGCTTGTGGGTTCTGGTTAGTTCATATTGCTGTTCCTCCTATGGGGCTGCAGACCCCTTCAGCTCCTGGGTCCTTTCTCTGGCTCCTCCATTGGGACCCTGTGGAGAGCTGAATACTTTAGGGGCTGGCTCTGATTAAGGATTCAGGACCTACTGATGGTCATCAGGCTGTGCTTTTTCAATCTTTGACAGAATACACAAATAATATGCCAGACATTTTCATAAAATCCCTCTTGTACACCTCTTCTATTATCACAAACTTCAAAAAAATCCACAAAATTAATACCTAGTCATATGATGCATATAAGAGAATTGGTTCCAGCTTGCCACTCAATCTTCTACCCAACAATTATTAGGCATTATCTGCACACAAAGTGCACTGCTAGCCACCGAGTTTACACAGCTAATTGTGCCAAAACAACTATCTTTGAGAAGAAAATACTCTGTTGAGATAGACACTAGATAATATTAGCATGGGTAATAGGTCGCTGTCCACCTAACGATCACCACTGCTATGAATGAGCACGGCTTAGTTGTACACATGAGGCAGGGACATAGACAATTAGTGAGATGATTACAGTAATCCACTCATGTGGATTATCTTTACCTTCAAATACTGAATGAGTCTTGCATTTGGGAACTAAGTCTGGTTTTTTTTTTCAGTGCTTTTTGAGAACTAAGGGTTGACTTATTTCAGATCAGCATGGTCTCTATGGACATCGCCAAAGCTCGTCCACTCTGGAGGGGTCCCACATTACTTAACTGTAAGCAAAAGCAGAAATGCAGGGAACCAGAAGCAGGGTACGATTCTCCTGCCTTTTTCTCCTGCTAATTGCTGAGATGGAAAATTAGGGGGAAAAAAAGGACAGAATTTCTAGGGTATGATAAATAAATGCTCCCACAATAGTCCTTTCAGTTTTCCAGAAGGTCCATTAAAAACATAAAAATTGTATGTAGTAGCCAGGTGTGATGGCACACACCTTTAATCCCAGCACTTGGCACATTCCCAGAAAAGCCAGGTGGGTCTCTGTAAATTTGAGGCCAGCTTGGTCTACAAATCGAGTTACAGAACAGCAAGGGCTATTACACTGAGGAACCCTATCTTGAACACACATCCCTCTCACAAATTGCAGATATTAATAGAATGTTTTGATATGTATATATATATTGTGTAGTGACTAAATCATGTGATTAATGTGTTGATGTTTTTATTTCTCTATGGTAAAAATAGTCAAAATCATTCGGTTTTCATTTTTTGTTTTGTTTTCTTTTGTTTTCTCTTGTCCTGTTTGAGACAGGGCCCTATGTATTATGTAGCACTGCATTTCCTTGAGTTTGTAGCCTCAGCCTCCTGTGGGCTAGCTTAGGCATGGCCTGGTGTGGCTGTCCTAGCTTTTTGAAATATACAGTATATACTTGTCTATAGTTGCTGTGTAGTAGCATTAGTCAATTTCTTCCTGTCTCTCCTCTCTACTTGTCTGTGTGTGTGTGTGTGTGTGTGTGTTGTGTAGGTATACATATTTACATGCATGCTTGTAGGTGCACATTCATATGAGTGTGCACTACTTACACTGGAGTCAACATCGGGGTCAAGGGTCAACATCAGGCACCTATCTAGATTACTCTCCACCTTATTTTTGAGACCAGGTCTCTTACTGAACCTGGAGATCACTAATTAACTAGGCTGCCTAACCAATGAGCTCTTGGGAATCTGCCTGTTTCTTGCTACCACCACCGTCCAGCCCTGGGGATACACATAGGGTAAGCTGTTGCACCCACAAGGTTTTTCTGTGGGTCCTTGAGATCCAAAGTTTGATTCTAAGGTTTACACCTTGCAGACTGAGCCATCTCCCCAGCCCCTCCCTCTCCATCACTCTTCCCATCTTCTGCTAATCACCACTTAATGCCCAACTTTCATGAGATCAATGATCTTATTTTCTTTCTGTTTTAAGACAGGGTATCATGAGGAAGCCCAGGCTGTTCTTGAATTGGTGATTCTCCTGCCTCAGCCTCCCAAGTGCTGTGTGTATGTGCCACTGAGCCCCAGCAAGATCAATGTCATACTCTATGCACAAGTGAGTGAGATCATGTAATAATTTTCTTTCTGTGCTTGGTTTACATCACTCAATAAATGATCTCCAGCATTCTACCCACGTTGGCACCTATGACAGGTTTCACTCTTTTTATGGAGAACTGGTATCTCATTGTATACGTACCACATTTTTCTTTGTGCATTGGTTGATGGACACTTGGATTATTTCTATTTCTTAGATACTATGAGTTGTTTTGTATTAACAAAACATATATGTACAAAACATATATGTACAGATATGTCTTATACATATCAATTTCACTTTCTTTGAACACACACACACACACACACACACACACACACACACATGGATGATGGATGGTCTGGCTTTAATTTTTTGAGGAATCACTATTCTGTTTTCCATAATGTTTGTATTAATTTTCATCCTCACCAGCACCTTATAGTCGGAACTACAGATGGCCCTGTGTTGCTAGTATGGGTGCTGGGAATAGAACCCAAGTCCACTGAAAGAGCAACTAGTTCTCTTAACTGCTGAAACATCTCTCCAGCCCTCAATGAAGCACTCTTATTATAGTTTTGAGCTTAGATTATCTGATGATTAGTAATTTTGAACACTCATTCCTCTAACTTTTGGCCAAGTGTCTTTTTAAAAAGCATCTATCTTTTTGGCCCTGTATTTTTGTTTTTGTTTTTGTTTTGTTTTGTTTTGTTTTTATCACTATTCATCCGAGTCTAGTTTCTTTTCTTAATAGGGCCACTTGCTGTTTGTCTGTCTGACCACTTGTTTGGTTTTGCTATTGAGAATTTACCCTTTAGCACTGCAGGTATTTTGGATACTAATCCCTTACAGAAGTCTAGTTTGCAATGTTTTTTCCATTCAACCTGTTGTCTCTAAGCCCTTTCTTTGTTTCCTTTGTGGAAACTTTTTAACTTCATAAAGCCCATTTGTATAGTTTGTTTTTGGTTTCCTAGGCTTTCCGAATCTTAAGAAATAATAACAACAACAACAGCAGCAACAACAAAAACCAAATCTGCCCTTTTCAGTTCCTTAAGTCATTTCTCCCTATTTTTTAGTGTCTGGCATTTACATAATTAATCTCTTTTGACTTAATTGTTGTAACTGGCAAAGAATCACCATTCCCATCTTAGATAAAGATGTGTAGCTTCTCCTCATTCAGTATAATGCCAGGTTATTTCATTGAAGTACAACATCCCTTCTAAATATAATTTGTTTAGTGGTTTTATTAAGCAAGGATGTTGAATCTTATACAATGTGTTTTCTGTGACTCCTGAGATGGTCATGTGGTTTTAATGAAGAACTTGGGGCTTGTTATTGGTCTGTTCATCTTTAAAGATTTTCTTATGCTGATTCTATCTTGAAAGAGTTGTACTGTCTTCAAGTCTGTCCATCTCTTCTAGATATCTAAATTTGTCATCTATGTGTTCATAATGATCTCTAGTGAGCTTTTTAAAATATGTATTCTCTTCCTGATTATGTGTATATATGTGTGCGGGGACCAGAGGTGTTGGGTCTTGGAACTGGGGTTACAGCAATTGTGAGTCACCCTGTGTAGGCACTGAAAACCCAACTCAGGTCCTCTGCAAGATCAGTGATCACTCTCAACTACTAAGTCATCTCTCCAGCCTGTAGCAAATTTCTATAATGCTGTGGTATCTGTTGTAATGCCTCCCTTCTCACTGATGATTCTGAGTATCTATTGTAATGTCCCCTTCCTTCTTATCGATGATTCTGAGTATTCTCTTTTTCCTTAGTTCAACTACAAGACAGCCAATTTTCCTCACTGTTCTTGGAGAAACTATTTTAATGATTCTTTGTATTTTTTCTTTTTATGTTCTATTTGGTTTTGCTCTAATTCTCTCTCTCTCTCTCTCTCTTTCTCAAAAAACAAATTGTTTTGTTCCTGTTTTTTTACCTCTCTGGTATGCATCAATTGCTTATGGAGGTCAGCATGAACCAGAGAGCATGCAAAACTAGCTGTCCATCTCCCCAACTCTCTGCTCAGGTAGATGCTTCCGACACAGGTCCCAGCTTTCTAAATGAATGTTCACCATGGATACAAAGAATGGATTTTACTTTATGCAAATATTACAGTATCTCATTTTACTTTCTGTTCTTATGCAGCCTAATGATGCTTCTTAAGACCTAACTGTTTGCTTTTTTGTGTAAGTCTTGTTTCTTGCTTCTAATTACTATATTGAAACTATGTGTGCATAAAGGCACACACCTTTAATCCCAGCACTGCCCCGGGAGTGCTGTCTACACAGTAAACTCCACAATAGCCAGTGTTACTTAGTGAGATGCTATGTAACTCACTTGGCTTAGTTGAGCTAAGAATAAAAGGCTGGAAAGCATACAATGAAATGCATTTAAGATTAGGTGCTCCTTGGGCCTTGGATGTGGGCCTTAGAGGACAGCCAAGGCAGGAGTGAAAGGTCAAGGCCAGGCTGGGATGCAGAGTGACGGGGAGGCCATCTTGTAAGCTTAGTGAGGCCCTATCTCAAAATAAAAAGAAGAGAGAAGGCTAGGATGTAGCTGAGTGCCAATGTGCTTCTCTGGCGTGTACTTTCCATGTCACCAAGACAAACAAGTGAACCCAACACTAAACAGGTTCAGTCTAGAAGCTTTGCTCTATCTGTCTTTAAATGAATTGTCTGTTGCATGTTTTGCTTTGGTTTTAATCCATGTCAAATCATCTCTACTGAAGTATGCAGGAGGCATACCTGGTCTAAAAGGCAAATTACAGAAAAAACATTCTTAAAAACTCAAGAATGCACTAAGAGTGCCAAGTACAAAAGCCTAACCCCACTGTCCTTACTGGGTCCCTCCAACCACCCGGCCCCCACAAGAAACAGGACATGTTTAATTGAACTCACTTGCATTCTCCACCAAAACTTTTGGCATACGCTGTCGGTTCATGAGGAGTGGGAAGGGGTCTCTCCCGTTGTTCCGTTCGTGGACCTCTCGGATCTCCACAGTGTCATCCATGAGGTAGTAATGAATGATGTAGTGACGACATTCCCCGAACAAGCTATCCGTGTCATCCCAGATTGCATAGAACCGAAGGACCTTTGAGGAGTCCAAAGTGGGGACTTAAGATTCCAAAGCAGCCCATGCCATCATGGGCGCAATCTCAGTGGAGGGTCCCAAGGTCCCCAGAGGACTCTCCATGCTTCAGGCACCCTAGCACACCCAGGAACCTGAGATCACTGGTGCGTGAAACACATCAATTCCAAAACACCCAGAGGGCCTTGTGCTAGCAGCAACAGGGTCAAATGACAAAGGCAGGTCCTAGCACACCCAGAATCTTGGGATCACTGTGACCAGTATACGCAGGAGAGGATGTGGGTGGCAGAAGCAACAGAGCTCCTTGGACCTTTGGGCCTTCATCCTCAGCCAGGATACAGAGCTGAGACTCAGACCTCTGAACACCTTCCCTGCCAGAGGACAGTCGGACCCAAGGGAGGGCTCTGACCCCAGGAATCAGGAGGTGGATCTGAGCTCCAGACTTCTGTGCACCTTCCCTGCAAGAGAAGAGCTTGCCTGCAGAGAGTGCTCTGACCACTGGGACTCAGGAGAGAGTTGGACTCCCAGGAGTGCTGACAGAGGCTAAAGAATCACAGGAGGAACAAGCTCCAGCCAGAGACAACTAGAACATCTAACACCAGAGATTACCAGATGGCGAAAGGCAATTGTAAGAATCTTACTAACATAAACCAAGACCACTGGACATCATCAGAACCCAGTATGCCAACCACAGCAAGTCCTGGATACCCCCAACACACCCGAAAAGCAAGATTCAGATTTAAAATCATATCTCATGATGCTGGTAGAGGATTTTAAGAAGGGTATTAATAACTCACTTAAAGAAATACAGGAGAACACTGATAAACAGGTAGAAGTCCTTAAAGAGGAAACACAAAAATCCCTCAATAAATTACAGGAAAACACAACCAAACAGGTGATGGAATTGAACAAAACCATCCAAGATCTAAAAATGGAAGTGGAAACAATTAAGAAAACCCAAAGGGAGACAACTCTGGAGATAGAAATCCTAGGAAAGAAATCAGGAATCATAGAAGTGAGCATCAGCAACAGAATACAAGAGATGGAAGAGAGAATCTCAGGTGCAGAAGATTCCATAGAGAACATGGACAAAACAAAGAAAATGCAAAATGCAAAAGGATCCTAACCCAAAACATCCAGGAAATCCAGGACACAATGAGAAGACCAAACCTACGGATAATAGGTATAGATGAGAATGAAGATTTTCAACTTAAAGGGCCAGTAAATATCTTCAACAAAATTATAGAAGAAAACTTCCCTAACCTAAAGAAAGAGATGCCCATGAACATACAAGAAGCGCTAGCCCAGTCTACTATACCCAGCAAAATTCTCAATTACCATAGATGGAGAAACCAAAGGATTCCATGACAAAACCAAATTCACACAATATCTCTCCATGAATCCAGCCCTTTGAAGAATAATAAAGAAAAAACACCAATACAAGGACTGAAATTACGCCCTAGAAAAAGCAAGAAAGTAATCCTATAACAAACCTAAAAGAAGACAGCCGCAAGAAAATAATCCCAACTCTAACAACAAAAATAACAGGAAGCAACAACTACTTTTCATTAATATCGCTGAATATCAATGGATTCAATTCCCCAATAAAAAGACAAAGACTAACAGACTGGCTACATAAATAGTACCATCGTTTTGCTGTTTACAAGGAACCCACCTCAGGGAAAAAGACAGACACTACCTCAAGGTAAAAGGCTAGAAAACAATTTCCAAGCAAATGGTCCAATGAAACAAGCTGGAGTAGCCATTCTATATCGAATAAAACTGATTTCCAACCCAAAGTTATCAAAGAAGACCAGGAGGGGCACTTCATACTCATCAAAGGTAAAATCTTCCAAGATGAACTCTCAGTTCTGAATATCTATGCTCCAAATACAAGGGCATCCACATCCACATTCATTAAAGAAACTATAATAAAATT
Organism: Mus minutoides; assembly: GCA_902729485.2. Taxonomy (NCBI): domain Eukaryota; kingdom Metazoa; phylum Chordata; class Mammalia; order Rodentia; family Muridae; genus Mus; species Mus minutoides. Next base: position 311,857 of record LR753434.1, on the reverse strand, counting down.
CAAAGCACACATTGCACCTCACACAATAATAGTGGGAGACTTCAACACCCCACTCTCATCAATGCACAGATCCTGGAAACAGAAGATATGAAAGAAATAGATTTAACAGATATCTACAGAACATTTTATCCTAAAACAAAAGGATATACCTTCTCACCAACTCATGGCACCTTCTCCAAAATAGACCATATAATTGGTCACAAAACAGGCCTTAACAGATACATAATTATTGAAAGTATCCCATGCATCCTATCAGATCACCACGGACTAAGGCTGATCTGCAATAACAACATAAATAATACAAAGCCAACATTCATGTGGAAGCTGAAGAACACTACTCAATGATACCTTGGTCAAACAAGAAATAAAGAAAGAAATAAAAGACTTTTTAGAGATTAATGAAAATGAAGCTACAGCATACCCAAACTTATGGGACACAATGAAAGCAGTCCTAAGAGGAAAACTCATAGACCTGAGTGTCTCCAAAGAGAAACTAGAGAGAGCATACACTAGCAGCCTGACAGCATACCTAGAAGCTCTAGAACTAAAGGAAGCAAATTCACCCAAGAGGAGCAGACGGCAGGAAATAATCAAACTCAGGGCTGAAATCAACTAAGTGGAAACAAAAAGAACTATTCAAAGAATCAACCAAATCAGGAGCTGGTTCTTTGAGAAAATCAACAAGATGGATAAACCCTTAGCCAGTCTCACTAGAAGGTACAGGGACAGAATCCTAATTAACAAAATCAGAAATGAAAAGGGAGACATAAAAACAGAACCTGAGAAAATCCAAAACATCAAATCCTACTAAAAAAGACTATACTCAGCAAAACTGGAAAACCTGGATGAAATGGACAAATTTCTAGACAGATACCATGTACCAAAGTTAAATCAGGATCAGATTAATTACGGAAACAGTCCCATATCCCCTAAAGAAATGGAAGCAGTCATTAATAGTCTCCTAACCAAAAAAAAAAAAAAAAAAAAAAAAAAAAAAAAAAAAAAAAAAAAAAAAAAAAAAAAAAAAAGCCCAGGACCAGATGGGTTTAGTACAGAGTTCTATCAGACCTTCAAAGAATCCCAATTCTCCTCAAACTATTCCACAAAATAGAAACAGAAGGTGCTCTACCCAACTCATTATATGAAGTCACAATTACTCTGATACCTAAACCACATAAACACCCAACAAAGAGAACTTCAGACCACTTTCTCTTCTGAATATCGATGCAAAAATACTCAATAAAATTCTTGCTAACCGAATCCAAGAACACATCAAAACAATCATCCATCATGACCAAGTAGGCTTCATCCCAGGAACGCAGGGATGGTTTAATATATGGAAATCCATCAATATAATCCACTATATAAACAAACTCAAAGACAAAAATCACATGATCATCTTGCTAGATGCTGAGAAACCATTTGATAAAATCCAACACCCATTCACGATAAAAGTATTGGAAAGATTAGTAATTCAAGGCCCATACCTAAACATAATAAAAGCAATTTACAGCAAACCAGTAGCCAACATCAAAGTAAATGGAGAGAAGCTGGAAACAATCCCACTAAAATCAGGGACTAGACAAGGCTGCCCACTTTCTCCCTACCTATTCAATATAGTACTTGAAGTCCTAGCCAGAGCAATTCGACAACAAAAGGAGGTCAAGGAGATACAAATTAGAAAGGAAGAACTCAAATTATCACTATTTGCAGATGATATGATAGTATATATAAGTGACCCTAAAAACTCCACCAGAGAACTCCTAAACCTGATAAACAACTTCAGTGAAGTAGCTAGATATAAAATTAACTTAAAGAAAGCAGTGGCCTTTCTCTACACAAAGGATAAACAGGCTAAAAAAGAAATTAGGCAAACAACACCCTTCACAATAATCACAAATACTATAACATACCTTGGTGTGACTCTAACTAAGTGAAAGATCTGTATGATAAGAACTTCAAGTCTCTGAAGAAAGAAATTGAAGAAGATCTCAGAAGATGGAAAGATCGCCAATGCTCATGGATTGGCAGGATTAATTTAGTAAAAATGGCTATCCTGCTGAAAGCAATCTACAGATTCAATGCAATCCCCATCAAAATTCCAACTCAATTCTTCACTGAGTTAGAAAGGGAAATTTGCAAATTCATCTGGAATAACATAAAACCTAGGATAGCTAAAACTCTTCTCAATGATAAAAGAACCTCTGGTGGAATCACCATGCCTGACCTCAAGCTGTACTACAGAGCAATTGTGATTTAAAAAAAAATGCATGGTACTGGTACAGTGACAGACAGGTAGACCAATGGAATAGAATTGAAGACCCAGAAATGAGCCCACACACCTATGGTCACTTGATCTTTGACAAGGGAGCTAAAACCACCAGTGGAAAAAGTCAGCATTTTCAACAAATCGTGCTGGCCCAACTGGCAGTTATCATGTAGAAGAATGGGAATTAATCCGTTCTTATTTCTTTGTACTAAGGTCAAGTCTCAGTGGATCAAGGAACTCCACATAAAACCAGAGACACTGAAACTTATACAGGAGAAAGTGGGGAAAAGCCTTGAAGATATGGACACATGGGAAAAATTCCTAAACAGAACAGCAATGGCTTGTGCTTTAAGATCGAGAATTGACAAATGGGACATCATAAAATTGCAAAGCTTCTGAAAGGCAAAAGACACTGTAAATAAGACCAAAAGGCCACAAACAGATTGGGAAAGGGTCTTTACAAATCCTAAATCATACAGGGGACTAATATTCAATATATATAAAGAACTCAAGAAGATGGACTCCAGAAAATCAAATAACACCATTAAAAATGGGGTACAGAACTAAACAAAGAATTCTCAACTGAGGAATACTGAATGGCTGAGAAGCACCTGAAAAAATGTTCAACATCCTTAATCATCAGGGAAATGCAAATCAAAACAACCCTGAGATTCCACCTCACACCAGTCAGAATGGCTAAGATAAAAAATTTAGATGACAGCAGATGCTGGTGAGGATGTGGAGAAAGAGGGACACTCCTCCATTGTTGGTGGGATTGCAAGCTGGTACAACCACTCTGAAAATCAGTTTGGCAGTTCCTCAGAAAATTAGACATAGTACTACTGGAAGATCCAGCAATTCTGGATTCCTGGGTATCTACCCAGAAGATGTTCCAACTTGTAATAAGGGCACATGCTCCACTATGTTCATAGCAGCCTTATTTATAATAGCCAGAAGCTGGAAAGAACCCAGATGTCCCTAATCAGAGGAAAGGATACAGAAAATGTAGTACATTTACACAATGGAGTGCTACTCAGCTATTAAAAACAATGAATTCATGAAATTCTTAGGCCAATGGATGGATCTGGATGGATCATCCTGAGTGAGGTAACCCAATCACAAAAGAACACACATGATATGCAGTCACTGATAAGCCAAAATTAGCCCAGAAACTTAGAATGTCCAAGATACAATTTGCAAAACACATGAAATTCAAGAAGAAGGAAGACCAAAGTGTGGATACTTCGCTCCTTCTTAGAATGGGGAACAAAATACCCATGGATGGAGTTACAAAGTTTGGAGCTGAGATGGAAGGAAAGACCATCCAGAGACTGCCCCACCTGGGATCCATCCCTTATACAACCACCAAACCCAGACACTATTGCATATGCCAGAAAGATTTTGCTGACAGGACCCTGATATAGCTTTCTTTTGTGAGGCTATGCAAGTGCCTGGCAAATACAAGTGGATTCTTACAGTCATCTATTGGATGGAACACGGGGCCCCCAATGGAGGAGCAAGAGAAAGTACCTAAGGAGCTAAAGGGTTTGACAACCCTATAGGAGGATCAACAATATGAACTAACCAATAACCCCCAGAACTGTGTCTCTAGTTGCATATGTAGCAGAGGATGGTCTAGTTGGCCATCAATGGGAGGAGAGGCCCTTGATCTTGTGAAGATCATATGCCCCAGTACAGGGTAATGCCAGGGCTAGGAAGCAGGAGTGGGTGGGTTGGGCAACAGGGTGGGGGGAGGGTATAGGGGACTTTGGGGATAGCATTTGAAATGTAAATAAAGAAAATATCTAATAAAAAAGATTTATTTAAATAAAAAAATATATTCTAAAGCAGAGATTTAGCTTTACTTCTTGGACATGTGTGCATCAGATAATGAAGGACAGACAGTAGGTGAAGCACTTTCTGGAAGGAAATTAAAATAAAGTCAAGGATATGCAAATATCCAAATAAATCATGTACTACAGGAAAAATAGCATAAGGCTTGTAAGTTTTTACCAAGAAAGAAAAGCTTACTTAGGCTCTGAATATTTGTCTGGGAAAGAGTAACTGAGTAATTAAATAGTGGGGTTGCCTATAAAGGGATTCATGAATAGTAACAAAGATACATGATGAATTGTGTATCTAGAACTGATGTGGAAAGAATTTTCATAATCAGCCTATCTTTCTTCTTTTCCATCAAAAAGCATCCACTGCTAATAGGATGTATAGAGTCTCCTAATTTAAAGCAATAGCAGAAAGCTGGTGTGGTGGTTCATGCCTGTGATCTTAGTACATGGGATGCAGAGGCAGGAAGAACGTGAGTTCAGATTAAGGCTGGGATACATAGCAAACCTGAGGCCAACCTGGGCTATTTAGTGAGACTTTGCCTCAAAAAAAAAATTAAATTACTTATTTATTTATTTATTTATTTATTCAAGATTAGGGTGTGGTGTATACCTTTAATCCTACAATTCTGGAGGCAGAGCATCTATGAACTTGAAGCAGCCATACCCCTACCCCATATCAATCTCTGTGCTAGCCAGAGCTACATAGTAAGACCTTTTCTCAACAAAACCAGAAATCTAAACAACAGTAACAATAAAAACACAACCAACCAACCAAATAAGCAAACAACCCCCCCAGCAAAATCCATAATCCTAAATCCATGCTAACACAGGGTAGAACTTCTGAAATAAAAAAGTTAAGCTTTTAGGAAGTTAAGACAAAAACTTCAGAGTAATCACTGTTATTAATTCTTTTTCCCTTTATGGGTGGAAGAAGATTCAACACTGCTTCTGTACTGCAGCAGGGGCTAGAAAGCTGGGCCGGAGTCAAAAAGTGCTCAGAGAGCCTTCTGAACTCTAACACTAATGCAATAGTCATCAGGGATACATTTGAGATGGAGTTCCTGGAAAATCAAGGAAGATAACTACTTTAATTAACTACTTTATTTTCTTTCAATAACTATGTAGTATCAGAATAAATATATAACAGCTTTAAACTTTCCCCCAAATCCATGTAAGCCTACCCAGAATCTTTTGTGAGATTAACTTATCAAGCAGTAGTGTGCAAGCTAGTTTTTATGTCAACTAAACACAAGCTAGAGTCATCAGAGATCGAAGAGCCTCAGTGGAGAAAATGCCTCCATAAGACCAAGCTGTAGGGCAAGCCAGTTAGGTGTTTCTTAATTAGTGATTGATAGGGGAGGGCCCAGTCTATTGTGGGTGGTACCACTCCTGGGCTGGTGGTCCTGGGTTCTTTAAGAAAACAGGCTGAGCAAGCCATGAATGACAAGCCAGTGTGCAGAACCCTCCATGGTCTTGGCATCAGTTCCTAACCCTAGGTTTCAGCCTTGCTTGAGTTCCTGTCCTGACTTCCTCCAGGGATGAACGGTGACATGGAAGAAAGGGAAAATAAACCCTGTCTTCCTCAAGTTGCTTTTGGCCATGATGTTTCATCACAACAGTAACCCTGACGAGGACAGGGGAAAAGGAGTGAGGAATTTGAAATGGAAAGAGATATGTAGATGCATGCGGCTCAGGAATTGCTTTACCATGAGAGGACATGGATGGATTCACATGACAGTGCTGCAGAGGCCTTTATATCTCTAAAAATAAAACTGAGGACCTGTCACATGGCCCAGGCCCACCAGGTGACAACCTGAGCTCAGTGCCCAGGACACACAGGGCAGAATGAGAGAGCCAGTGCCCACAAGTTGTCCTTGGACCTTCTCCAGTAGACAGTGCATGCATGGCATGCATTATACATCCAAAAAGCGATAAAATGTAATAAAATGTTTAATGTATTTAAAAGTTAGAAATCTAGGCCCTCAATACCTCTACTGGGCATATACCCAGAAAATATTCCAACTGGTAACAAAGACACATGCTCCACTATGTTCATAGCAGCTTTATTTATAATAGCCAGAAGCTGGAAAGAACCCAGATGTCCCTCAACAGAGGAATGGATACAGAAAATGTGGTACATTTACACAATGGAGTACTACTACTCAGCTATTAAAAACAATGAATTTATGAAATTCTTGAGCAAATGGATGTATCTAGAGGATATCATCCTGAGTGAGGTAACCCAATCACAAAAGAAGTCACCTAATATGCACTCACTGATAAGCGGATATTAGCCCAGAAACCTAGAATACCCAAGATGCAATTTCCAAAACACAAGAAAATCAAGAAAGACCAACGCGTGGATACTTCATTCCTCCCTAGAATAGGGATTAAAATATACATGGAAGGAGGTGCAGAGACAAAGTTTGGAGCTAAAAATGAAAGGATGGACCATCCAGAGACTGCCCCACCCGGGTGGTCCATCACATAATCAGCCACCAAATGCAGACACTACTGCATACGCCATCAGGATATTGCTGAAAGGACCCTGATATAGCTTTCTTTTGTGAGGCTTTGACAGTCCCTGACAAATACAGAAGTGGATGCTCACAATCATCTATAGGGCAGAACACAGGGTCCCCAATGTAGGAGCTAGAGAGAGTACCCAAGAGCTGTAGGGGTCTGCAACCCTATAGATGGAACAACAATATGAACTAATCAGAACCCCCAGAGCTCATGTCTCTAGCTGCATATGTATTAGAAGTTGGCCTAGTTGGCCATTATCGGGGAAGAAAGGCCCTTGGTCTAACAATGTTTATATGCCCCAGTACAGGGAAATGCCAGGGCCAAGTAGTGGGAGTGGGTGGGTAGGGGAGCAGGGCAGGGGGAGGGTATAGGGGACTTATGGGATAACACTTGAAATGTAAATGAAGAAATTATCTAATAATACATACATACATACATACAGACATACAGACATACAGACATACAAAAAAAAAAGAAAAAAAAAAGAAATCCAGACCCTGGCATACTTTTAGCCCTACATAGAACCACTGTGTGACGGTGGTTAAATTATATTCAGGCTATCAAGGCAGCTTTCCCATAAACATACACCCACATTCAAACAGGAGTAAGCCTACTTGATTAGGTAGCTTACCTGTTTATCAAAGGTGAGAAACTGCTTCAGTTGGTCAAAGTCTGACGGGGTGACATATTTGCGAACAGGTTCTTTCCGGAGTTGAGTGTAAGGATCCAGGGGTATCTTCTCTGATGGATTTAATTCAATGCCTTGGCTTTCCAAAAAGTCCTAACATTTCACAATTAATGTCAACACCTTTCTGAAGGTTTTAAAAGTCATAAATCATGCTCTGAAAATAAGTGTGATATGATGGCACTAACAAGTTGTTGACAGACTGGGCATGTATTAGAGATACTATCTCCAGTGACCCAACTCTACAATGTAGATCATAGCTGATACTGCCTGAGGTATTTATTCATTATATATACACACACACTTGCGCATATATATGTATATGTATATGTATATGTATATGTATATGTATATGTATATGTATATGTATATGTATATGTATATGTATGCAAACGCATATGTATATATACACATATATAACATACATACATATATACACACACTTATATAGTAGGAAGGCATCATACTAAGATAACTATATATCTTAAATATGCACAATTCTGGCACTGTTTTAAGACAAGCATCTACATACAATCTGAAATTTCACAAAATACATGTTTCACTTTTGCTTTGAAGGCAAGTTAAGATGGAATAATGTTCCTAAACTTTCTAACTCACTTAAAAATAAATGTATAATTACTTCTTTAAAAGCTAGGACAAATTTAGCATTGATTCCCTAATATTTATACTCTGTACTGAAGAGAGGCACACATGTGCATGTTAGCACAAACACTAACCTGCTTAGTAACTCACACAATCAGCAGTGCCCTTCCCCATACACTAGAATGGGGAAGTTAATTGTATGGAGGGCCTGAATGGAGCAGTTAATTGTATCCCACCAGCTAGAATGTGCAGCCAGGTCCGGCCTGTGGAGGATACACTATACCTGAGTGAATCGGTCACAGTCAACAATTCGGAAGGTTTTGCCGTACACTGTAAGGTTGATTCCACGATTGAGGTCCTTCCAGTGGTAGTAGTCTCCCAAATCATTCTTGGTGAACCGCTGGCGTTTGATTAGCTTGCCTTGTGGGATCCCAGAGTTCTCCACTACGGGCTCAATAATGGACATGCTGTCATCTTCTAGGTAGTAGTAGATGTTCACTTGTCGGATTCGGTAATGCTCCTCCGTTGATATGGGAACATCTTCTTGGAAGTAGGCACTAAATTTCAGCACCTGTAACACCCAAGAGAAGATTTCTTATTGTTATCTGGGGGATAGCAGCTACTGTCCTTAAAAGAGCACAATCCAGGAAGAGTGGAAGTAGTGTCCTGCCATAAACTCATTGGAGAGCATCTTTAAAAACCCGCCCACACAGTGTTTAGAAGCATTTGTGTTCTTCAGAGACCAAAATTTAGACTTCTGAGGACCATTCACTCAATGTGAAGTTAAAATAGCTTACTGAGGACATATTTAAAATATTAAACCATGTTATAAAAGCACATATTGACATGCTGTGGAATTACCTTATATTTTGGTGCTTTATTTAGTATTTATGTTCAGAGAGACCAAGCATTAGAAGGATGTTCTAGGTAGGCAAGAGAGTTTACCCAAACCTCTACTTAAGTAAGGGAGGGGGGCACAGAGGAAAAATTAAGACCCTTAAATTAACACACATATGTTTCTTAATCAGTGAGAATATAAAAGTAAATGTTTTTAAAAGTAGAAAATCAAACAAAAATAACTGTCTACTGCTTAGAAAAACTATGAATATAAAGGAAGGAAGTCCTTAAAATTTCAAAGAGAGTTAAAAATATAAATAACAATTTTGGAAAGAAATGAGATGAAGACATTATTTTAAAAATCCAAGAAGAAAGATGAAAGGTGGGATATTTAAAGGGAAATAGGGGAGGAGAAGGACAGTTTTAAAGTAATAGTTTGGCTCAAATGCAAAGAATTCAAAATGTGAACTCTACTCCGGAAACTCACAGGAAACAGGGTGTGTTTGAACCACAGGCTTGTCAGCATACAAACCCAAACCGTTAGTTAAAGCAGAGTTCATCAGCTCATCCAGCACCTATTTTTACAATGGAAGAAAGTTAGCATCCACACTAGTAAACTAACTATTCTGGGGCCATATATGGGCCAGAGCTGGGACCGAAACTCTACTGGCCTCTCCTTCTCTCCACACATTTCACTGCTTCTTAGTTGGGGCTGAGGTGGAAGAGGAACCCATATGGGAAAAGTGGCCAAAGAATACTCTAACCCAAAACTTATTAAATTTAAGGTATGATAAAGTTTTAGATAAACCTGAACGTATGAGGGTGGGGAGGGGTGATTCTAGGCAATGGTGACAGAACATGGAAGAAGGAAACAGCATGGGAGCGATAGGCAGAATATAGAGGCAAAGGGAGCACCAGCCCTTCTCAAGAATGGGTCTGCAATCGCAAGCCACTACAATGGAACAGTAGAAGGAGCCTGATGGATGGATGGTGAGGTGTGTGTGTGTTTGGGGATGGTGTGGGTCAGGGGGAGTGGAAACTGGATGATGTACTGAGGAAAATTCAGTGCTAGGAATACAGTGCTACCCCATAGAAACATGGACATGGCTTTAAAAGAAGGTGGCTTTCAGAAGATCA
>LR753434.1:216809-299610 GCA_902729485.2 Mus minutoides | reverse complement strand
AAAAAAAAAAAAAAGAAGGTGGCTTTAACAATGTGCACTGGGAGGTGAAATTTGAGCTGATGTTGATCTAAGATGCTAGGCTGGATTAAGGGAAGGAAGTTGGTATTGAAGGATAGACAAGGATGATCCTAGCATTTTGGCAGGCAGATTTCTGAGTTCGAGGACAGCCAGGACAGCCAGAGCTATACAGAGAAACCCTGTCTCAAAAAACCAAAAAAAGGAAGAAAGAAAGAAAGAAAGAAAGAAAGAAAGAAAGAAAGAAAGAAAGAAAGAAAGAAAGAAAGAAAGAAAAGAAAGAAAGAGAGAGAATAAAAGAATAAAGAGCTCTAAGCCTCTATCAGGAAGCAGCTGGAATCAGTGCTAACACAAAATGTATTAATATAGTGTCATCTGTCCTGTGTAGAATGAGATCATGATAACATGGAGAAAGAAAAGAAAAAATAACATTTATATACTCTGATTAAAGATGTATCTTTTCACTGAATTCTATAGTCGATGGTCTTGGCTTGTTTTCTAACCTTCTACGTTTGTAGAGATTACGTTGCTTGTCTGAACTTTGAAAAACGAAAATGGTGAAAATGAAAGAGAAATTCTTGGCTTGTCATCTCATTGAATGTGGAGAAGAGACAAGCATAGAAGCTCAGAAGCCAAATGGATGGATGGATGGATGGATGGATAGATGATAGATAGATAGATAGATAGATAGATAGATAGATAGATAGATAATTGGATGGATGATAGATAGATAGATAGATAGATAGATAGATAGATAGATAGATAGATAGATAGATAATTGGATGGATGGATGGATGGATGGATGGATGGATGGATGGATGGATGGATGGATGGATGGATAAGATGGTTAGGGTCTGAAGTTCAGTGGGGTCAGAGTTGAAAATAAATACTGACAGTTTGTCTGCCCTGAAAAGACTGAATCCAGAAAGGTGGGTGGCATTCTTAAGAAGGGAACTTCAAGAATCAGAACCGAACCCTCACATGCTTCCACCAAGGAGGCAGGGAGACCAGAGTAAGAGGAACCAGACAGACGGGAGTGAGAAACCAGGAGGGAGAAGAGTCATGTGTGAGACCAGAGGCAATGGAGAAGTAACAGAATCAAAGACCTGGAACAAGCCAGAGAGAACAGTGGCGGCAAAAGCCTGTCCAAACTCCGCAAAGGCCTCGCTGTTGTCTCCAGGGAAGCAGTTTGGGGCTCAAGGATGAGATAGAACTCTCTTCCTAAAGGAGTCATAGGTAGGAGGGGTTTTGTTCTTGTTATTTAGTGACATGTGAACTTTACTGGAGAAAAATAGCCACTAGAATGTTTAAAATATAAATAGCACCGATAAGGAAAGGGTGGGCGAATAAATGAGTGAGTGAATGAATGGATGAATGAATGAAAACTTAAAAAAAAAAAACCCTAACAGATGGAGATGTTTTCAGTTCATAGAGATTAAGGGCTCACTGTTGTAGAGTAGGTGGGAAAGAGAGCGAAGAACTGGAGGCATCCCAAATGTGGGATTTAGAATTCAGGCAACTTTGAACTGTGTTTGGAAAATATTCCAGGGAAAGCCTGCTGCAAGACTCAGTTTAGGTGTCTGTGACTAAACGCTGAGGCATCTGAACAATTTTCTCGAAGAGGAATGCTATGGTTTCCTGGTAACACGGGGCAACTCTCAGATCTGAAGTCAAGGGATGCCTTTAAAATCCCTGATGATACCTTTTTGTCAAAAGCCACATGCGCAGGAATAAACTCTGCAGGCGGAGCTTGCTTGAGTGGCCCGTAAGTTAAGATGGGTGCCTTATTGGCCAGTTCATCCAGCTCGGCCTGAGACAGCTGGTTGTAGTGGAGCCGGTCTCCACCTATCCCTATGGTGGGACGTCGGACAACTGCATAGCCGTTCCTGTAGTTGAGTGTCTGGCTTCGGTGGAATGCTGTTTTCTGAAGAAAAGAAGTATACCATTAATAACCTCAGATAAGTCTCTAAGGAAAACAACTCACTTCCTAAACTACCATAACTTAAACTTCTGCTTTAAGAGTACATTTTTAAACTTAAGTGGATGTGTGTGTGTGATTGCGGATGCCCTTCAGATCTCCTGGATGGTCACGTGGCCATGAGCTACCCATTATGGGTGCTGGGAATTGAACTTGTGTCCTCTGCAAGAGCAGATCTTGTTTTTAAATGCTGAACCATCTCTGCAGCTCCACATGTTGGCTTTTTAACATCACAAAACGAACATCAACATGTTTCACTGCATGAAAAAGCTTTGTTTTTTAAACTGAAGCCCTTGGGTCCGGAGCAAAGAGGGAAGTAGAAAGCATCTAAGGTTAAAATAGAATAGCCCTGCTCTGTGATGTCTGATTTGCATCTACCATACCACTTCATCTGTATTCTGTTTTTATTTTTGCTAATTTTGTTTTTCTTCTTCTCTGGGGATCATGAATCATGACCTTTTCTGAAGGTCACCTGAAGCAACAACTCTTCTTATTACATTGACACTGATACATTCATAAAAAGCCTTTGAAAAGCAGCTTGCCGGCATACATGTGAACTCCCAGCAACCCTATCCTTACACATTGATTTTTAAAATGCATTCCAAAATTATGGGAAATAATTATATGCTTGAAGCTGACAAAGATACGTGCCATAATAGTGACAAAGATATGTGTGTGCCTATGATTCTTAAATGTTGGAAACAATCTAAATAACACACAGGAGGAAGAAAGGAAACATTGGAAATTTCACGTAGTGGATTGTTATGCCAGAATTGAAATGGTTTTAAATGCCATGCAGCAGCCTGGTAAAGTATCTACATTTATTAAGACAAAAAAAGAGCATCATATAAAATTATATCAATACACTATAATTATAAGCATATAAACTGGAGTGGGTGAACATCCTGAATTAGGTGTTTCGAGATTATGTTCCTTTTCTGCATGAATACACATTTATTTGTTATTGGAAATAGAAAAAGATAAAGGAGGAAAGCAAAATTAAGGTTATATTAATTTAGTGGGGTTTTTATGTTCTTTGTGGGGTTACTTTCAAATTGTACACATGCAATATGGTTAACATATTATGTATACATGATATACAAATAATCATAAACTTTATTAAGAATAGAAAGAATAACTTGACTATCTCCCAGTTTCCTTGGAGTGTAGCCTATCCTTCCCTTCTCTCTTATGGTCTCTACTACCATAAAAGGTCTAGTGGTCTAGACTGAAGTATGTCCAATCACTTCATTTTTCCATATAAACATTTAAAGTCTGGCACTCCTACCCACACTTGTAGAATCTCACAAATCAATTGAGCCTTTCCTTGAGGGTATTGACCAAAGCCCCTGAACTACTGTTGCTGCTAGGCTTTGATGTGAACTGCGCATCCCTGTACACACGTGCATGTATAATCCACACGCGCAGATACCAAATGTGTCAGCAGACTCTGCACAGCATATGACAATGTCTACACGTTTTAGATCATATAGAAATTTAAAAGTTCATTCAAACAGAAAATCTATGATGCTGGCCAGGCACCATATGCCAGACTTCTTTTAATCCAGTCCTTGAGAAATGGTGGCTGGAGGTCATGGTGAGTCTGAGGAAAGGCTAGGTTACACAGCAAACTTCAGGCTAGTCAGGTAAAAAGAGAAAGAAACCCTGTCTGAAAACAAACAAACAAACAAACAAACAAAAAAAAAGGAATCACATTGAATGAGCTTGTAGCTTTAAAAGATGACCCTGTTATATCTTAATACCAGACTAGAAGAGAGCCTGAATACAATTTCTCATCACACTTTCAACTGAAATTGAAATCTGTTCCCTAGAAAACAAGTAGATGAAATAATTTGCCTTGAGAAATGGAAAGAGAAATGTAAGAGTCTGTATCATTAAACCGTATAAATACAAATGACCACTGGCTTACCTATGGTCATCACCATCTTAATGTTGACTCTTCAGAATTATTTCTGTAACTCCGATAATTTTTTTAATGCCGAATACTTTTGAGATTTAGGGTTGGCAGGGTAGCTCCATAGGTAGAGTGTTAGCCTGACACTCACAAAGAGCTGTCTCTGGTGACCTGCCTGTAACCCCACACTTAGCAGCCCAGAAGATCAGTTCCAGATCAGGCCAGAGTATATAGTGTGTGAGGTGAAGCCAACTGGAACTGCTAGAAACCTGGTCTCAAAAGAAGTGAACAAATAGTTAACCTACGTTAGGAGGAAAACGAGAACCCAAATTACTGCATCACTTGGCTTTAATAGGACGTGTAACCTATGTTAGGAGGAAAACAAGAACCCAAATTACTGTATCACTTGGCTTTGATAGGACGTGTAATAGTTAACCTACGTTAGGAGGAAAACGAGAACCCAAATTACTGCATCCCTTGGCTTTGATAGGACGTGTAATAGTTAACCTACGTTAGGAGGAAAAACGAGAACCCAAATTACTGCATCCCTTGGCTTTGATAGGACGTGTTTGTTGTTACTGCATCCCTTGGCTTTGATAGGACGTGTTTGTTGTTGTTGGGGTGGTTTGTTCTGAGCATGTGTGTGTGTAGGGATAGGAGTGTATATGCACATGCCTGTTTGCATGTATGTGGAAATACATATGAAAGAGCAAAGTTGGCATGGGCAGGCTGCATCAGGTAAGGGCCAGTCTAGCTAAGCTGCTTGCTTGGGTTCAGGTGGGTTTTAGGGATCTGAACTCCACTCCTCTTATGAGAGCAGCAAGTGCTTTATCCTCTGAGCCACTTCCCAGCCTGGCTTATACTTCCTTTTCATGCAGCTCCTGTTCTGTCTGATTTGGATCTGCTGTTGTTCGGAGACAGTGACTAGCTATGTAGCCCAGGCTAGACTCAAATTGGTCATCTGTATGCCTCAGTTTCCTGAAAACTGAGATTACGGATGTGCATCTCCACCCTGGACTTGTTTTTTATTTAATTTCATCTAGATGATGGCTATAAACAGTTGGGGCAAAGGAGTAAAATGCAATCTGAACATGCGCTCTGTGTGTTGGCATGTCTTTAATACAAGCAGTCTGCAGGCCGAGGCAGGTGGTTCTCAAGTTCAAGGCTAGCCGAGGCTGCAGACAAGATAAAACACCCACACATACACAGTCTGAAAATGAATCATGTGTGTATGTATACACACACACACACACACACACACACACACACACACGCTACAGAAAGAGAAACATCAAGGAATGTTTTACAGAGAAAAACTACAAGAAAACCAGGATGAGGGGGCGGTGGGAGGTGGGGGATTCAATTCTAGGGAAGGCTGAAGCTGGAGAGAAAAGTGACCCTTAACTCAGAAGGCCAGAGACTGGGGTAGGGACCCGTCAGGAAAGGAGTACATGGAAAAGATGCATACACATAGAGGAACGGGGTTGAAGGACAGTGATTCTGAGGATTCAGAAGCCTCCAGAATGAGGCTGCTGTGGAGAGACTGTAGGAGAGGATGAAGTCGCTGAGTAGGGTTACAGTGCAGCTGGGGAGAGGCCTGGAGACAGCCTTGGGTAATCGGGCCAGAAGGCAGGTAGATGGGGCAGGAAAGAAAGAACAGGGCCGCAGTGAGGACCCAGGAGGGTGAGTGGACTACCAAGAGCCAAGCGAAGTCCGCAGACGCTGGGATGCGCGAGGACGATGGAGCCTGCGGGATGAAAGAGAGCAGAGGCGAGCCAAGTGGAGAACCCTTCGGGCTGGCCCTCACCGTGGAGTCTGTAAAGGACGAGCCCGGGAGAAAGGGCAGGCCGTGCACCGGGTTGGTCCCCATCGCTGCCCTGCAGCTGCCACCTCGGTTGCCTTTTGCCGCTCGGGTTACCCTGGCAACAAACAGCAATCGCGGGCCCCTCCAGACTCCACGGTAACGCCAAACACGCTAGTCGAGCGAGGGGAGGAGCGGCGGGGAGGACGGGAGGATGTTAGGGGGCGGGGGAAGGGAGGCGGAGGCCAGGTCTGCGCCTGCGCACAGCACCACTGACTCGAGTGGCCACTGGACGTGGCTAACGGGTGTGGCAGAGGCGGCTCCGCCCCTTTCTTTCCATTCTTTTCCCTTTCTCCTCAGCTCCCACTTCCTGGCTCCCGGAGGACGCAACCTAGGGGTGGGCTGAAGGAGGCGGACGTTCTTAGGCCTTGACTTGCGCAGTGAGGGCTGGGATTGGACCAAGTCCCTTGAATTGAGTTGTTACAAAGGAGAAGTTCCTCGCTCCACTTTAGTCCTCCCAAGAGCTCCGGCACCCTTTCTCTGGAAAAAGAGCTGCTGTCCTAGTCCAGACACAACGTACAGTGGTTGCTCCCCAGTGAAAGTGCTAAATATCAGACTCATACTTTGGGGAGACTAGGGCTGTGGATTAGATTATTATCGACTGCATTTCCGTTGCTCAGACTTGATCTGATTGGAAGTCCCAACCCCTCCACCGCTTCCTGGTCCCCTCTTAGCTATCTGTTCCACCGTAGATTTCCTATATTGTGTGCTGAGGTCTCAGAACTTTACTGAGTATCTGTTGACTGAAAAACTGGAGAGTTGCCTACCTTAGTCCTTGCTTTATAGCTATAGCGTCAGTGATACATAAGGACCACAGAGGAAGAGAGAACCTTTAAAGAGAGACCGAGTCATGAGAAAGAATTCAGGGGAGTGGAATATTGTCAGTGTCGTGTGTACTGCCGAGTATAGCATTTTCTGGACAACTTTTTTTTTTCTTAAAAAAAAAGTGACCCCATTCCTTAAAGATCATCAGGAAAAAGAAAGAAACCAAGAGTCCATCAGCACGGAGAAATAAAAGAGAAGCTAAGGTGCTCAGAGATTTGGTTCCATTATGTCTCAAATTTCCCAGGAGTTTGGTCTTTATAACATGTTTTCTGACCTAGGCATTTAGAGAAAATGTAGAGTAGGAAGCCTGAGGGAGAGGACATAGCTCAGTATCATGGGTCACTTGCTGCCACCAGTTCAGATGACAGCTGCATTAGTCAGGGTTCCCTAGAGGAGCAGAACTGGTGGAATGAATAAACTCATATTGATTGATGTTGGCTGTAGGTGCCGAAGTAGATAGAGAAGCTTACCAAGATGCTAAGCCTTCATTTTCTGAAGGAGCAAGAGGGTTCATCCTTCTTTGGAAAGGCTGGCACTCCGGTGACTTTGTTCAAATATTATACAAGGTTAATTGGGGTTGGGAAGGTTCTAGCTACCAAAGTTATCTTGCCCTTGCTGCCCATGAGAGCAGACGAGCCTTTTGACCACTGCTAGCCACAATCAAAAGTAAGAACTCCAGGTTTGCCAGGAGCACCTTAAAACCAAGGTTGGTGCAGCTGCAAGCTCTCACATAGGACCAAGTGCAGATTCTCTAGAGAAACAACATTCCCTCAGGTTTCAAACAGTCTCAAAATAATTCTTAGCTTCTACTAATTGATCCAAACATAGCAAAGACTTTGCTGAAACATTTCACTTAAAGCCAGACATAAATGCTTTACTGTACCTATCACTACAAACACACCGACATGGACACCCACCTGGGCACGGACACACCACACACACATGAACACACTGGATTTTAGTTTATTAGCGTGGCTTACAGGTTGTCATCCAGCTAGTCCAACAACAGCTGTCTACCAACCAATGGTCCAAGAATTCAGTAGTTGTTCAATCCACAAGGCTGGATGTCTCAGCTAGATGTCTTCAGTATATGCCAGGGTCCCAAAGAAGTAGACTTTAATGCCAGTGAAGGAAGGGACTTGCTAGTCAGAGGAAGCAGGCAAAGAGAGAGCCAGCCTCCTTCTTCCACATCCTTTATATAGGCTGCAAGCAGAAGGTGTGGCCCAGATTAAAGGTGGATATTCCCACCTCACAAGATCCTAAGGGTGCGTCTTCTGACTCCAAATTATTTAATTAAGAAAAACCTCTCACAAGTATATTCAGCCACTTGGGTTTTAGTGAATCCCAGATAGTGTCAAGTTGACAACCAAGAATAGATACCATATCTGCTTTGCTTTTATGGCTGCTTATCACAGCAAATCATCCTGTGGGTTTCACTAACTGGCATGAAGCTTCAGGAGCCAGGATGAGAATACACTAAGTACGCTGGAGAGATGGCTCAGCGGTTAAGAGCACTGACTGCTCTTCCAGAAGTCCTGAGTTCAATTCCCAGCAACCACTTGGTGGCTCACCACCATCTGTAATGGGATCAGATGCCCTCTTCTGGTGTGTATGAGAATACAGTAAGTAACATCTAATGCTGTTACTGGAGAAGGCTATGCTTAACTCACAAAATTCTTTTCCCGTACTTCTTCCTTTCTCTTTACTATTGTTCATTCCTGTCTTCCTCCTCCTCCTTCTCCTTTGCCACCACCTTTACCTTCTTTTCTTCTTTTAAAACAGCATTTCATTATGTATTTCTTGCTGACCTCCTGAAATGCTTCATGAAGCCCAGATTACAGAGATTTGTCTATTTAATTAAAACTCTCAATGAATTGATTAGTAAATTTTAAAAGTTCCCGCCAATGCACCGTCCCCAAGCCAGTGACTAGGATGGTGACTGGGAGTAATCATGATGAGCATTTCAGCCCATCAGCTCCCCACTCCTCAGTACCTCAATGCTGCTAGGTATCCAGCATCAATGGTGAATGACTCACCATGATAGGCTTATACCCTTGCAGGCACACACTCTCTCCATCCATATCAGTTCTCCTAAAGGAAACCCCAGGGCACATAAACAAGCTTGGGAAACTTTATGGCTGAACAGTCTGGCTGCTCTGGGTCTTTCTTCCCCAGTGTGTGCAAAGGAGGGAGCTTGTGGGACTGGAAAGGTCAGTCACACCTGAGACTATTGCTCCGGAGGAGTCAGTTTGTGTTTGAGGAGTGGCTTCTGTTCATCTACTTTTCTTTTGGAGTAAATCCTACTAGTCAAATGGTCAGCGGAGTGTCTTTTCTTTTACTTTTGTACCACAGAAGGGCATGAGTAGAGACAACTTCCTTGGTCTGTGGCCTTTAAAAATTGCTATCCATTTGGAAAGAGGAAATGCCAGATCGAGTCTCTGCAGTGATTTGAATATGGTCTGTCCACTGTGGTGCTCGTGTTGAGATGTAATTGCTATGGTGACAGTGATCATGGCGAGGAGAGAAGGTTTTGTCTTTGAGGTGACTAGGTCATGGGGCAGCTGCCTTTGTCTGGTGAGAGAGCTGTGACTAGTTATTATAAGAAAGGGCTGTTATGAAGCAAGGTACCGTTTGCTTGCTTTTTCGGCTTTCTAAGGACTAGTAGTATGTAGCACATTAACCCATAGTAGACACAGACACCAGATTCTTAGATTATCCCAGCCTCCAGAAACTGGAGTCACAACAGAATTCTCTGCTCTCTCTGGTGTGTGCTGGTACATGCCTAGGATCCCAGTACTTTGGAGAGTGCAGCAACTTTAAGGCTGAACTGAGCTGTACAGTGAGAGTCTGTCTCAAAAACCAAACCAAACCAAAACCAAATAACAGCAAATAAGATGGAGAAAAAAATGGTAAGAACTGGAGGAAGCGGGGGGGGGGGCCCACAGGGGGAGCTGTGGAATGCTGTTTTCCGGGCATGGCATGGCCTTGCGTTCGTGAAAGACAGTAGCTTTAATTTTAAAAAGTATTTTTGCACAAGACATAGAAAAGTGGACCCATCAACACCCCATCACAGATAGAGAAGGAGCTCAGAGGCTGGAGGATGTCTCCCCAGGAACCCAGTGGGACAGGGCCTGAGGCAGGAGGATGACACGATTACTGTACTGAGCTGTATAGTGAATTCAAGGCTAGCCTGGGCAGCTTTATGGAATGGAGATGCCATTCTGTAATGCTAAGGGCTGGGATGTAGCTTGGTGGCAGAGAGCTTGCCTAGTGTGTGCAAAAACTCTGGGTTCATTCTTAGGACTACAGGATTCCTTCTCAGCATCCTGCCAAAAGTGCACAGGGAGTGGCTTTGATGGCATCAGGATGGCTGACACTCATATATATATATATATATATATATATATATATATATATATATATACACATTACATACATATACACACGTATATATTATATATGAAATATATATAATCATGGTTAGAATATAATTGGCCCAGGGAGTGGGACTATTCGGAGGTATGGCCTTCTTAGAATATGTGTGTCACTGTGGAAGTGGGCTTTAAGACCCTCATCCTAGAAGCCAGTATTCTGCTAGCAGCCTCAGATGAAGATGTAGAACTCTCAGCATCTCCTGCACCATGACTGCCTGGACGCTGCCATGCTCCCGCTTTGGTGATAATGGACTGAACCTCTGAATCTGTAAGCCAGCCCCAATAAAATGTTGACCTTATAAGAGCTGTCTTGGTCATGGTGTCTGTTCACAGTAGTAAAACTCTAAGATATAGATAGATAGATAGATAGATAGATAGATAGATAGATAGATATTATAGATATATAGATATATTCTCATAGTTTCATGAAATCAATGAGTGAGTTCCTGTGAGTCTATTGTTGCATCAAGCTCTTCCCTGAAATCTGTGCAATGAGAAGTCCTGGTGAAACCCCAGACAGGATAAAGTAGCTGGTTGGAGTATTGACATTTCCAAGACATGGGATCTTGTTCTGCCAATGCAATCCAGATGGAAGGGACCTTATAGATTAAAAAAACTATAAGCAACAGCCAATCAAGGGCAGTATGGGCTCTGTTGGGACCTTGATACAAATAACTAAACATCATGTTAGTTATTTATAGCATTTGTAAAGTCACTGGGAATCAAATATTAGATATTTAATGATGTCAAGGAATTGGTTAGTATTTTAGACATGGTAGAAATATTATGATCTTTACTTTGAAAACATTTCACCTTAGCCAGATGTTAAATTCCTATAATCCTTGCACTGAGGCAGGTGAATTGCTACAAGGACAGCCTACACTACACAGGAAATTCTAAGTCAGTCTGGGTCGCAGATGGCCAGTCACTCAGGCTCTGAATAAGTACAAAAGTAAACAAAAAAACTACGTAGATTAAAAAAGGCCATCCTTTAAAAATAATCAAGGACGCATCTTGGGGGAAAGTGCTTGGTTTGCTGATGGGGTGGGGCTGCAAATGAAATCAGGCTATTATAAGTAGATAATTGTCAACTTGATTGCATAAAGATTTGTTATACAGTTCAGTCTGATTTTGTCTATGTTGGAAGTTTCTCCATAATGCAAAATCTGGACAAGGAAGAAAAAAAAAGAAAAAAGAAGAAGGGGGATAGGGAAAGAAAGACAGACAACCTCTGAACGACATAGAAGTATAGATTCTGATTCTGAGCCAGGTAATGGCAGTGTATGGCTTTGCAGACAGCACAGGAAGGCAGACACAGGTGGACCACGTGACTTTGAGGAGAGGGAGTTCCAGGATAATCAAAGGACTTGATTCTACTGCTCCCTTGCCAGGTCTGTGACCCATTAGAAACTTGCTAACCTCGCCCTGGTTTCAAAATGGGATAATAATAGCCAATGATAATAGCAGCCATACTAATAAAAATTATAAAGTTGCTGAGAACAAGAATGAATTAGCACACATCAGCTCCTGTGGTACTTATTAGCATCGTGTAAGTGCAATGACTGTGGTTACCTTTGTCTGGTTGAGAATTCCTGAATGGGTGGATTGAAGGGTGGCTGGGAACTGGGAAAGCTATAGATAATAAAATTAAGGTACCACTAACAAAGAACAGGGAGGGGGCCTTGTAAAAAGTATTTATTTTTCCATGTATGGGTTTTTGCTTGCAGGAATGTCTGTGTGCCATGAGTGTGCAATTCCTGAGGAGGCCAGAAGAGGGCACCGGATTCCTTGGAACTGGAGTTACAGGTCATTCGGAGCCACCACAAGGGTGCTGGGAATTAAACACTTTGTATGCTATCCATACTTTCATTTGTCATGAGTTCCCTAACTGGTGCCAGCAGACATTTATTCACAGCTTCCCATGGATAGTGCAACACAATAGTACACGCATGTATGTGAGAGCGCACACACACACACACACACACACACACACACACACACACACACATTGTGCATGCTCAGGCATGGGAAAGCCAGGGAACAACCTCAGAGCTGGCTACTTCATTTTGAAACAGGATCTCTCTGTGGTTTGGAGATTGCTAACTAGGGTGACTGGCCAGGAAGCCCAGGGGTCCTCCTGTCTCCACACCCCTCCAGCCCCGCCCTGCTCTGAGCACTGGGATTGCAGGTGTACAATATGGTACCCATTTTTAAAAACATGGGTTCTGGGGATTGAATTCAGGTCTTGGGGCTTGCACAGCAAAGTATCCTTTTGGCATACTTTTTGTGGGACGTGACACAAAACAGTTGGGAATTAAAATGGGAAAGAAAAAGGCACAGTGAGGGTCTCCTGTAGACTTGGGGACCACAGTAACAGAGGATGGGTAAGCAGGCCTGTCTGTGGTTTGGGGATCCTGCTTCCCCTGATGCCTAGGAGAGTCTGTGATAATGGGAACATGGCACTAGAAAAGAAATGTGGAAGAAAACAAAAGAAACTACTCAAGATGGAGCAGAACACCCTCTCTAGCTCTGTGTCTCAGAGAAGATGATGCACATCTCATCCCATCCTGGTGGAAAGAAAGCCTTCCCAAACGCAAAGGTGCCCTGCTCTGGAGAGAGATGCTTGGGAGCCCAGAGAGTGGGTACAGGCCTGTGTACAGAACCCAAAGCATTCTGCTCATTGTAAACGGTGGGTGTGACTGCCAGTGGTGTTTGCCCCAATAGCCAAGCTGTGGCATTATTATATCAGAATCAGATTCCAAGAGACGGTATATGGAACACATATTTCTTTAGCTGTCTTTGAGAAAAAGTTGGCTCAGCCTGGAATAATGCTCACGTTTACATGAATGGGAAATGAGATACGCTATCAGCACCATGCCGCCCAAAGACGCATGGAGAGGTAAGCTGAGGCCAGTTGGTGGTTCTTTAAGCAGGTTTGTGGTATAGAAAGTCCTTCTGGGGATTGTAGCTGAATCCTGGTGCTGAGTGCATATGGAATTTCATCTCTGGTAGCAGCCAGCCCAGCAGTGTCACTCTGAGGAAAAGTGTGGCCATTGTGTGCAGAAATGCACCGAGAACTGCACACAAAGGTTTGTTTTACTACTGAGGGAGGGATGTGGAGAGAATCTACATCGCACCCTTCTCTCGATTTAAAAGCTCTCCTAGTTCACACAATGACATAGGGGGGGGCATCTTTTTTTTCTATGTTCGCTTGATTCTGATGGGGAAGAATGGGAGCTTCAGATCCAAAGGCCTGAGTTTCTGGGAGATTCCATTACCAAACCAGGTAGTCCTGTGTTAATTTATTTATGCCTCAATTCCTTATTGTAAAGTAGGGGCAACAAAAATGGAAAGTACTAACAGGCTTGCTATTGGGGTGTGTGTGTGAAAGAAATCGAGAGAAAACCTCAGGATTAGTCAAGTGTCATAAAAGCTGATACAGTTATTTATAGACTCTGCTGATGGGGTGTCTGCCCAGAAAATTACCCAGAGTACAATTCAAATGCTAACAGAATGAGAAGGAAATATTTGAAGTCTTTCTATGAAGTAGAACCCAGCATCCTGAGCAGTTTAAAAATACTCTGGGAACAATCTGCCATCCCAAAATGTGTGCCCACAGGAAGGCAAGAGCTTGCTGGGCCAGGCCCAGGAATGAAAGAACTTAACAATAACCTGGTTTTGTGTAAATGAAAGGAAATAGAATCATAATGAGTAATTGATAATTTAAAAAATTAAGAGTGACCAAAACACCCACGCCCACATTTCCTGAAGTTTCAGTAAAGTCCCCATAAGGGCTTGTGTGCTCCATCTTAACCACCTACCTCTGTTCTCACCATTCTCCTTTCTAAGCTGGCATGCTTTGGACACAATACAGCCAGAGTCCTCACTTCCCTTTCACAATTGATGGGTCTGGGGATGTAACCCAATTGATAAAGCACTTTCCCAGCAATCAGAAAGCCCTGGATTGGACCAGAATCACTGCATAAGACCTTGCTATGATCACAGCACTCTGGAGTTGTAGGCAGCAGGACCAGAAGTTCAGCTACATAGCAAGTCTGAAGCCAACCTGTGCAACATGAGACTCTGTATCAAAGCCAGAGGGCTGGGGTGATGGCTTAGCTCTTAAGAGCTGATGGTGGCTCTTGCAGAAGACCTGGGGTCAATTCTCAGCACCCACATGGTGGCTCACAATCACCAGTAACTCCAGTTTCAGAGGATCCAATGCCCCTTTCTAGCTTTCATGGGCCCTATACAAATTGGAAGCACAAGGCATACTTAAAGGCAAAACACCACACTCATAGAATAAACCAAACCAAACCAAACCAAGCCAAGCCAAACTCACCCTAGCTCTCCCGCTCACCCCTCTTCCTGACTTTTTCTCCTGGCACCAATAACACAGCGAAAACTTCATCTATTCGGTTTTCTGTTTCTCTACAACTAAGGGGACTGTGTGCTTTCTTTGCTACTGGGTTCCAGGTGCTTAGAGCAAAGCCTGGTACTCGGCAGTCCTAGCTATCTGTGGGATAACTATCAGTGGATTCACATATGCAGTTTTCAGGCTGGGCAGGCTGGGTCCTTGCTAGGCATCTGAGTCTGAGGAGGTATGTCATACAATTCTTTCTCGACAGGAGAGCCAGTGCGCCACCTCCTTTGTCTGCTAACCTGGCGCCATCAGGTTGCCTGCATAGCAATGGAGCTCTTGGTATTCCTGTAAGCTGAACTGAATGAAGACTGCTGATTTTGTACTTTATAAAATGAAAGGAGTCATTTGCTGAAAAATCTTTAGTTCCTTCCCCTGCCTCCAGGGAGTTTTAGATGGCTTATTAACATATATTTTACAATTGAAAATGGTTTGATAAAACCTTTTTCTTTTCCCTCAAAACATTTGTTATTAAATAGGTCTATGGATTATCTTTTCCTCTCACTTTTCTACATTTTCTTCAACAATCAGATATTGCTTTTAAAAAACAAAATCAAAACAAAAAACCCACCTTTCTACCAATCCTTCTGTGCAGCTCCTTGAAAGGGGGGGGGGACCTTTGTAAAGCTCCATACTTCTACTCTTAGCTTCTATCGGAGGAAGCCAATTGCCTGGGCAAGGGACAATCCCAGTGACACGTGAGGGGAATTTGGGGTTAGGCAAGATTAACAGACAGCTTTCACAGAAGGATCAAACACTATTTTCAAAAACCTCTGTGGATCTGACTTTGTGATCCACTCAGGCTGACTCTGAAGAAGACAACAATGTTCTCTTTGATAGCCACCGAGCTGGTGTGTTCAGCTCACGTTAACAGCAAAAGAAACAGCACAGCCACTACCACTTAGAAGGTGTTCGGGACCAGAAGTTCCAGTGAGATTTTGGAAAGCCTCAGGCTGCGTGGGACTGTTTCATACACACTGCAAAAGACTGCAGATATTTGGAGCTGGTGTTTCTGATTAGCTTGGGCTATGAAGTTTTCTGAAAGGAAAATATTTGAACATTAAAATGAGTTCTTGAAACAGCACCATCAGTCACGTTCCCTCTAGATAAGCACTTCTCGACCGGTGGATCGAGGCCCCTTCCTTAGAGGTACAATGGCTCTTTTACAGGGATCACCTAAGGCCATCAGAAAACACATATACAATTCATAATAGCAAAATTATAGTTATGAAGTAGCAATGAAAATAACTTTATGGTCTGGGGTCATCACCACATGAAAAACCCGGATAAGAAGGTCATGGCATTAGGAAAGTTGAGAGCCACCACCCTGCATCCATAGAAACCATTTGGCCTTACTTGACTTATACTTAACTCAGAAGCTCAAATGGATGTGAAGGGAAAAGCACGGTGTGTGAAAACTTGATTTGGTCAGTCCTCTTGGAGTTTTAAGATACCATGAACACATCTTTCTATAAGAATCATGACACAGCAAAACTCTCCACTTTAGATATGCTAGCAAGCTTATTCTGTTTGATTTTTTTTTTCTAAACTTAACAAATCAGACACAGGAACTTTGGTGGAAAACCCACGTGACCTTTATGAAGGACAGGCATTATGTTCCTGAAAGTTCTATGTTGCTTTTTGTAATTCATAATTTTTATATCTCAAAATAATGTAGGTCAAAATCCAAGATCTTTAATGAGATTGTAATGTAGCTAGGACTATCTATGCAATTATATTGAAATCTGCAGAGAAATCAACTCCACATTTCTTCGAAGGGTAGTTTATTCTGCAGTAGAATTATTTTTCAAAGTTTTTATATCTTCCTAGTTTTAGATAGATGTAGTCTTCAACCTCTTTCAGTTGGCAGTTATCAGGCTAAATAAAACCCAGCTTTAGAATGAGCTCTGGGTCCAGGAAGCCCTTATCAACAAGGAAGCTAGCTTTCTTTACATTACCAACACGACAAAAACCCATGTACAAAATCAGTTTAATGGTTATTCACATAAGTAAGTTTATAGAGACAGAAAAAAATCCCACACTTTTTCTTTAACGAAGCAAAACACAGTTCTAGCCATGAAGCCTTGGCAACAGGCTCTGAGAGTGCACTGAGTGAGACAACATCGCCCTCTGGAGGATGCAGGTGGCACTACAGAACAGTAACCAAACAAATGGAGGGCAACAGAAACAGGGCTAAACTACCCTCCTGTCAGGGCTCTGAATTCTATTTCAAGCTTCCAGTCCATGGTTTACACTATTGTTATTGAGAGACTTAAGAGCTGAAATTGTAACCCTGACATCTTTAAGAACTTTAAAATTAGTTTTATTCGAATTGGATATGGTGTTGGTGCAGCCTGTAATCCCAGATCCTTGGCCGACTACGACAGGAGAATCAATCCGGAGTTCCAGGCCAGCCTGGGATACACAGTGAGGGCCATCTCGAACAAAACAAACACCTCGAACAAGAAACAAACAAACAAACAAACAAACAAAAAAACAGCCTTCACTGGCAAACAAAAGTCAGGATTCTGAAGTGAGAAACAAGGTCCCCCCCCCCCCAAATGTATCCACTGTATCCTCTTCTTGAACTAGGAAGGGCCTTATATCAACCCACAAGAATATTATTCATGAGAAAGTGTAGATGACTGATGGTTTAATCTTATCAGAGGCATTTACATATTAGTGGGTTGAAAGTCTTAACTAAGATAGGCAACAACCAAATTTTCTAGTTTGGGAGAGCAAGATAACTATCTCCATTATATCTTTTTAAACATTAGGCTGATTCTGCAGGGTGGCAAACTCCATTGTAAAATCAAGAGGCATGCATACTCCTCTTTACAATTCTTGGTTGTTACTTTTAAACTAGCCTAGTCTTTAGCATACTGATAGGCCCATTTTGAGGACTCTGAAGAGTTAAAAAAAAATCACCCATTTTGTGTATGCATTTGTAAAGGCATTTGTATTATTCCAATTAGATACTGGTGTTTTCAGGGCAGATCACAGTCCCCCACCTCAGTGCCCCCCCCCCGCAAATATCTATTATACATACACGGTTGCTTGGCCTGGGGTGCACATCAATGGAGAACTCTTTGTTAACAGGTCTTGGGTTCAAGTCCCAAGCCCATAGAAATCACTTTCTTTTTTCTTTCTCATCAGTTCCCAAGTCCATAGTTAGCAATAGTTGTAATAATTAAAGTAGAAACTGAATGCCAGTCTCTCACATTCCTCAAGGGTTTCACGGAGAAACAGAGTGAGGAACAGAGTTCAGCTTGACCCCGGGCTGCAGGACCATTGAATACCATAGGTCTCTGTCCACAAGACTCAGAATGCCACACCTTTAGCCCTGCCATGTGGGAGGCAGAGACAGCTTGATTTCTATAGAGTTCTAGAGTTCAAGGTCAGCATGGTTTACATAAGGATTTCCAGGACAGCCTGGGTTATACAGTGAGATCTGATCTCAGGAAAAAGAAAAAAAAGGGGGGGGGGGGACGGGACGAAAGAAAAGAAAAAAAGAGAACACCAAAAAAAAAAATGTGTTCACAGACACCACCAGAAGAACACCTTCCTCCTCCCTTTCCTCTCTCAGTTTCCCACCAACTTTTCAACAGTATTTGAATCCGTAACAACAGAATTTCTAACACTTTCCGGTTCCCTCTACTTGGAGCGCTTACACATACACACCCTAACCAGCCTTTGCTCATCCAAACCAGTACAGTTTTGCTAACATTCCTGGACATGAACTTGACCTAAACAATCAGAACCTTGGGTCACTTGGCTAGCATAGGCGTTCATCTTCCTGACCATGAATGAACAAGAACCCTATCTAATAAAACAGTACAGGAGACACATGCTTTCTTGATTTAAAAGCAGTAGGGATACTTCTGTTGACCCCTCTCTCACATACAGATTAATAGCTGATTAAAGCAAGTCACCCCGGCTTTGGGGGGTTCCCTTTTTTTTTCTTGTCCCAAGAACACAAAACAGAAAATTCCATGTGTGCATATATTAAAAGAGTTTAGACATTCCCATGTATAAGGCACAAAGTTCACAAGTCACACACTCACTCACACAAAAAAATAGAAAACAAAGGTTTTAAGACTAGCAAGAGGAGGTTCATTAAACTGGAGTTGGAAACTTTAGCTTCCCTTTTTAGTACACAGGGACCTTATACTGATAGGAAGTGCAGCCTGCGAGTAGAGAGCACCTCAACCACAGCCTCCTTCACTGGATTCATGCAGAAGACAGTCCTCAGGGATAGCTGTGTGGCCAGAACATCTCAGCTGCAAGCACCACTCCGCTCACGTCAGGGGCTGGCAGCAATATCACAAACAGTGCCTTCGGCCATCAGGTGCCTTGTTCTTACCCGATGGACCTTCAGGGGCCAATGACAGGGAACACACATTCACCCCTCCTAGGAGCCATTTTAAGGTTTCTTCTCAAGTCAGAGGTGCTACTGCCTGATGAGGAATCTGAACTGGGGTAGCTGGGTTGGTCCTTCCTGGGGCAGCATCTAACAGAAACTTGAACCTTGGATCTTAGGATTTGCTTGAAATAGTCTGCTTTCTCGAAGAACTTTAGAATCATTCTTTTTTTTTTTTTTTTTGAGACAGGGTTTCTCTGGGTAGCCCTGGCTGTCCTGGAACTCACTTTGTAGACCAGGCTGCCCTTGAACTCAGAAATCCGCCTGCCTCTGCCTCCCGAGTGCTGGGATTAAAGGCATGCGCTACCACGCCCTGCTAGAACCATTCTTTTAAAGGAGTCTGTTCAAACCTTCAGACAATCTCCTGACCTGCAAGACAACCCTAAGTGGCTTGCAGTTAATACTGCAGTCCTCAGATATCAACCACAAGGTCCCAGGGGCAGCAGGCAGGCAAGGGTAGCTGTGCTGGCTGGCTGGGTCTCCCGGCAGCTCTTGGCACTGTTAAATCTGTCGATGCCTCTGTATCACGTGGGAATCAGCTTCCTGAATGTTCATATGGCTCCAAGCATTTCCTGGAAGTGTAATAGCTTCGGGATTCTTTATGTTGCCATGCAGACTAGGGATGAGAATAGTAGTACTTCAGGCAAATTGGCCAGCTTAGTTGGTTATCCTGAGAGAAGAACCAGTGGTTGAGACCAGGAATCATAAATTGAATAGTCCATTTTGTCTAAGAGTTTCAAGGAATCTTCTTGAAGATTCTGATTTTTTCCACCCCTAACAATCTGAAATCCTGATAAGACAGAGTCCGTTGGTCAGTTTACACAGACACCAAGTCCAGCAGCGGAGGGTGGCTGTTCTGTTAGGGTGAGGTTACTTGGCAGTCCAGTTTAATTATCTGTCTAGTTTCAGTACTACTCTTTGGAAGCCACAACCAGAATTCTGCTCATTGCTCATGGGTGAAGATGGTCCTCCTTAGTTTGGGGTCTCATGAATCTTAGCCAAGATCTCTTCCCAAACAAAGCTATCACCCAGACAGAAAAATGAGCGCACTGTTTTAAAACTCTCAAATGGCCTGCATTTAAAATTCCATAGTCATACCGTGCCTTTGAAAATACATAATAATTTTTTTTTTTGCTATAGGGTATCATGTATCAAAGGCTAGCCTTGAACTCACTGTATGTCAGAGGGTGACCTAGAATTTCTGATCTTCCTGCCTCTGCCTCCTTGAACACTATTATCCTGGCTTCTGTGGCCCTGGGAAATCAAACCCTGGGCTTCCTGCCCTGTATAAGCGCTCTCTACCGATTGAGTTTCATCCTCAGCCCGTAATACATATTAATTTAGAAAAAAAATCAAGCCTGAAAAATAAAAAAAGTCAACTTCTATTATTGGGTCAAGTTTTCTCCAAGTCACAGTAGCCCACCTCCACATCTTTCCTCATTTGAAGGACCTCAGGAATCTTTCTTAATCAGTCTGTCCTTGACCTTGTGCCTCAGGAGGGAAGCAGTGGCCGCACTGCAGGCAGCTAAAATGAAAAAGGAGAGACAGGCGCTGTAGACAGACAGGGGACTGTGGCGCTGGAGGAAGATCTCATGGCGTCCCTGGTAGTCCAGAAGAATGGCCTCCAGCTGGGAGAGCGTGCAGACGGACAGGAAGGCGTGGAAGATTTGATGTCCGTGGCCCACAATGTCACAGGAACCGGGGAAGTACTTCTCGGGGACAGGGCACGAGAAGAAGTATGCACTGACGAGGAAGAAGAGGATCTGGAGGGTGTGGTACCAGGCCGCCTGCTCCTGGCAACCGGCCAGGTGGCAGAGAGCCACACGGTGTGCCACCGGGCTGATGTCTAGGATGAAGGCCAGCCCTGCTGGTACCACTTGACAGATCTTCCGCATAACTGGATAAGGCCGTCGGTAGCGATACTTGGCATAGCAACAGCCAGTGCAGGAGAGCCAGCCACAGAAAGCAGCTGCTGGCAGGAAGAAAAGCCAGAACCGCTCATACCAGGCCTGGTCGGAGCTATAGAAGAAATGAGCCAGTGCGCTGCCATACTGGTAGACGCTGACCCCGACGTAGTCCACAAAGTAGAAAGTGTAGTGGGACAGCTCTGATTTGGACTGCAGCAGGTGGGCCAAGAGGCTGCAGGTGAGGTAAGTGATGGACGACAGGATAAAGAGAAGCAGGGGGAGGGTGTGGGGAGAGGCCCACTGCAATGCCCCTGCCTCCACAAAGGCCCAGAATCGCAAAAGGACCGCCAGGGCCGCCAGCAAGTGGGTCCAGACGTTGACCACCTCGTTGTGCTTCTGAAAGAGGCTGAAAAAGTAGTAACGCCACTCGTGCCCCGTGGGGCGGTAGCCCGCGTGGATGTATGGCTCCCTAAAGAGCTGGGGCACGTCGGTTTCTGGGACGGTGCACGGCATCTTGGGAAGCCCTTCTTCCAGAATCTTGGGCAGACGGCGCAGCTGCTGCCCGCTCATCGACAGGGTGCTCAGGCGCTCCAGGATGGCAGTCGTCATGACAACGGTGGCCCTGGGCTCCTCGGGGCTCAGTTAGACAACCTGAAGGAAAGAGAGGAAAACTGAGAGACAAATGTAGCTAAGGTGGCCAAGGAACTATATCTTTTCATAATGGAGCACAGCTTGCTCAGATAACCCTGGGAAGCACGAAATTTTGGAAGGGTTCTCTGGGCCTTGTTTTCTGTATCTGTACTGCGGAGTTGCAGCATCCTCCGTCACTGTAGCAACATTCGGACTCCTTGGTTACTGGTCTCTACAGTGTGAGGGAGAGGCATCTCTTGTATAATGGTCGTGGTAGTCTCCACTGACTTAGTAAGAAGATCTAAGGAAAGTAAAGACCACTACGTTCCCTAGTTACTACTTAAATATAATCAATCAGTTGTCCTGGGATTATTAAGTGGGTTAAAATCAAAGAATAACTTTCAGTTGGGAATGATGGCATATGCGTATAATCCCAGACTTTGAAGGCTGTCAGTTGGAGGGGAGCCTGAGTTTCACAGTTCAAGACCACCTGTGCTGTAGATAGCAGTGTCTTATCAATAGATAAATAAATGAAAAGACAGACAGATAGATAACGAGTTTGAGGCAGCTTTGTCTACAAAGTGAGTTCCAGGACAGCCAGGGCTGTTACACAGAGTAACCCTGTCTTGAAAAGCCAAAAGTAAATAAACACACACACACACACACACACACACACACACACACAAATAAACAAGGCATCTATTTCTTCAGCACCCACCTAATCTGAAACTATTCACTAATCTTCCTAGAAACTTTAAAATCTAAGGCAAGTAATTGGCTGACATTGAAGTTAAAGGCAGATTATTTGTCAATGTGATTTGCAAAGAGCAATGCATACTATGGAGTATCTGAGTAGTGTGAAGTCATCATCACAGAAAAGCAAACGTGCTGGGTATGGTGGTACCCATCTGCAGAGCCTCTTTATGGTCAAGGCCTGTTACTGCAGTGAGGCCTAAGTAGGTCAGTCACAGAAGCCCAGGCACACAGATCCCTCTGCTGGCTGACTGTGGAAACACAGCTTTTTCTTTCTGTTTGAAGATGAATGTATTCTGCTGAGCATTTTCTTCCTTTATTAAAAACGAAAACCTTTATTTGGCTTTTTCAGCACACACACACACACACACACACACACACACACACACACACACATATATACTTGGGTGCCATGGCACAAGTGTAGCAATCAGAGGACAAGTGGAGGAGAATTAACTCTCTCCCTCTTTCTGTCTCATAGGTTTCAGGAATCAAATCCTTGTTGTCAGGTTTGTAGTGAGGGGTCTTTACCAGTTAAACCCTCTCAACACCCTTTTTCAAGGTCATTTTCTTAGTTCTATACTTTCTACCTGACCAAGTCTGTAATGCCTAATATTCTTTTTTTTTTTTCCTTTGAGACAGGGTTTCTCTGTGTAGCCCTGGCTATCCTGGAACTCACTTTGTAGACCAGGCTGCCCTTGAACTCAGAAATCTGCCTGCCTCTGCCTCCCGAGTGCTGGGATTAAAGGTGTGCGCCACCATGCCCGGCATGCCTAATATTCTTATCTTTAACGTCTGCGTCAAGCCTTCATCCAACAGAGGAACTAAACATGGCCTAAATATAACTAAAATCTGATTGCAGAGACTGCTCTATTTTTTGTTAGCTGGTTCTCAGGGAAGCAAGTAGCTTGGAATTTGCCAATCCCGGACAACTTCGTCCGTAGGTGATGAATTTCAGGCCTCTGAAATGCTTGCATTATACTTAGGATTTCTTTTTTTTTTTTCAAGACAGGTTTTCTCGGTGTAGCCTTGGCTGTCCTGGAACTCACTTTGTAGACCAGGCTGGCCTCGAACTCAGAGATCTGCCTGCCTCTGCCTCCCAAGTGCTGAGATTAAAAGATTTCTAGGTGGTGATCAGCCACACTCTCTTCTGAGCTCCACTGGAATCAGGAGATATAACAAGAGTTAAGTCAAAAAAATTGATGGGCTTTCATGTGTATTCACTGAGTAAAATCCATTTTTAACACACAGGCATTTTCTGTGTCTTTTATTTTCTATGCTTTTTTTTTTTCCGGAAGAAACTTAAATTCTTGCTTATCTAAATGGACCCCTTCTTTCAAAGGTCCTCAACTAAAGGGGGTACAAGTGCTGTTCAGAAAGTGTAGTCTCTCAACTTCCCATTTTTAATACAGAAAGAAAAATATCTAGTAAGGATTTAAAAAAAAAGGCAGGAACAAAAGAATAAAAATGTAAAAGAAGTTGAGGACAGCCCGGAGCCATGCCTGGCTTGGCTGCTTCCTGGATGGCCGGCTAGAGCTTTACAGGTCTTAGTCTCCTCCTCTATAAAGTCAGGGTGAGAATTTTACCTGCTGTGTACGTTGTTGTGATGTCTAAGTTGCCTGGTCTGAAACAGTCATCAGTAAGTAAGTGTCTAAGTGGTCCCTGGGTTGGGCTCCGTGCTAGGCAATAAGTGCTAGGTAGTAGGGATACAATGACCAAAAAGGGAGGCTACTTGCCTTTGTAGAGATTAGCATCTGTATTGTTCCATAGAGAGACGCGTAATGGGATTATGACAGAGGTGCAATCCACGCTCCAGCTGAGGTGTGAGATGAACCAGGAGGTTTCTGCAAACAAGCAAGGAGGTAGAGCTGGCAGATAAGAAGTGCTTCAATCACTGAGGACCTGAGGAACTCCTGAGAAAACAAACAGATGAAACACAGCGTGAGACTTCAGGCAGAGGACAGATAGTTTACCTTATGAAATTATTTTATTTTATGAGTATGTGTGATGTTTTGCTTGCATGTACCACACGTGTGCCTGAACAGGGATGAACCTGGGAGACAGAATATGTCTTTCAATATGTCCCGCTGCTGTTAGCAACATCTTTTCTGGAGATGCTGGTTTTCATGGAACTCTGCTGTTCATACAAAGGCTCCTGTAATCTCTCTTGTAGAGTAGGTAAGAAAATGAGGTGAGGGCGGTGGAGAGATAGGTGTTATTTAAGAACTTGCTGCTTTTTCAAAGGACCTGAGTTTGGCTCCCAGTCGCCACCTCAGGCCAATCATGGCTACCTGTGATACCAGTTCCAAGGGATCTTGTGACCTCCTTCGCCTCTGTGGCCACCGGCGCACATGCAGCATGCATACACACACACACACACACACACACACACACACACACACACACACACACATGTGCATAAAAATAAATCTTTTTTAAAAAGAAATGAAATTACTACCATTCCAGTTTTATGGTTGGGAGACACTGAGGGTGGGAAGCCATGCAGAAAGACACTGAGCAGTAGGCTCCATTCAGATACATCAATAGGACACTTTCCATAGTGTGGGGAAACTCAAACCAACCACATACAGTTCTGCATCTAGAGGTAAATGATACAGTACTTCACAAATTCACCCTTCTCTTCTTCCTATCCTCTGGGATAGGATATCTATCAGTGGGTCCCTATAACCAAATGACAAAATAATTCCTAAAGAATTAAACTTTAGAGTTTGGTTAATGGATGGAATGAAGCATAATTCAGTTCTGGGAACTAATGGTTATTAGTTATTATCTCTGAGAGAAGATGGTGTGTGCTGCTGCCTCCTTGCTGGTGTTCAGACAGTTATGGCTGCTGAGCCTGTTATTACAGCTCCTCCAGTCTTCTACTGCTCGTGCCCTTTCTGACTGCATGCTGAATTTCTACTAACATTGGGTACTTCTACTTTGCTCTCACAGAAAACCAACTAGGAAGAGGTATATGGGACTAAGAAGCAGAAAGGGGAAAGACTGAGCTGAAGAGAGATACTCCACAGCTAAGAGCTCTTCCAGAGTTTAGGTGTCAGCAACCACATGGTGGCTCACAACGATCTGAAAAGGGATCTGATGACCTCTTCTGGTGTGTTCACAGGAACACACACACACACACAGCAGAATCACCATTTCCTTGCAAATTAGATGTTGAAAATGCAGCCACCTCAGTTGTTCAACCTCCTTCATAACTCTTTGTGTTGTGGCCCTGGCGTTCCCCTATACGGGGGCATATAAAGTCTGCATGACCAAGGGGCCTCTCTTACCAATGATGTCCAACTAGGCTATCTTCTTCTATATATGCAGCTAGAGACATGAGCTCTGGGGGTACTAGTTAGTTCATGTTATTCTTCCACCTATAGGGTTGAAGACCCCTTCAGCTCCGTGGGTACTTTCTCTAGCTACTCCCTTGGGAGTCCTGTGTTCCATCTAATAGCTGACTGTGAGCATCCACTTCCGAATAGCTGACTGTGAGCCTCCACTTCCGTGTTTGCCAGGCACTGGTATAGCCTCCCACGAGACAGCTATTTCAGGACCCTTTCAGCACTATGTTGCTGGCATATGCAATCGTGTCTATGTTTGGTGGCTGATTATGGGATGGATCCCCGGCTGCCGCAGTCACTGGTTGGTCCATCCTTTTGGTTCAGCTCCACACATGATCTCTGTACCTCCTTCAATGTGTGCTTTGTTCTTGATTCTAGGAAGGGGCGAAGTGTCCACATTTTGATCTTCATTCTTCTCGAGTTTCATGTGATTAGTAAATTGTATCTTGGGTTGTGGTGTCCCTTCTCAACCAACATGGTTGGTGCAATGACCAGAGCCGTGCCGCACCCAATGGCATCCATTGTTTTGTTAACTAGGCTAAGAGAGCCCGGTACCCCTGCAGCCAGGTTCTGCAAGTCTCCTAGGTCACCCGGCTCCGCCCAGCTTACCAGAGGCCCACCTACGACCAGCCCACCTGCGCAACCTGAGAGATGTCACGAGACTTCAGGGTTCCCGCCAAACTCCAGAACACCTGCGCAGAAGACTGGGGGCGGGGCTTCCCTTCCTTTATCCCCAAATGCTTGTCCACCATTAAACAGTCGTTCTAAGCAGAAGCAACCATGTAGCCTCAGAGATCTTCTTTCTTCCCTCTCTCCCTTAGTTTCATTTCAGCTTCGGGCCAATCCTCTAGGAACCCAGTTCACTGCGGGCAGTGGACTCCAACATTGGGTAATCTAGGTTTCTGGGCTAGTATCCACATATCAGTGAGTAAATGTTATGTGAGTTCTTTTGTGATTGGGTTACCTCACTCAGGATGATGCCCTCCAGATCCATCCGTTTGCCTAGGAATTTCATATATTTATTGTTTTTAATAGCTGAGTAGTACTCCATTGTGTAAATATACCAAATTTTTTGTATCCATTCCTCTGTTGAGGGACATCTGGGTTCTCTCCAGCTTCTGGCTATTATGAATAAGGCTGCTATGAACATAGTGGAACATGTATCCTTACTACCAGATGGAACATCTTCTGGATATATGTCCAGTAGAGCTATTGCAGGATCCTCTGGTAGTACTATGTCCAATTTTCTGAGGAACCGCCAGACTGATTTCCAGAGTGGTTGAACNATGGCCTTTCTCTATACAAAGGATAAATGAGCTGAGAAAGAGATCAGGGAAACATCACCCTTCACAATAGTCACTAACAATATAAAATATCTTGGTATGGCTCTCACAAAGGAAGTGAAAGATTTATATGACAAGAACTTCAAGTCTCTGAAGAAAGAAATTGAGGAAGATCTCAGAAGATGGAAAGATCTCCCATGCTCATGGATTGGCAGAATCAATATAGTAAAATTGGCTATCGTGCCTAAAGCTATCTACAGATTCAATGCAATCCCCATCAAAATACCAACTCAATTCTTTAAGGATCTAGAAAAGACAATTAGCAAGTTCATCTGGAATAACAAAAAACCTAGACTAGCAAAAACTCTTCTCAACAATAAAAGAACCTCTGGTGGAATCACCATGCCTGACCTCAAGCTGTATTACAGAGCAATCGTAACAAAAACTGCATAGTACTGGTACAGCAACAGACAGGTAGATCAATGGAATAGGATCGAAGACCCAGAAATGAATCCACACACCTATGGTCACCTGATCTTTGACAAGGGAGCTAAAACTATCCAGTGGAAAAAGACAGCATTTTCAACAAATGGTACTGGCACAACTGGCGGCTATCATGTAGAAGACTGGGAATAGAACATAATTTCTTAAATGGCCCAGCAATTTAGGGGTTGTAAAGATCTAGTCTATCTAAAGACAAAGGCTTATACGTTTTCCTTTGGGGGTCCAGGGATATGAAATTCTAAACCTGTCAGAAAGAGAGGGTACTATTTCATTGTTCTTTCCAAAGTACCTCTTTGTCTGATAGGAAACCCTCCCTTTGAGAGTAACCAACAAAACCACAGTCGTAACGGACACTTGCTGTTTTGTTAAAAAACCACTAATTCCTTATCATTGCCTACAAGGAAGCCGATTGCAAGACGAAAGTGTGACATTACTGCCTTCATGGTAGATCTGTCACCTTAACTTTGGGACATTCTCCTGGCTGAGTCTGTATATGCATATTAACCACTCATAGTGTCTTCCCAACCTGTCTCAGCTTCTTTCAAGGTTGAAGCACGGAGGCAAGTCACTGTCCTAAACCTGCAGTTACCTTTAATTCTAGGACAGCCAAAAGGACTTGTTGGGACTGACCACCCTCTTACCTTAAAGGAATTATCCATCATATCACACTGAAGACTAAATTGATCCCTTCAAGAAATAAGGACTTCTTCTGAGCAGAAGGTGGGGACTGCTCATTTGTGAATACATCTTGCTCTTCCCCCTCCATTCTTATGCTAGTCAACCCAGGTCTCACTTTAGTGACTTGAAGACCATCCTGGGAGTCCCTAGACTCATTAGTCTGTTCCTCTTCCCAATGTGCTGAGTAAGTAAATCCCCCCTCTCGATTTTCACCATCACTTGAGACTTTACTTGGCATATTGGGATAGGTCAGTAAACCTAACTCATCATGGATGCTGGAGCTCCCACTTAAGCACTTATACTCCAGTTATATAGTCATGGCAATGAGTTATAATTCTTATTAACACTAAATTCCTAAGACACTTCTCATGGAGCCTTGATATCTTACCCAATAGTCTTTATTTTTATTGAGCCAGAGTGGACATTGCTTGTAGAAGGAAGGCTTCTAAAGACCAGCTGTAAAATTTGAGTCCATTATGAATCTTCACATCTCAGTATTGATATAGGTACAGTACATTCCACATTCCTAGTGGCTTTTCTGAGCAAAGACCCATCCCTCACTCCTGACTTCTCCCTTACATACTCCTTCCTATGATGTGGTTAGCAGCCAACCAAGATACCACCTCAGATTGAAATCCCTTTCAGACTTACTTGGCTGCCCTCTTCCCCTCAAGGCTGCACGTTCAATCCTCAAGACGCCTCTTCAAACAGATAAACTCAAGTCAGTCACTTTGTCCAAGGAGAACTTCCCTATAACAGCAAATAGCCTACTCCAGACTCCAGGCCACAGAGAAGGAGTAGACCCCTTTCCTCAAAAAAGTTATTCTAAAGAGAATTCTCCAGCCCAAATCACTAGTTAGCCCAAAATCAAATGTAGAGTAGAGTGAAGTCCAAACAAATCTCTATGGAACAGACTAGTGTAGGCCAGTCATAAGGAACATGGATCGGTGTTAGGTCTAGAAGGATACAAAGGAACAAAATATGAATGGAAGGATGCTGTGGCTTCTTGGTGGGTCCATAGTAGGGGGACTATTTGGGAGTAATACAAGAGAGAATGGGGTAAGTGCAGTGGCATCAGTGAGAGATGAGGTTCAATATTATAGAAGGAATATGGGGGATGTGCCAGGAGGGATGGCACAGGCTAATAGACCCAGGCAGCACCAGGAAAGCAGAGGGGATGAGAGTTTGAGGACATACTTGACCGAATTGTGAGATGTTGTCTCAAAACAGAAAGAGAAGTAAATGCAGGAAGGAAGCAGTACTGTCTCCTTTCAGCAGGTTCCAATGCTTATCTCCCCTGAGCATCAAAGATTCCCAATGCTTATCTCCCCTGAGCATCAAAGATTCCCACTTCCTTTCAGCAGGTTCCAATGCTTATCTCCCCTGAGTATGAAAGATTCCCACTGTCACTCTCAGTTCTTTTCTCTCACATCCCCGTCAACTATGGGAGACCCAGAAGCTACCTTGAACATCTTCATCCTTCCTCCCACCCTGATTCTTTTTCCAGGCCCTTTAGCTACTATCTAGACCAGAAGATTCCCAAATATTCCTTTGTCCAGAGCATCCCTGAGATTAGGGTTTTTTAATAACCAACTGCTCTAAAAGTGTCCAGCTGAATGTGGCATAAGCAGTTCAAAGTCACTGTCTCCAAACATCTTCAGTCCAGACTTGCTCCTTTCCCCTGCATCTTAGGACATCCAGGCCTACTGGCTTCAGCACATCATCTCTAGAATCCATGTGCTCTTTTTATTTATGCTTTCTCTCTTTAACTCACAACGCTAACAATAACTTCCACTATAGCAACATCAGCCCCATGAGTACCCTTTCTTCTGTTAGTAAACCTCCCCTGCCTCACACCCTCAACCTTCAATATGGTCTCTACCCACTTCCTGGTGATAGTTAAAATGGAACTCTCTTGTCTTGTTCCTCCACAAATGCCCACTTGCTTACAATGCAAACTGTATGCCTTGTCTTTAAGACTGGGTCTTTCTCTGTAGAACTAGCTTACCCTTTACCTCCTGAGACCATACAATGCCAATGGCCTGGAGCTTGGATCACAGCAATTAATCTTCTTCTACAGTGTCCAGCAGTCTCCATCTCCCATAGTTGCTTCCACGCTTGCAACCTTACTGTGTTCTAACCATTCCACTCCAGCTCACTCTCTAAGAAAAAAGCCCTTTCTCATCAGGTGTGCCTAGTTACAGCTTTGCCTAGTTCTTGTAGTATCCAGTTTTGCTTTCTCTACTCCTTTCCTGCACATGATCATTGGTCATCCTCACATCCTCATGAGTCACCAGATAGTTCATGACAGGGACTGGTTTTGCAGAAATTTAAAATAGGATCTAGCATATGGAAGATACTTAGTGACTATTGACTGAATAGCTCTTAAAGGGGGAGGGGAAGAACTATTGAGTTGTTAGTCAAGAAGACTGGCTGTCAGGGATTGTCGGGCTCAGTTAAGACACTGAACTCCTCAGTGTGACTGCCAAAAGATGTAGGTAAGAGGAGGTGACTTCCGCTCTAGCCAAGCCTCAGGAAAATAAGAAATAATAGTAAGGTGGGCAGAAGTGAAGGGTACTTTGGAAAGATAAAATATACACAATTAATGTTCTGGTGACATTTGGAACAAAGCAGCCACCACTTAGCATGACAGGCACTTGGGGACTGCCTTTGCTTAGAAGCCTCTGCAATTTCGTTCTGCACTTGGCTCACAAGGTAAGTAAACGCAGACTACCAACCCTATGGATCTGCCTCTAGCTTGTTCCTATCTCCTTTAGGCATTTACAACCAGTGCCTCGGGCCGGAGAGATGGCTCACTGACTGCTCTTTCAGAGGTCCTGAGTTCAATTTCCAGCAACCAGCAATCTGTAATAGGGATCTGATGCCCTCTTCTGGTGTGTCTGAAGACAGCAACAGTGTACTCATACATAAAATAAATCTTAAAAAAAAAA
This sequence comes from Mus minutoides, assembly GCA_902729485.2. Lineage (NCBI taxonomy): Eukaryota > Metazoa > Chordata > Mammalia > Rodentia > Muridae > Mus > Mus minutoides. The sequence continues at coordinate 268,686 of LR753434.1, read as the reverse complement.
TGACTCCCTCAAGTGTCCAAGGATTGCCCTAGAAAGTCACCTTGGATTCCAGAATTTCGCAGACAAGTCTATGCAGAAAGGATCATCTTATAGAAGTGGCTAGCTTATTCCCTCAAACCATGAGGATTTCTTCAAACCATCCTATAGAACCAGCCAGTGGTCAACCAGACCTGTTTATCTAGCTTGTTTAGTTATGCACAGTTCTTGTTTCCTGGCTGATTCTTAGAGTAAAGCTACCATGACCCTTTGGATGATAGGTCACTGAACACCTTTATCTGTGCTCCCAGGGTGGCCCCCATTGGTTCTTCATCTGTTTTTGACCACCAAGCATCTCTTTAATAGGCACACCAAAATGGGTGGTTGCACCCCATCAGTTGGAATTCCTGGAGCTGAGCCTTTTTCCCCAAACTCATAACATATTCACACCCATGCCCTGTCACAGGTATCTCCCCGTGTCTGTGGGTTCTGCATCCAGAGCTCAGTGATTATAGATTAAAAATATTGCTGGACTGGGGTGGCACATCAATATTCCAGCACTTGGGAGGCAGAGGCAAGCAAATCTCTGTGAGTTCAAGGCTAGCCTGGTCTACAGTGAGGTCTAGGATTGCCAGGAGTACACTGAAGACAGAGAAACTCTGTCTGGAGAAAGCCAAACCACAAACAGAAAATGTTAATCGCATGCTAAATATAGCACGTGTACCATGAATTCATTTAATATCAAAAATAAAAGTTATAAAATGTTATATAACATGTCTATGTCTTGTAAGGCTCCATGCTGAAAGTTTTACACTAAGAAACTCTTAAATTATTTAGAATAAAAATGTAAAATGAAGGCAAAACAGAAAAATAAAAGTAGAGTAAATGTTTTTAAAAGAATATCACGGCTGGGTGTGGTGGCACACACCTGTATCTCAGATTCTTGGAGGCTGAAGCAGAAAGATCTTTGTGAACTTGAAGCCTGATGTAGATCGTGAGTTTCTGGCCAACCAGGGCTATACAATAAGACCCACCCACTCAAGCAAGTCAAAAACAAGTCACAGCACGAAACAAAGTACTTTTTAAAAGGGTACATGTATCACTGTTGTTCCCATTATTATTATATTTTATACATATGGGTATTTTGCATACATATATGTCGTGTACCACGTGTGTACCTAGTGCCCTTGGAGACCACAAGAGAGTATTGGATCTCCTGGAATTAAGGTTATAGATAGTTGTAAGTTGCCATGTATGTGCTGGGAACTGAACCTGGGTCCTTTGAAAGTACAGCCAGTGCTGTTAGCTATTGAGCCCTCTTTGTAGACCTTAAACTTAAGGCTTGGTTTTGTTTATCTAGTTTAGACTGATACATGAATACCTTTCCTTTTTAGTAAAGATAAAATGACAAGTTTCTGGTGGCTGTTGTAATCCCCTGAAAACAATTAAAATACAGGTGGGACCACTGTATCTCCTTTGAGGTTGACCGAGGGAGGGTAACATTTGAGTGCGGAACGAACACACCAGGACTCCTACACATTTCTAAAGAGGGTCAGACCTTTGTAGTCGAGAAATCTGACTCTAGTGTCAAGGTCTACAGAGTCAACACTAAGGTCATGGACTCTCCGGTCTTCTTCCGTAGTCTAAGAGGACGTTGGGGGTTTTCAGGCCACTCACTCTGTGGGTACTGGGAATTAAACCCAAGGTCCTCTGCAAAAGCAGCAAAAGTGCTCTTAACTGATTCATGGTGGCCAGATTTACAAAACTGATGCACTGAGACATTCCAACCTAAAGATGCTAGTAGAAAGCACACCAACATAATACACATGCGTGAAAATGCCATCATGAAACCTCCTACTGCATATAAATAATGCATGCTAACAAAAACAAAAGCAAAAAACAGTTACTCAATTCTGCTACTAAGATTCCATACAATCCCAAAAAGCCTCTCCCAGATCAACAAAGAAGAAAATCAAGTAGGCTCCATAGTTGGGAAACTGAGATAGCTTGGTATAAGACATTTTAACTGTCAAGACACCCCTCCAAAGCAATGGTGTTCCTTGACCCATTCCAAAAATTCCACAATCATACCACAAACTCGGACTTGCTGATTGCATGGGATGAAGCAGGTGAGAAGAGAAGTTCCAGCTGTCAGTATGGCTCTACTGCTAACCATGAGACTTGCTGTGAGCCACCATCCCTCCATGTCTCAGCATCCCAGTCCATATAAGCTACAATACGGCCTTAGAATTCACCTGGGCTATATTTTGCTCATACTGAAATCATCAACAAACAGATTCTGTGACATTACCCTATGCCATTATGTGCAGGACGCACAGATGGCAAGAAGGTGGCCCTGCTGGTTGTTGGGCAAAGAGCAAAAGAACAAACACTTTCCATAGAGGTCAAAAGAAATGCTTCCAGAATCCCCAGGTCAGCCTTGCACATCACTGCATAACCACAGGGTCTGAGAAGCAATGTCAGCTAATACAATAGCATGGGCTCAGTTAGAATTGGAGGCTTGCCCCCGAACCCCAGGGAGCCTTGAAAACTGAGAGCAAGGCGCAGCTTCAAGAACCTTCAGTCATCTATCAAGCAAGAGACTGCTGGGCTCTCCCAGATCTTTGGAACTTCTGCCAAGAATGATATCATTGTTTATAATGTCACATTTTAAGGCTTAGTGTTACTGAGCAAATACTATTATTAATTTTAACTTGGATTCACCAACAATCAGTGCACATTTCCCTTATATTTGAGAAAACACAACCAATAGTATCCTGACATCAAGAAAGGAAGACTAGACTGAATAAATTACAAGTCTATGCAATATGTATTACATCTCATTTCTGGAAATACAGGAGGATTATATGTCCCCGTTTCTCTTGGAGCATACCTGCACTTTGAACAGTGACTACACAGAAAAGACTTGTTAGATAAGTAAATGAAAGGCATTACTACAAGGAAGAAATAAAAGTGTGTCCTATTTTTGCAAACACAGAAGTGTGACATAGAAAACATACCTGTGCGTAGAATTAATGCAGCTTTGATATCACCAAGTGCTGGGATTTCAGGAAATCTACTTTTCTTCTTAGGTAAATATAATCATTGTGGGATTTCTCAACATTTACCTGTATAATTGAAAAACTAGGACTATTTCAATTTGGGAAACAAGAATGTTGGACATAAATATCTAGATTGGCAAGACGTGACTAATTAATAAGATGAATACTAGCAATTAAGGTACCACCCTTCAAAAAGCACCTTAACATTTTAATGGAATATATACAGTTTGTCTGTGGGTTTTGAACTTGTCTGTTTAACATGCTAATGAGGCTGTACGGAATAATCTGACCAAGCCTGATTTGACAGAAGCCAGTGGTAGGGAAAAAGAAGTGGTCTCCTTATTTCAGGACCCTGGGGAGTCTTTGTAAGCATGGTGGTGGATTTCTGGCTGGAGGGTCTCCTTATTTCAGGACCCTGGGGAGTCTTTGTAAGCATGGTGGTGGATTTCTGGCTGGAGGGTCTCCTTATTACAGGACCCTGGGGAGTCTTTGTAAGCGTGGTGGTGGATTTCTGGCTGGAGGGTCTCCTTATTTCAGGACCCTGGGGAGTCTTTGTNAGAGAGAAGAGTAGATAAAGAAAAATCTCATGCTCCACGCCCCAAGCTACATTTGTCTGATATTGACAGGGGGGCTTGTTATCTTCTAGGCCTTCTGAGCCTTCCTATATGACTCTGTATATAGTGAGAGCGAGAGAGAAAAGGAAAGGCCCTCTAGCACTTTGTGCTTCCCTGCTTTGCCACCCACATCTCAGCTAATGCTACTTGAGCAGGTCCTCTCTGAGAAAGGCATTGCTGTATACACAGAACGCATCTACCTCACACAACACGCAGCTTCTGTGTCACGAGGAGGGAAAATTCAGAGGAGCTGGGGACAACTCAGTAGAGTGCACTGAACACTCTAAGGCCAATCAGCTAGGTGGCCGGCTGGGTAAAGAGGCTCATCTGTTCTTTCTAGACTGCTTGTTTGAGTCAGAGTAGGCCCTGCTGTCTGAAACATCTGCTAATTAAAGGCTAGGGACAAGGAGTCTCCACAGACTTCTCTCTCGAGCAAAGCTATTGGCTTCACTGAGTGAGGTTTGGCTGCAGTTATGCACCCCCTTGGCTTGTTCTAGCTTCTCAGGCAGTCGGCTTCCATGGAGCCGCAAACCTGCCGGGACCTGGGTCATCCCAGGTGAACTGCCCGGAGCTGCTCATCTCCACTCTATCTGGGGAATGTCCTTGCCTTCTTAGAGTGGAATTGGAACACAACACAGATGCAAGCCTTCCTAGCAGCCGTATGCTTTACATTAACCCTTCTGCAGTTCATGGGCTACACACTTTAAAGGGTCCCCAGATCTGGCCTATTTATTTGCTATAAATTCGAGCAAATCACTTGATTCTCTGTTTCTCTTTAGATAATGTAGAGGAGGCTTCAGTTCAATTCTGAGTTGCCAGGACGCCGTCTTCAGGCAATTTTGATATCTCTCCCTCTTAGAATGCTCACCTAACAGTTTGACATGCTATGGCCAGATGCACACATAATTTCACTACTGTGGTAGAGCGCTTTGTCCCTCCAGCCCAGGTTCTTTGAGCCTGTAACATGGTTTTATTCCACCTTTCTGTTGGTTGTAACTAGCAGAGAAAAGGGACCCCAGAATTCATCAATAGATAACAACTACTCAAGGACAAAATGAAAGAAGACATCCTTTGCCTGCTTCAAAAGATACAGTCATAGGTGGCACACACCTACAGTCCCAGCATTTAGAAAGATGAGGCAGGAAGGCTGTCCTAAGTTCAAAGCCAGCCTGGCCTATTTAGTGAATTCAAGACTAGCCTGGGTTATATGGCAAGACTCGGGCAGAGATAGCTAAAAACAATGGTGGCTGGCAAGATGGTTTAGTGGGTAAAGGCATTTGCTGCTGAGCCTAACAACCTAAGTTCAATTCCCGGGGACTCTCAAGGTGAAAGGACAAAACCAGCTCTCCAAGGGACTCACAAGGTGAAAGGACAAAACCAGCTCTCAAACTTGTTCCTTTACTTTCACAGTGGCTCTGTGACACACACTCCTGCTCACACCCATGCAAAAGCAGTGAATTTTTGGCAATGAAATCACAGTGTGTTTTACAACAGTGAACAGCGTTTGCATGGGACACTGGAACCTGTGTCTGGTTCATCTACATGGTAGATAGCTATAACCATCTTTAAATTGCTGACTGAATTTCAGACCACCAGTCTGCTTTTACTCTTTCATCTTCTGTCACTGGTAATTTTGTGTCCCAAGAGGGCCTAATAAAGATTCAGGGAATGAAGATCTAGACTTGGAAAAAGCCAATAATGCCAGAGATGAGAGACAAGGGAAGAGTCAGGACCTAATTTCTTATTCTTGGTGCGCAGGGAAAGCCGGAACAGCCTGTCCTGGTTGCCTGTGCAAGTCACTCACTCCACACTGCCAATGTTACTGTACCCCACTGTGCCTGCAAAGATCTGCTTCCTGCTTAAACTCAGGCTCTGAAAGAATCTCTCTGTGACACTGAGAACAGCCTCAGACAGAACCAATCAAGTCCTGGCATTTCAGGTTGCCATAGCATAATATCACAAACCAAAGGGGTGTTTAAACAGCAAATATTTATTTCTCACAGCTGTGGAGGTTTGAAGGCCAAGAACAAGGTGATAACAGGCTTACTGCCTGGTAAGTGTTCACCTCTGACATACAGACAGCTCTCCTCTAGCTCAGCCCTGGCAGGACACAAAAGCCATGCAGCTTCCTTTTATTAGGTAATCAATGTCTTTTATTAGGTTATCAATGCCATTTAGCTCCTAACACCCTCATAGTGGGATAAGGATTCGAACATATGGATTTGGGGGGAAACACTTTAAGCCTATAACACCATCATGTAAGTTATACGCTGACTTGTTTTCCTTGACTTAGAAGTGGTGAGCTTCACCAAAATGTATAAGGAAGTTGTCCAAACATTTTGAATTTTTTTTTCGAGACAGGGTTTCTCTGTATAGCCTTGGCTGTCCTGGCACTCACTTTGTAGACCAGGCTGGCCTCGAACTCAGAAATCCTCCTGCCTCTGCCTCCCAAGTGCTGGGATTAAAGGCGTGTGCCATTAATTAATTAACTTGAGCTTGCTATGCAAGCATGCTATCACAAAAATGTCTCTTCATCATAGTCTGAGGCACTTGACTGAGAATAGGGGAGAGCCAGAGTACTGAAGCCTTAAACAAACGGACAATACTGCACAGATAAACCCCGCTCTCCCATCCTAAGAGTCCAAAGACCTGAGTGTTTTTATATATATATATATATATATATATATATATATATATATATATATATATATATCCACCACAAACTAACAAGTAGCTCTAGATCTAGATAGCAAGAGGGGTGGCCTTTGAGTTGACACTGGGTGAGCAATCCTGGCAATCACCCATTAGCACTACCTAGACCCTCTTTCCCCAGGTGACTCTGTGAGAGCTTTCTTAAAGGTACCTCTGAAGTCTCTAGTCATCTCTTAGTGCACCCTTTTCCTTAACTGTTAGTAGCAATTCATAACCAGTATCGTTGAAATGATTAGAAGTCACTGGCTATTTGATGGAGGGGTTTGGTTTGAAATGTCAGCGAGTTCAGATCAGTAAGAGCTGCCACACAGGGACAGCTTTCCTCTTCCTTACACTACCTGCCGACTGGCTGCCTGCGCTGTCTACAAAGGTAGATGCTATTTATCATCAGGGTTACTTTAGCTCCAAGATAGTGGGTTTATACTTCCTTCTCCTGACTACCAGGGCCATGACTCCTATCAGTATATTTGTACAACAACATGTGTTCCTTCTAACTTCCAGTCCAACCATGTGACCTGAGCCTTTGGTGTTCCAACACAAATGTGACCCAGAGCCAGCCAGTTCTCCTAATCACTAGCCTTAGCCCCAATTCTTCCCTCATTACCATTAACAGAGTCTGCCTGCCAGTTCCCACCCAAATTATACATAGTTTCTTTCCTTTTTGTTTTTCCATTTTCTTCTTCTTGTATGGTGTGCTGTTGTGAGACCATTATGGGTCCTAGCTTTTTAACCATGACTTCCCTTTATCCGCCTATCTGTCCTCAACAGAATCACAAACAAATGTCTGGCATACCTAATTTTGTTATTGGCATGGCTAATTTCTTACTTACAGACCCTTGAAGTCTAGACTGAAATCCATCACCAGGTTTGGTGGTGCAGGCTTATATTCTCAGCTACTTAGGAACCAGAGGTAGAAAGACCAGAAGTTCAAAGCTGGCTACACTAGTGTCATCTTGAGAGCAGTCTGCGCACTTCGGTGAGATCCTGTCTCAAAATCAAAACTAAGACAGTGGGGACTATATAGGCTTTAAAGATTTCTATATATGAAAATTTAAACAAGTTTTAGCATACTAAAAAACAAAACAAAACAAAACAACCTGTCCTTTCTGAGCCAGGTGGGTGGTGAGTTGGAGGCCAGTCTGGTCTGTAGATTGAGTTCCTGGACCAACAGGGCTACATAGAGAAATCCTGTCTCAAACAAACAAACAAACAAACAAACAAACAAACAAACAAGCCTGTCCTTTCTGACAAGATAAAGTATGTTCTGGGTAAGTACAGACATGAAAACCTGCTGCTATTTAGTTCATATTTACAGACCTGCATCCTGCCCCAGCAACACCGACAGTGACAGTTTCCTGACTGTTCTTGACCTGAGTTCTATCTTATTTGATTGGCTAAAACTCAGCTAAAAAAAAAAAAAGAGCTCCAAAGCTTCTGGTAACTTCCAACTGCCAATGAAAGCTCACATTCCTGACATTGGCAGTCAAAGTGTATCCATGACCCAGCCCTGGTTTACATCTGTGGGCCTCATCCTCCTCTGAAGTCACGAAGGAGAGTAAACAGAACGGAGCACCGGAGGCCATAGATTCTGTCTCTGTATCTATCTCTCTGTATCTGAATCTCTCTGTGACTATCTCTTCCATCCTCCAGTGTGTGTGTCTGTGCGTGTGCGTGTGTGACACAAGGTCCCCATCATAGCCTGTAGCTACTAAGTAGGGCAAGTTGTTCTTGAACTTTGAACTCATGGCTACCTTCCTACCATGGCATACTAGGCTCCAAGGGACATTCGGACATCATCTGCTGTACCCAATGCTCCTTCCTACCATGGCATACTAGGCTCCAAGGGACATTCGGACATCATCTGCTGTACCCAATGCTCCGAGACTTTCCCTTACTTGAACTTCTGATTTTAGAATTATGAAATAGTTCAAGTGTATAGACGATAAACAAGGGTTTGTCAAATCTAAGGTGTTGTATTTACCTCAGACATTAAATATACACGTGAGTGGAAATGTGCGCACCTTTCTTCTAGTCATCAATCTCCCTGTAAGACAGACTCAGCTGAAACCTCTTTTCCTCCCCAGCAACAGTTGCTATGTACTGAATAGGTTGCTCATTGACCACTATTTTCTCCTGAAGACATTACGAAATTATGAATAAGTATTAACATTAATGATATCAAAATGTTACGAAATTACACATCCACAAATATTCTATCCTGTAGTATATTTTAACCCCTATGTTATTCTCACTGTTCTACAGCCTCCTTCTGTCATTTAATATTATTTTTCCATTAATCATTTTATAATCTCTATTTGACTTATTTTCCCATATGACCACTTCTCACTAAGTATACCATAATTCCTTTGACCACCCTCTTGTGAATAAATGGCTTGTTTCTAGATATTTATTTTGACAAACAAATCTGAGTGGTCACATCTTTTAAGTAGATACTCAACTTGGGCTTCCTTTTTGGGGTCTAAGCCGCTCTCTTTACTGGGAGTGACTTTCTCCCTATTTGTGAATTTTATCCATCTCTGAAGGCACCTCTCTGGTGCTAGCTCACCACGTTCCCCAAAGCACGAAGCCAAAGCAGCACCTTCCTCTGTCCAGCCTCAGCAAATAGCCTGCATTTCTTCTAGTTCAATGTCCCATTTAGACACAGTCTTGTCCTCTATTCTTTTTTTTATTATATATTTTCTTCATTTACATTTCAAGTGTTATCCCATAAGTCCCCTATACCCTCCCCCTGCCCTGCTCCCCTACCCATCCACTCCCACTACTTGGCCCTGGCATTCCCCTGTACTGGGGCATATAAACATTGCTAGACCAAGGGCCTTTCTTCCCCAATAATGGCCAACTAGGCCATCTTCTAATACATATGCAGCTAGAGACATGAGCTCTGGGGGTTCTGATTAGTTCATATTGTTGTTCCATCTATATGTCCTGTATTCTTATCTGGGTGTTTCTTCTACACCCACATGAGGCTGTGATTTCTTAGAGGTAAATACTGTGTTATATGAGATTAAATCCTTTTCCTCTCGAGTGAGAACTCAGAGTGTCTGCTGAATTTACTGGACTTTTACTCTTTCGCTACTTTCTTAGGGTTTCTATTGCTGCAATGAAATACCAGGGCCAAAAAGCAACTCTAGGAGGAAAGGGTTTATTCAGCTTACACTTTCCACACTGCTGTTCATCACCAAAGGAAGTCAGGACAGGAACTCACACAGGGCAGGCTCCTGGAAGCAGGAGCTGATGCAGAGGTCATGGAGGGGTACCATTGTAAGGCTTGATCCTCCTGGCTTGCTCAGCCTGCTTTCTTATAACCCAGGACCCAGGACCACCAACCCAAAGATGCCACCACTCACATTTTCTCTAGTTGAGAAAATGCCTTACAGCTGGATCTCATGAGAGCAGTTGCTCAACTGAGGCTCCTTTCTCCCTGATGATTCTAACTCCTGTCAAATTGACAAACACACACACACACACACACACACACACACACACAAATCCACCCAGAATGGCTATTAAGTCCTGCTTTCCCACTGATAGAGATCTATCAGAGTAAGAAGTTGCTACATTCCCATGTGATCATTTGACCCTGGGGTAAGACAATTGGCTCTATTCCCAGCATTGTCTGCTGAGAGAAACCAGAGGCACTGGAAGTTTTCTGGGCTCAATAACCAGGGAGAGATTGTGCACAGCTGGGTATGCACAAAGATGAAGAAAATACCCCTTTTCTTTCTTTACTGTGAAAGCACCTAGGTTGGAAAGCATGAACCAAGAATCTTATCCGGTGATAGGGATGTGGATCAGTGTAAAGCATATACTTAGTGTGTACAAAGCCTCAGGTTCAATCCCCTATATAAGAAATAAATAGAGGCCTGTCACGAGAGGCATTGCAGATGTGGCTAATGTGTCATATGTGTGTCAGGAGGTGGCAGAGAGGAGAAAGCCTACGTTTATATTCAGTGTTCTGACTTATGAACGTCTGAATGATTAGTAGCCTATCGTTCCCTGAAAAAGAAAGCAAGCCTGAGACGACAAACAATCCCATTCCAGGCAGGTCTGAATGGGCACCCAAGATGGAGAGCAAGCTGGAGACTACAAGAACCCACCTTGGACATTTAGCCTACCTTCAGCCTCAGGTGGCAGTAAGTTGGGACAACTCTCACAAGTGGCCACTCAGGCAGCCAGTGAGGAGCAAGCTCGAGACGACCACCAGACTCACTCCACGGGGACCAGACAGGGAAATAGCCTGAAATGACCATCAGTCTGGTCCCACACAGGCTTGAGGGAGCAGATCATGCCCCAGATGAACCCTGCCTGGTGCCCTAATGTACGACCAAGGCATAACACTCCTGAGACCACTCCTGAGAGACCCCACACATTTTCAGTGTTGCAGGTAAGCTAGCCCCAAGGATATGAGCATGGGAGAGCTGGCCCTACCACTCATCTCTGGTGTGATAGCATGGATGAAGGAGAGATCTCCTCCGCCTTCACCCATCACCATCTGAGGCAAGAGAACTGGCTCTGCCTCACCAGTGCTAGCACTTGGGAGAGCAGGCCCTGCACCTCACCTGGGCAGCACAATAGAGCTGACCCTGGTGGCAGGGGTACAGGCTAACCATCCCCAAAGGCATGAATATGGGAAAGCTGGCTCCACCATTGTCTTCTGTTCTGTTGAGGATGCCCCTCATCCTGCCACCTATGGCAGGCAGGAGAGCTGACCCTGAGGTCATCTGAGTAGGAGAACTGTCCCAGCCCCTCACCTGCTGAGGCATCCAGGAGAGCAGGCCCAGGTTGAGCTGGCCCTGGTTGTAGGGGTTGCTGGTGAGCCAGCCCTAAGGGCATAAGAGCGGGAGAGCCTATAGGCTAGCCAGCTTAGATACCTCTCATGCCCAGATCCATGGCTTTGAATTGGCCCACCCCAACATCCATCCCATTAATGAACTGCTGGAATCCATAAAGAGGCTGGTCCTACAGATTCAAACCTATGGGATCTCCATGACACAGGGCAGCAACAGGGTATCCAAGCGGAGTCCCAGTGAGCTTCCAGTAGTGATAAAGTAGCAGAAACCAGAGCCCTTGTACCAGACTCATCGCAATGAACATTTGCAAGCAAAGAAGTGTGGGCAAAAGGCAAAAGTGTGGGATATACTGTGACACACTATAGCTTCCACAGGAAATGTTTATGCCTCTGTTGTGAGGGAGGTTGAAAGGGTAGAGGGAAGAGGAGGGGAGGGGGAGGTGAATGGAATAGGGATGCAGGATGTGACATTCATAAAGAACCAATAAAAAGAAAGGAAGAAAGGAAGAGAGAGGGGAAGGGAAGGGAAGGGAAGGGAAGGGAAGGGAAGAGGGGAAGGGGAAGGGGAAGGAAGAAAGGAAGGAACAGGTTGAAGGAGAGAGGAAGAGAGGGAAGAATTTTGTTTATAAACTAAAGGAAGTCAAACATTAGGCAGATTGGTTACCAAAAACTGGAGTGGGGGCCATTTTCAAGGTTGGTGGAATATTTTTTTCAGGCAATCAACTATGACCGTCATAGTGTGGAAAGGACACATGTTGAAAGAGCCTGTTTCTGCCCCTCCCTATCCCTGCAGTGCAGTTTCAGAACCCCTGGCTAGAGAGCAGGATTGTGGGAGGGGCAAAGTCATTGACGGCCTCTCCTGTGAACCTCCTCCTCACTGTCAGGGTGTGGTGGCCAGAAATCTTGCTGATTGCAGAGCAGAGATTCATGCAGAGCATACCACTTTTCTTATCACATCTAGAAAAGTGATATCAAAACTGAGTTGTGGGAATCAGTTGAAGACTGCAAAGGGTGTCGGCTTCTTCCTAATTTCGTCATAAGTACAAAGTGTTATCTTAAACGGAGTTAAGTTGACACCATTTACACTGCTCTCCTACGTTCACCATAAAACAGACTCAGCTCACAGACTTTTCTAGGTGGCTCCTCGGTCCATGTCACATGATGTATCAGGTAAAGAGTAACTGAAATAAGAGTATCTGAGCCCCCTCCTTACGTAGATGTTGATAGAAGGTCAGAAGCTTTGCAAATCCCAAGGTTATGAGGGAGTTACAATTCATACTGAAAATGATGTTTTTCTCAGCTCCCAGGAAGCCAAGCCTGCTCAGGCTCAATAATAACCTGGAAAATCCAAGTTAAAAAGAAAGAAACAAAGAAAATCACACCTCTGGGTTTTTTTGTTTTGTTTTGTTTTGTTGTTGTTTTGTTTTTATTTTATTTTTTTCTTCCAGGCTTTAGTTCAACTTTAGAAAGGGTCACAAGCATTTATCATTGCAGTCACCTGACCTGTGGTCTCAGGTGACATCTCATTAAAGCCAGTGCAGGTGCCATCTGAGTGTCTGGATTGTCTTTCTAATCAAGCTGAAATGTGGCCAACCTCAGCTTCAACCTCAGCTACCTCCCAGTGACCCTCCATGAACGTTGTCTGCGCTTTGCCACAGTGCCCAAGCCCACGGCCCTGGAAGATTTAGTGTTAGATTAAGATTACCATAGCTGCCAGGAGATAAACAAGTCCTCCTAGGCCTTCCTCAAACCTCCCCTTCTCAAGGAGCTACCCAGCCACCCTCCTAATTTAAAGCTGCTTGGCACTCCACCAGTCACCACACTCTGCCCCATAGTTTCATTTCAGGTTTACTCCTTGTAGCTTAATGTATTACTTTCCCTCTGTGTGTTCAAGTACACAAAATTTACCAACTTAACCTGTTTTCTTCTCATCCTCCTCCTCCTCTTCCTTCCTCTTCCTCCCCGCCCCGTCCTCCCCCCTCCTCCTCCTACTCCCCTTCTCCTTTCCCTCCCATTCCTTTCCTCTTTCTCCTTCTCTTCTGTCTTTTTCTCCCAACCTTGCTCCTCTATCCTCTTCCAGAGTCTCATTATTTAGCCCAGACAGCCTCAAAGCTCCCACAGAGGCTGCTAAGCCCTGATATCACAGACATGCACCTCCATTTCAGTATCCCATCTTATCCCTTCTAAGAATGTAGTTAAGCACACTCATTTGTCTAAACCACAACTCTTTCTCTCCTGCAAAACAAAGCCCAATATCTCCTGCACAGGTCTCCCTCCTCTCTTCTCTCTGCCCCCTGCCAACTATTTTTTGTTTTATGTACTCTTTTTGGAACTTCATATTCAAGGACTCAAAATCTTTTTATAAGTTACATTTCTTTTTTTATTTTCTTAGCACACTTTTTAATATATCTATGAAATAAATCCTGGAAGTTTAATTGCTAAGGCTATATGCATTTAAACTACGAAACTACGATGACTACAATTCTGTCTTCCAAAAATTATTGAGCCAATTTATAATTCAACCAACAATATTTAAAAGTAGTTTGCTGGGGGGGCTGGTGAGATAGCTCAGCGGGTAAGAGCACCCGACTGCTCTTCCAAAGGTGATAAGTTCAAATCCCAGCATCCACATGGTGGCTCACAACCATCCATAACGAGATTTGGCGCCCTCTTCTGGAGTGTCTGAAGACAGCTACAGTGTACTTACATATAATAAATAAAATAAATCTTTAAAAAAAAAAGTAGTTTGCTGGGAACATTAAGTGAGGGCAAAGGTACTTGACTCCAAACCTAATAACCTGAATTTAATCCTTAGAACCCACAGAGCACATGGAGAGATCTGATTCCCACAAAGTGGGGCCTCTGCATGCTCCTCTCCAGGACAAGTACACCCATATGTACACACACATACTCGAGAGACAGAGAGACAGAGATATGGCCACACATACACAAATTCAAAGAAAAAAAAAACCAGCTTTCTATATCCTTACCAAAGGAACATTACAGCTTTTTATTGGGATTCAATGAATTGTATTACTTATAAGTGACATTTCACTTGGCACCATGTCCCCTGGTTTCAGCCGTGTGTGTAGTATGTGTCAACACTTCTTTGAGGGTCAACATTGTGTGTGTACATCATGCTTTATCTGCATGCTCATCTGTCCCACCCTTTGGCTATTGAGAGTGAAGTTGCTGTGAATGTGGGTGTATAAATATCTTCTCAGTACTGTTCTTCCAGTCCTTTAGTGCACACATACCCTGAAATGGGATTTCTGGATAATAGTAATTTCATTTTAAATATTTTGAGAACATTTAAAATGAAATTTTACCCTGTCTTGAATAAAACAAACAAACAAACAAAAAGTCCAGCCCCATTTTCTTAAACAACAGTCATCTAAATGGATAGGAAATTAATACATTGTGTGTTATGTTTATTGTCTATTCTTCCTAGCCTCTGTGCTAGCCCAGACTACAGGTTCCCTCAGCAAAGAAACCCTGGTCTATCGTATTTACCATCACACCTTTGCCTAGAACGGTTCATAGTAAGTGCTCAGGGAATAGTCTCTGTATGAATGAATACACGGAAGCTGGGCCTGATAAAGCAAGCTTGTGATCCAGCCTGTTCAGGAGGCTGAGGCAAAAGGACTACAAGTTCAAGTACTGCCTGGGCTGCATGGTGAGCTCAAGTCAAGCCTGGATAACTTAGCAACTGTACCTCAAAAAGTAAGAAATTGGCTGGGGATAAGATGCTCATTGGTACTGCCCGACACAGGCATACACAGGCCTCCATTCAGTTCCCAGCACAAAAGCAAAACAAAACCACGAATGAACTGAATGTGTAAGAGAAAGACACAATGTTCCTTTTCGGGTTTGAATGTCCAGTCTCAGCATTTTTGTGACCATGGCATGCTGAGGTTTATACTTACAAACTACTTTATACAAGACATTTAGGACTTTGGGGGAAATTTTTTCTCTCTTTAACACAAACTTGGTGAGTTTTTAATCTGTGCATTATCTTCCCCACTATTGTTCGTGAATCTGAAGCCATGGAGTGTGGGGTTGTGCGGAGCTCACATGAAGCTGCCAGGAAAACCAGAGAGTCTGCAATTAGCAGAAAACTTGGCTGTCATGTAGTAAGGGCCTGTTGCCCACTTGATGTAACTGTAACATCTCTGCTGAGCTGTAACAAAGCTATTTCAAACTGAACGTTCTCTAAGCTTCCCCAACTATGCTTATATCCTACGCTCCTTATTTATTATTTATTTATTTATTTATTTATTTATTTATAGACAGAGTCTCCAAGAACTGAGGGCAGCCTCAAAATTCCCATGCAGCTGACAAAGGTCTTAAACTCCACCTCCTGGAGGCCTTCACCATCACATCCAGCTTTCCTGTGCTCCTACCAGAAATGGGAGATGCCTTTTCCCGTCTTTGGAACTGAGTGCCTTCTTTCTCTTCAACTGCAAACAAATTATCATTATAATTCACATACACTGAATACTCAGCCTATGCTAGGCTGAGTAGATCCATGGTATATATTAACTCTCCATTCCTTTTAACTAGATGACATAGAGCCTACTGAATTTTAGCTGTGATTTAGATAAGGGAACAAGTTAAGTCTTTTGTCCAAAACCACTCAGCGAGGACGTAGCAAAGGCAAGAGTCATCTGGCTTCCAAGTTTTCCCACTAACCTTCTGAGCTATTTCGGACACGCTTTCTGTTTCAACCTTATTTCCTGGAAAGCACTACAAAATGTCTAAGTCGGCTTCCTTCAGTTGATATGAGAACATGATTCTTACAATTCAGACCTGTCTACACCCTTCAACTCTATAGAGTTTTGGCTACTGCTGGTAATAAGAGTCAACGGCAGATTGCTTCTACAGTAGATCTAAGACTGCTGAGAGGTTAGGCTTAAGCAAAAGTTCTTGTAGCACTTGATTTTCCTGCATTTTGATGTTTTATTTTCTTCTTTAAGTAAAACATGTCAGCAAAAATTTAATTGAAGGCTGTCCTAAACAAAATATATCGTAGTTGGTACATTCATTAATATCAAGTAGGCCCATCTATTACCTATTATCATCTATTTTGTTCTTTGGAGGATGTATTGGTGTTGGAAGTAAAGTAAGCTGGAAGGCAGATGGCCCAAGCTCTGCTCCTGTCATATTAAATAAAGCTTATACTTTAAAATCTCCAACAGTGCCATCTCAAAACTGGGAAGGCTAAGAAAGGCTCAGCACCTGACTGCAGGTGTTGAGACCACTAAGGGCTCGCAAACATCTCTTCTCAGTTTCAAACTTATTCTATATCTAATCACCCATATGAAGCCAGTTCGCCATCAGATGGACATTCAAATGAGATATGTTTTAGCCAGATGTCTTGGTTTGTCCCTGTAATCCTACCCAGATAAGGCTGAGACAGGAGGACAGCAGTCTGAGGCCATCCTGAGCTCCTGAGTATGATCCTGTCTCAAGCAGAGCAAAGCAAAACAAAACTAAACAAAGATTTGGTTTGAAACCAAAAGGGCACACTATAAAGGCCCCAAGTTCCCTTTAGCAAACAAAGGAAACTGAACCCACGGAGCTGTTTGCAAGTCCAAATAGAAGCTAGGAACAGCCAAGTACTCAATGTTACCAGAAAAATTCAAGGTCAGCACTTGCAACTTCATTTCCATCAACCCAGTGCTGCCTTTCACAAAGGATTGTCCTATATTCTGAAAGGTTGTATTCATTCCTGGCTTGCTATTTAAGCCGCATGCAGAGAATCTGGTTACTTCAACACTCCCAAATAGTGTTTGGCCTTTTCCCTTCTTCCTTTGGAAAACATCGGAAAAGACCCAGAAAATTAAAAAAACAAAAACAAAAAACAAAAAACCAATGAGCTCAAAGTGCTCTCAGCTAAAGACTTTTAGATAAGCACTAACACACAGAAATATACCTTAATAGAGGGGAACATCCTCTAAATCCTACCTGATTTTTAAAAAACAAACAAACTAACTAACTAAAACACTTGGTCAAAGAAGTGCTATCTGACCTATATGGGCTTTGACTCCTCCCTTCTCCATTCCCAACACACAACTGAGTCCTTTCAAAGGGCATCTCTGTAGTTCCTGCAGCCAAATCAGACCATCTTCTAAGTGGTATTTGCTTTGCAGGGTGGGGGTGGGGGAGTGGCGATGCTGTTAGTTAAAACAACCAAAAGCAGCAACCAAAAAAAAAAAAATCAAATCTCAGGCATCCTAGGGACGGCCCAGCATGCAAGCCCCGCCCACACAGCATGCAAGCCCCGCCCACACAGCATGCAAGCCCCGCCCACACAGCATGCAAGCCCCGCCCACACAGCATGCAAGCCCCTACCTACACAGCCCAGCTGGTCAGCTGGAAATGCTTTCTAGTAAGCCCAGACTCACCTAAAACATTCCTATTGCACAACAGGTTCTGTGGGTTACAGGAACTATTGCCCGCGCACACAGCAAACAGCTTCTGTCAAGGAAATCTCATTCTCTTTCTCTTTTTTCCCCCTTTGGTTTTTCGAAACTGGGTTTCTCTGTGTAGCCCTGGCTGACCTGGAATTCACCTTGTAGACCAGGCTGGCCTTGAACTCAGAAATCTGTGTTAGGGTTAAAAGCACATGCGGCCACCTCCCAGCTGTGTCCCATTTTCTTAACACTTTGCAATTTCTTGAAAATCCATGGAACAGTGCCAACTGTGAAAGACCTACTGTGGGCAGGAAGGGAGAATTCAACCCTCACAGCCTCTAGGAAAGGTTAGCATTTGAAGTATTCACTCTCGAGTTGGAGGCGTAGTGGTACATGTGAGTTCCAGGACATCCAGAGTTACACAGAGGAAACCTGCCCCCCCCAAACAAAACAAAACAAGACAAACAAACAAACAAACAAACAAACAACAAAACCAAAAAGGAAACAAAACAACTCTTAGCTGGATCTGATTGTGCGTGCCTTTAATCCCAGCACTCTGAGAGTTCCAGGACAGCTAGCACTACGTAGAGAAGCCCTGTCTCAACATACAAACAAACGAATGTCTTTCCTGTCATCTGTATTCCAGAAAATGGTTTGGTTCCCTTGAGTGGTAAAATTTCCCCATCCTTTGATCTCGCTCTCAGAACCACTTCCGGGAAAGAGCTAACACGCAGGCCAAAGTCAGGGTTAGCAAATGGCACGCAGCTTTCACTGTTCACTTCTTCTGCTATTGCTTGGTAAGGGCTTCCCGGAGTACTGAGGGATGTCCCAGGCCTCTTCTGGACCTGGGAAGGAAAGGTACTGTGATTGAAATGTCTGCCATAGGCTCTTAAGGGAGGCCACCCTCAGGGGGGAAATGTGGCACAGAGCAGTGATGTCACACTTAAACCCACTCCACTGGCAAGAGTGACTTCTTCTCCATTGTTTTTCCCATTGAACTTTTTTTTTAAAGATTTATTTATTATTATTCATAACTACACTGTAGCTGTCTTCAGACACACCAGAAGAGGGTGTCAGATCTCATTACAGGTGGTTGTGAGCCACCATGTGGTTACTGTGATTTGAACTCCGGACCTTCAGAAGAACAGTCAGTGCTCTTACCCACTGAGCCATCTCGCCAGCCACCCCCACCACCCTTTTAACTGTTGAAATCACATCAATAATGAAAGCTATTTAAAAGTACTTTGGACAACCAATGTTTAAAGGAAACACAAGTCAAAGCTGGGGAAGGCATCTTAGCGGATACCGTTCTTGCTGAGCAAGCATGAGGGCCTGAGTTTGCATCCTCAGACCCACCTAAAATGTCAGGCCTAGTGGCGTGTACTGATAATCCCTGTGCTAGGAGGCAGAAACAAAAGGATCATTACAGGGGAGCGGGGCTTGGGGGTGGAGGTTGGAGTTGTTGGTGGCAGGGTACAAGGTAGCTGTAACTTGTTATCTGATCTAGCCAATCAATGAAATCTAGGTCCAAATTTGATCTGGTAAGTGATCTGCCACCTGATCTCAACCTCTGGCCTCTGCACATGTAGATGGGGCACACTCACATACATGGGCACACCCACATACACCACATGAACAGAGAAAAAAAGAACATGTGTGTTTCTTAGCAAGGAGCTCAACTGAGGAACTAGTTGACATATTTCATAAGGGACGTGGGTGGAATTTGTTCTCAGCCTCAAAAGCACCATAACAGAGTCTAGTCTTCTACAGTGAGGCTAGTAAGAAGGCACTAGGCAGCCCTCAGTAGTTATACACCCTCTGTGATGGGGACAAGAGAAGAAATACTGATTCAAGAATTGGCAATCGTTAGTGATCTCAATGAGGAAAGGAGGCAGAGAGAGAATGTGCTGCCTGATTGATGGAGAGAACAAGATTCTAGCTTCGGAGATCCAAGGCAGCCAAAATATCATGACCAATCAATAAATAGGATTTGCTCTCTGCTCTTTCCTGAAGCATGCAATGGACCAAGCAGATGCCTTGTGAGGGAAGAGTCATGGTTCTGTGTGAGTTTATCCACCCTCCTAGTCTTCTCTACTTCAGGTTTCAATGCTTAGGAGGGGCCTGCCAGGTCAGGTCTCTGGATGGGTAGAACTCCCCTCCCCCCTCCCGGATCTTCTTTGTTTTGTCAGCCAACTGACTCCCAGGTGGGAAGACCTTTCTGGCTTTGAAAGCAGTACACAGCAGGCTTGAGGCCCAAGGAAAGGCCAGAGAATGAAGGCAGCCATGTGACAACAGACACACAATTAGCAGTGCTACAGACAAACTGAAAAGATTCAGTGGGAAGCCAGACTGGTTTGCTCTGCCAAGACAGAAGGGCAAAGAAAAATTTATTTGAAAAGAAACCTTTTCGTTCCCTTGGTAGCAGCAGCCAGTGGAAGTCACATTTCCCACTACGTCCGTCCCTTCTCAGTGTGGATTTCTCCAACATTTCAAACTACCACAGTAAGAGTCTGACTGCTTTATCAATGCTTCTTACTCAATAGAATCCATTAATATTTCAAGCTGGTCCTGGGGGTGACACTGGAGCCTCTCATAGACATTCTGTCTGCATGTGCTTACAGAGAGACCCAGTTAGCAGCAATGGTTGGGCAACTCAATTTCTGGAAACCAATATGGCGGCACGTGTAATAGGTTTGAGGGATTACAGGCATAACAAAATAAAAAATGTTCCGTGAAGTCTCCCTCCTAACTCTACCCTACACTGCTGATGGATTCAGGAAACCACTGATACCAATTCAGTCGGCACCAGAAACTCTTTAAATCGATGTTTATGGAATTCAGTTCCAGCCCTGGAAGTTTGCTCCTGGGAAGATCCGGTCCTTTAGTGTGAGGATTAGCTACAGCAATGGTGTCTGGAAGTGACTTTATGCAGCACTTGGGAGGCAGAGGCAGGTGGATTTCTGAGTTCGAGGCCAGCCTGGTCTACAAAGTAAGTTCCAGGACAGCCAGGGCTACACAGAGAAACCCTGTCTCGAAACAAAACAAAGAAAAGAAAAGAAAAGAAAAGAAAAGAAAAGAAAAGAAAAGAAAAGAAAAGAAAAGAAAAAAGCATGACAGGCTCTGGAGCTAGGCAGCATTAGTGTGGTGTCTCTGCCATTTCTAAGCTGGGTGACCTGAGCTACTCTGTTAAGCTTGTAGACACAGATCATAACGGCACCCCATTAATGGGGCTTTTGTGAAGGTGAAAAAATTATAACGAGTCCTTTTCTTTTAAATCACATTTAACAAGATTGACAAGTGATATTTGGGGTGTACTTCAAAATGATCTGGAAGAAAAGCACATAGAAAAAACCACAAACAAACAAAAACCCTTGGCAGGCTGGGCTCAAAGTCATACACTTTTTTTTTTTTTTTTTTTTTTGGTTTTTCGAGACAGGGTTTCTCTGTATAGCCCTGGCTGTCCTGGAACTCACTTTGTAGACCAGGCTGGCCTCGAACTCAGAAATTCGCCTGCCTCTGTCTCCCGAGTGCTGGGATTAAAGGCACGCGCCACCACGCCCGGCTAAAGTCATACACCTTTAAACCCAGCACTCAGGAAGCAGAGGCAGTTCTGTGAGTTCAAGGCCAGCCTGGTTTACATAGTGAGTTCCATGTCAGCCAGGGAAAAGTAGAGACACCCTGTCTTAAACTCCCTTCCTCCCAAAAATAGAAGAAGGGAGAGGAGAAAAGGTGGAGGAGGAGGAAGAAGAGGGGAGAAGAAAGAAGAAGAAAGCAAAGGAAGGTAGAAGGAAGGAAGGAAGGAAGGAAGGAAGGAAGGAAGGAAGGAAGGAAGGAAGGAAGGAAGGGAGGAAGGAAGGAAGGAAGGAAGGAAGGAAGGAAGGAAGGAAGGAAGGGGGGAGAGAGGAAGGAAGAAAGGGAGGGAGAGAGGAAGGAAGGAAGGAAGGAAGGAAGGAAGGAAGGAAGGAAGGAAGGAAGGAAGGAAGGAAAGAAGGAAGGAAAGAAGGAAGGAAAGAAGGAAGGAAGAAAGGAAGGAAACTTGGCTCGAGTTATCCAGATTGGGTGAGAACCTTAGAGAGAAGGTTGTCACCATTCTGTCACAAAATATTTTTAATACAAATTTAAGAAAGAGAATGTAGTGCATTAAAACAGTTCAAATACAGCATACATGTGTGCTCAATAAATACTATCTGTTAGAGATCAGGGAGGGTCTCAGCGCCTTTATTCATAATTACAGAGTCATCAGGAGTTGAGCCCGCCTCTGGGCACCAATGTGAAAGCAAATGGTGGGTGGCTACACAGCAAACTTCACTGTCACTTGAGGCCACTCACGATGGCCTAAGCTTTCTGTTTGGAAGTTTGCTAACTCAACTGAATTCATTAAGTATTAATCATACTGTGTCCATACACAATCACAGAGAGCTATAGATTCACTGTGTCTTCAAACAGTAGTTACCCAAACCCAAAGCAAAGCATTTCTAAAGCAGCTCTTTGACACACAGGTCAGGTCTCTGGATGGGTAGAATTCGTCTCCCCAATCTTTGTTTTGTAAGCCAATTGGCTCCCAGATGGAAAGACCTTTCTGGCATTGAAAGCAGTACACAGCAGGCAAGAGGTCCAAGGAAAGGCCAGAGAATGAAGGCAGCCATGTGACAGCAGACACACAATTGCAGGCATATGAAATAATGGAATAAAAAATGTTCTGTGAAGTCTCCCTCCTAACCCTACCCTAGGCTGTTGATGGACTCAGGAAACCACTGATACCAATTCAGTCGGCACCAGAAACTCCTTAACTTTTGGAATGTCTTAGATAAGGTGCTTAGCTGGACAAGAAGCCCTACCCTGTAGAAATTCTAGATTGGATATTCAGGGAGCATTTAACTTAAAATTAAATCATCATTTTTAAATGCCATGTCCCATCATTATGAAAGAATTTAAAGTACCAGCCCTGGTATCAACCAACTTGGGCTCTTTTGAAAATTGGGATGACTGTTCTCTCCTCTAGTTGCTACAGGAATTGAGCAAATTAGAGAAAGTCCAAAGAAAGTTACATTGCAGCAGTCACTTAGTACTCGTTCCTGCATTGTGCCTTCATGCAGGAATGGTCATATTACAGGAATGGTCATATTATTTTCTTCTTTGGAATTCAGCTAGTACTTAAACCCAGTGGTTCTCCAAGCATACAGACATATCACATAATTACAGACAGTGTTTTCTATTTCATAAGTCAAGATTTTTATGGAGCTGCAATATCTACACAGAGTCTATTGAGTGAATGGCTGTGGTATAGTAATGGCTGCCTGTTTGTCCTCCTCTATGTAATCCCTTCTTCTGTACATGTCATGTGACAGTGTGTTTCTTATACCAAACAAAAAATTATACATAAAGTGTAAAGAGAAACACACGGCCCAATTCAAGTCTTCGAACCACTGTTATTATTATGATAATGTCAGCTGAAAAGCACTGTCAGCTTGCAAGAGTGTATGAATGTATGTGTGTATGTTTATGTGTATGCAAGTAAATGTGTATGTATGTGTGAGTATATGTGTGTGTGAATGTGTGAATATATGTGTGTGTGAATGTGTGTATGTGCGTGTGAATGTATGTATGTATGTATGTATGTATGTAAATGTATGTTTATGTGTATATGTGTGAATAAATGTGTGTATATGTGTGAATGTATGTGTATGAAAGTATGTGTGTGTGAACGTATGTGTGTGAATGTATGTGTGTGTGAATGTATGTGTGTATGAATGTGTGTGTGTGTGTGTGTGTGAATGTTTGTGTGTGAATGTGTGCGTGAAATAAGACTAGAGCACCCTTAGCAAACATTTTAGAGGTCTTTGCTTCTCTAAGAAGCTGAGGCATACTGTAAAATCATTTTCTTACTCTTACCAACAGCCATCAATTACTCCTTCTTCTTTTGTCTTCATTTATCTTTCTGCACAGCAATCCTGACTTCCCAAAATCATACTCCTTGTTAATTGTGTGGTCCTCTTCAGGAACACATTGCATCCTGGTATGCATCTTCCTCCTCTCTGCAACACTAGAACCCAGAACTATGTATTCGTTTGTTTGTTTGTTTTGCTTTTTGAGGAAGAACCTCTTGTAACCTTGAACTTGCTGTTGAGTAGGAGATGACCTTGATTCCTGTTCCTCTTGAGTCTACCTCCTAAGTGCTGGGATTACAGTGCCACTCCAGCCTTGAGCACTATTTGTATTCTTAAAATTTGATTTTATTTATTATTAGTGTGTGTGTGCTTGTATGAATTCGGTGTGTGTAAGTGTGCACTTATGCTCCTGAGGCGGTCAGAGGACAACTTCCAGTTGTTGGTTTTCTTTCTACTGGGGATCACACGTAGGTCTGTCTGATTTGCACAGCACTTTTACCTACCGAGCCATCTCACCAGGTCCCAAACAATATTTTTTAATGAATGGCTTCCTTTCCCTTTCCTTTCTCCACTCAACTGCAGAAAAGAATTTAGATCTGCAGCCTGGCTTTGTGAAGGCTCGTGTGGCTGAGCACTAACTTGCAAACACATAGAGTAAGCATGAAATGCACAGAGCATTCTAGAGGACAGTGGAAAGCAAGGCCTACTGCAGGCCTGCAGCATGCACGCCCCTCGCGTCTGCCTTCTGTACTGCCCCCGAAGCTGTCACATCATCAAGAACAACCAGATCCTCTCTCCATCCAAATGCTACCTTTTTGGAGCTGTTTTTCCTGCACTAGACTCTGAGCACAGAGATCACACTGAAGTCACCTATGCCTTAACGATGTGGCATGCAATCCTCTACCACAGACTCACAGCTCAACCCACGGAGCTTAAGTCTAATGTTTCCTTTTTTCATTCATGAGGATGGTTTCCTTAATGAGACTGGGCCTGGTGGCACAGACCTGTTATTACAGATACTTGAGAGGCTGAGGCAGAAGGATTGAAAGTTGAGGGTAAGGAGGGATATTATAAAGAAAAGGGGAAGAAGGAGAGGAGGTCAAGAGCCCTGTGAATTAGGAGAGGTGGGGGTGCAACCTGAGAAATATTAATAGCATTTCCTGAATTAATCCATACCTCTTGTGCAGAGACCGGATGAACCAAATCTTCCTGAAAGGCCACCCAGCATCCACAGCCCTGTGGAATTTGCCTACGTGGCCTTTTAATACCGTAGCCATTTAAGTATTAGCCCATAAAGAAAAATGAATTCCCCTTTCCTGGCAACTCAAGAGAATCCCACCGTTGCTTTGCTTAAAGTGCAGAGCTAGGAAAGCTAAGGTGGGACTTCTGCACTGAGTTCACTTTGCAGAACATAAATCTGGCAATGTGCGTAGCTGTGCCTTCCATTGCTGATTTCACATTACCCTCTGCTTAGAGTTTCATCAACGCTATCTTGAACAAGTCCACGACAAACAAGAAGACAGCTTTCCCCAATAAAAGGCTTCATTCCCTCACAAAACCATTGTCTGTAAGCAAAGTACATATATGAATTTCCCTTCCGTCTGCAGTCAGTTTGAAAAAACACAGCCTTCTTCTAGTTTCTCTAGCTCCTCCTGCAGCCCTCATGGATATTCTCTTGGACTAAAAAGAATTGATTCTTTTTAGACATTGGCGAAAAGACATACCCTATTATTTGTGGATACAGAATCTGTTTTCCTACTTTTTCCATATTGAATCTTTGACAACATTAGCTGAGAAGGATAAATGTCACCACCTCTGCTGCTAGCTGTACCTCAAGAGCAATAACAAAGAGCCGCTTAAATCAGTAACCCTCACCCTGGGCTCCCTCAGCTTCACAAAGGCCGGGGGAGGGGTGCAGGGACTGATTAAAATCAGGAATCAGCTTGCCTAGACTGGGAGCTACTTCATGGTTATTTAGGTTAGCTCTTCTTAAAATCTGAATTATTCTTATACCTGCTGTGTATTAAAAATCATGATTATTACTAATTTATTCATACAGAGCTCTGATACAGTATGGAATCTTCTTCACATAGAAAAACAGAGTTAGTCTGCATAGCTAAATCTTTATTGTCAACTTAAATGGATTTCAGAACCACTGGAGAGATAGATCTACATCTCTGGACATGCCTATGACAGTGGTTCCAGGAAGTTTCACCTAAGTACCCAACCTGAAATGGATATAACCATCCCATGGGCTGCCATCCCAGAGACAATTAAAAAAAGGGGGGATGGAAAGCAAGCTGAGCCCTGCCTTTATCTCCCTCTCTGCTGCTTGACTGCAGACGCGATGGGACCAGCTGCCTCATGCTCCTGATACCAGGCTTCCTGATCAGGAAGGACTGGCTGGACCCTAAATTGTGAATCAATATAAACTCTTCCCTCCTTTTTATATTCCTAATTGTGTGGGAGCTGCAAGAAAGATGAATATATGTATGCACACATGTATGTGTATTTGTGTACATGCATGTATGTTCACATGTGTGTGCACACGTATGTGCACATGTGTGTGGGTGCACATGCATGTGCACATGTGTGTTTGCACATGTGTGTGGGTGCAAATGCCTGAGTATGAACTTGCAGAAACCCAGAAGTCAATATGGAGCATTGTCTTCTATTTCTTCTCATCTTACTTTTGAACTAGGCTCTTTCATGGAACCTGAAGCTCAATGTTTTGGCTAGCCTGGCTGTCCAGCAAGACCCCAGAGATCTGCAAGTCTCTACCGCCAACCCCCAGCACTGGGATTAGAGATACACAGTGCGATGTCTGGCTTTGATGTGGGTTCTGGGGATCTGAACTCCTCAGGTCCTCATGCTTACTCAGCAAGCATGAGGCCCACTGAACAATCCCCATGGCCCTCTTCCTTCTGTCATCTATTTGGTCACAGCATTGACATGAGCTAACTAATGAAGTCTGTTAGCGCCGTAGATGTCCTGCAAGTTTACAATGCTCCCCTAGGCATAGAGAAAAGAACTAGTTTCTTTCACCTCAAAAGGCTTACCTCAACCTGATTGTCCAACTTGCTTAACTTGTGACAGAGAGCAGTTTCTTCATCTTTGGGGAAGAGTAATTTTTAATGCAATGTGAGATAATACGACATTTTAGTAAGCTATTATAAACTTCCCAATAGGTAAATAACTATTGCCCCACTATTTACTGGCAGTCTTAGCTTTGTGCACAAACCATGATATAAGAAAGACAAAGAAGAAACTGTTTGGGGGTGGTGCAGGGAGGGAGAAGGGGACCAGAAAGAAGAGGAGAGATGGGAAAGAGAGGGCAAGGAGCCCAAAAAAGTATTTTCTCCACTTGACTCTGAGGGACAGTGTTATAAAGTTATCTCTAAACTTAGCCTCTAGAGAAGCAGGATTATTTCTGCTCATTATTTTATCCACAGTGTTTACTGTAGACCCTGGCACTTGGCAGGCCCTTTAAATTTGATGGACGAGTGAGTGAATGAATATGAATGAATGAGTTTTCCTGTGGTCTCCAGACTACTGGGAAGAATGGCTCAGCCAGTCAAAGAACAACCAGATGACCTAAATTTAATCTCTGGAATCCACACCAGTGTGGTGGCGAGCATCTGTAACCTGAGCATCCCTAGAGCAAGGCAGAGGGCCAGCCAGCCTGGAGTGCAGGACCGAGCCTCTGTAACAAGGCGGAAGGTGAGAACTGACTACAGAAGGTGCTGTCTGACGTCCCCATGCATGCTGTGACACTCACACAGTTGCACTTACACACAGAAACACCAGGCCAGCCATATCTACAGCTCGAGTTCCAGTACAGCCAGGGCTACACAGAGAAACCCTGTCTTGAAAAAACATTGAGAACAGCAATAGCTTGAGTAGTGGAGGGCTCTTCTTTTTCAAGTTAGGGGAGAGCAGCAGGCCCCAGCCACCTATAATTAATTAATTAATTAATTTTCAAAGCCACAGGTCCTCAAGACATTTCCCTCCTACTTACAGCAGGAGTCTAAAGGTTAGAGACACATTAACAAATGAGTATGGAGGCAGCAGAGAACACAGCTCAGACTTCCATCTGAGCTGCCCTTTAGACAGTCACAGCCTCTCACTCTCCTTGTCTGTGAAATGGAACCAAGGATAACGCTTCCTATGTGTCAGGGCTGTTCTGAGAACTAAATGACGTGATATAAACACATCGCTGACACTAGTTGGTGCCCAGCCATGGGCAATTATTTAACAGCGAGGAAGCTAACTCTCCCAACAATCTCTTCCCTTGTAGGATCTGTTTAGTCAAAAGAGATACAAAGACGTGGCAGGCAACTCTGCAGACCTAAGTTGGGAAGAAAAACTAGGGGCCAGTGAGATGGTTTAAAAGGCAAAAATACTTTTCACCAAGCCCTGCTCCACACCCGAGGACATGAGTTCAATCTCCTAGACAGGCACGGTGTAAGGAGAGCCAGCTCCTCCCAGTCACCGCCTGACTTCAACACATGCGGCATGGTATGCATTGCCCCTCCCCTAATAAACGAATCAATTCAAAACTGTTAGAATCACTGTGACAGTGTTGTCGTCCATGTCACACAGGTTCAAGCAAAGCTCTATTGGACAAGGTTTAAAACCATTTAACTGATATACACATAGCAATAGAAAATAAGGTGAAGCTGTCAATACAAAAAGAAAAAGTCTTATAAGGCTCCAAAGCAAGCTTGCATATACTTATCACTAAAACAAAAGCCCAAAAGGAAGCAATATTTTTATTAGGTTTGTGTGTGTGTGTGTGTGTGTGTGTGTGTGTGTGTGCTGATTGTACATGTTCATGTGGTTCTGTGTGTATATGCACAGCAATGCACATGTGGCAGCCAGAGCTCACTGATTGGCTAAGCTAGCTTAGAGCTCACTGATTGCCTAGCTGAGGAGCTGCAGGGACCCACCCAACTCCATGGTTCTCCCACTCTCACCCCCCAGTACTGGGTTGACAGAGGCCACCATACCATTTCTCATGGATCCTGGGAATCAATACAAGTCTTTATTATTTCACAGCAGGCACTTTAGCAACAGACCCATCTCCCCACCCCTGTCTATTCTATTCTATTTTCTTCCTCCTCCTCTCCCCTCTCTCCCCCTTCCAAAAGAAAAAAATTTTTTTTTCTGTTTTGTTTTTTGTTTCTGTTTTGTTTGAGGCAAAGACTCACTGTGTAGCCCACACTGGGTCTGGAACTCAATATCGATCTTCTGGCTTCAGCTTCCCAAATGTTGAGATTATAGACATAAACCACCACAACTCAGGCCCTCTTACACACACACACACACACACACACACACACACTCCCACCCCACCCTGCCCATGTTATTAATCTCACAAGGCCCTTGACTTTCAGAATCATCTGAAAAGCATTCTAAAAATCTGATACCAGCCGGGCGTGGTGGCGCACGCCTTTAATCCCAGCACTCGGGAGGCAGAGGCAGGCGGATTTCTGAGTTCGAGGCCAGCCTGGTCTACAAAGTGAGTTCCAGGACAGCCAGGGCTATAAAGAGAAACCCTGTCTCGAAAAACCAAAAAAAAAAAAAAATCTGATACCTAGGCCCTACCCAGAGTTCCTCAAAGGATGGTTTGCTGTGAAGCTGGGGCACTCCCAGGTGTGTCTACTGTACAGAAGAGACAGAGTCAGTTACAGTTACAGTGGTTTCTAGCTTTCAGCTAAAAAGCCTCTCTTATTTACATCCCTGTCTATGAAGCACTGTGCCTTTTCCAGAAATGTGCCCCACTGGGGCGACCCGGTGTTAGGGTCGCCCCAATGCAGCTCAGGCTAGTGTAGACTTTACAATTCTTTTGTCTGTATCTCTGGAGTGTTAGGGTTATTGGTGTGCACCACTACACCTGCCCCTGGGTGCTTTAATATCATCTCCCTTCAGGGCAGCTAAGCCTATAGTGAGACCTAATCCTCAAGAGCTAAAATTGCCTCAAAACTAGATTACTCAGGAGAGATCTACCTGTCTAGCTTTCTCTAAGAAATGGAGCTGGAGGCAGGAGAATTGTGATGGCCTTTCTTCCTTTGAAGTGATCTAGGAGAAATGCCGATGAGCATGTCCTGGAGGGCTTGCCTGTGGGGATGTAACCGAAAGAAGACTCACCCTATGGGTTGGGTATTGTCATGCACTGGGGTTCTAGACCGAATAAAGAAGAACATAGTGAGCTGAGCAAGGGCACACGCTTCCCTCTGCTTCCAAGAC
The DNA here is from genome assembly GCA_902729485.2 of Mus minutoides. Lineage (NCBI taxonomy): Eukaryota > Metazoa > Chordata > Mammalia > Rodentia > Muridae > Mus > Mus minutoides. The sequence goes on along the minus strand of LR753434.1, from coordinate 238,959 downwards.
AGCAGAATTCTTGGCTCTCACCACCATGCTAACTGCCATGGTGAACTGTTCTCTCAAACTGTGAGTCAAATAAGCCTTCCTTTACATTGCCTTTATTATATTTCTTTTTCTTTTTGCCTCAGCAACAAGAAAAGTAGCTGAGCTGATATAAGAACATTCAGTGCAAGTCATATTAACTCTTGGCAAAAGTAATTATGTGAGAGAAGACCTTTGCTAGTACATATTCTCAAGACAGGTAGAAAGCACACACAGGAACTCTGGAGAGGCAAAGACCATGTATCCTGGCCTTCTACACTCCTGACCTTTGCTGGTTTCCAACCTACTTCTCATCAAACACTGAACACTTCATAAAATAGGATGTTTTATATTCCCCATCATTTGATTAAGCTTTCATAAAATTATTATACCACCTTCCTACTTTATCCTGGAACAGTAAAACTCACAGAGAATTGTAATGTCAACATTTACAAAACAGCCGAGGACTGAGTGACAAACTGTCATTCCTTGTCATTTAAAAAAAAGCATGGTGAACTCGAATTTAATAAAGAGGAATGTTCATCGTAAGCATGCCTCTCAGGCTGGGGCCATAGCTGGTTGGTAGGACACTCACAGCTCTCATGAGGGCCCGGGCATAATCCCCAGCACCACATGAAACAGGCACAGGGACAGCAGGGACCTCTAGTTCCAGAATTCATGGTAGAGAAAGGCGCAAAGTCATTCACAGCTACACAGTGAGTTCTAGGCTAGTCACTTCAAAATATGCTAAGCAAACGGTATGTATTTCATTAGAAGAAAAAGGGGAGTGGGGAGGGAGGGGACAGAGAGAAGGAGGGGAGAAGAAAGATGATTTTATTGAATCAGGGTAGGAGAAAAGAGCTACAGAAGAGAGTTTTATATTTTTTTTCTTTTAAATTTTCACTACCATTGTAAGGTGCAATATATAGCCATAACAGAAAAGTTCAGATTAAAAACATCTAAATTAAAAGTGAAGTACTGTAGTTGCTTTTAAACCCCATGATTTAAAACTTTAAAAACAAAAACAAAATCCCAAAGATAGTCGGAAGATAATAAATCTTTCTGGGGGTGGGTAGAAAAAAAAATCTTTCTCATTCACATATTAATTCACAAAGCTCAGCTAAAAAGAATATCATTCCCTAGGAAATAATAAATTGTCACATGAAATCAAAAGAGTTTTAATACATACCTACTAATAATTTTACAAACAAATAGATCCAGTCTCCACTGAGCAATTATTCTGTGTTAGGCAGAGAATTCAGAATTGTTTATGCCCAATCATATTTAATTTTCCTCACAAATGCATATAGTCCAACCCTATTATGATTCTCATTTTAAATCATTTCAAAGTAGATGCCACTAGAAATTGAAATTATACGGTAGCAACTGAGGTCCAAAGAGGAGAAGCAATATGTCTAAGAACACGCCTAGCTCAGTGTTGAGCCATGGTGGTGTGAAAGTGAAGAGAAAGGGGACCTACGCTCTGTTCTTTGGCTTCCATGTTCGCTGTGTGCCCTGGAATCCTAATGCGAAATCAGAAACCATTCTCTTCCATTTGCCTCTAGGCAAAGTTAAAAATCAAACTCAAAACTCAAACTCTGGAACTAAGTATGGATAGGTAAGGCTTGGGGGGTGTGGTGGTGGTGGGAATGAGAAAACCAGTCTCTAACTTTGCTGTTGACAAAGAACTGTGCAGCAAAGAGCATCGAGGTAAAATGAGACTTATTTTCACATGCCCTAATACACTATAAAGTATACTAACTAAGTGATATTCTAAGCTATTTTTCCTAAACATACTGGATATACCCAAATGAAGGTAATACTTTTATTAATTTGGGTTGTTGTTTTGTTTTGTTTTTGGAGATGGCCTCCCTATGTAGTTTGGCTTGAACTTGCTATACAGATCAGGCTAGCCTCAAACTAATAGAGACCCTCGTGTTTCTACTTCCATGATGATGGGGCTAAAGGCATATGCTACTACTCCTGGCTAATTTGGACCTAAATGGCTCCCAGTGGCTTCCACATAGAATGCTTGCCCTGTAGTATTAGGAGATGGTGGGGAAACAGTAAATGGGGGAATCCCTTTAAAAGGCCCTGGGCCCCTTTCAGCTGCCTCTGTCTCTGTCTCTGTTTCTGTCTCTGTCTCAAATTACTTACTATCATGAGGGGAGCAGCTTTGCTCTGTGATAAACTCCCAGTCCTGCCGTTCCACCCTTTCATAAACCCAAATTAATCTGGCTAAGTAGACAAAAACTTCTAAAGCAGTGGTTCTCAACTTGTGGGTCTCAGCCCCATTGGGGAAGTCACTTATGAGACATTCTGTATATCAGATATTTACATTATGAGTCAGAACAGCAGCAAAATTACAGTTAAATAGTAGCAATGAAATGATTTTATGGTCAGGTCACAACGTTAGGAACTCTATCAAAGGGTCACAGCATTAGGAAGGCTTTCCCAGGTTGTTCCTTCATGCTTCTAAGTTGATTATCTCGGGTGTTGGTTGCTATCATAAATCTGCAACTTCTGGGTAAGCACTGATGAAAGAAAGAAAGAAAGAAAGAAAGAAAGAAAGAAAGAAAGAAAGAAAGGAAGGAAGGAAGGAAGGAAGGAAGGAAGGAAGGAAGAAAGAAAGAAAGAAAGAAAGAAAGAAAGAAAGAAAGAAAGAAAGAAAGAAAGAGCGGCATGTTTACCGGAAGCCCTCCTTTGAATTGTTAAAACCTTCCAGAGAATCATCACTGTTTTCATACTTTATATTAAAACCCCAGCTCTCCAGAAACCCAAGCTGACCTCATGCTGACTTAGACTCTGCCAACTGCAGGTCTGCAGGCACTGGGACAAGCAGCAAATGTGCTGCAGAATCTGAAGGCAGGTCCAAAGCAGGTGCTCTGGGACTATTCTCAGCAATGACAGCATCACTACATTTAGTACTCAGCTTGCCAAGGGAATGCTTTTGAAGGGGAGAAATAGTCCTATGACTGTATACATACAAACATATTAATACTTGGATTAAAAAAAATGAAAGCATCAGCTGGCTTTGTGTCAAAATGAGTAAACACACTGCTTGCAATAATGATATTGCGGATCTTTCATGCAAGGGTCAGGTAGTTCAAAAGCTCTGAGTATGTGCTCTGTGCAGCCATGTGCATTCCGTTCAGATATGGCGTTTTGCAAAGAAAAGGTGCTTTTCCTGTAAATTTGCATAGTTCTTAAAGCCTTCCCTTTCCTGAAAGAAAAAGGAAGCATGAAAACAAAAGCAAAAGAAAATTTAAAAAGCAACACTAACATCCTCAACAACAAAACAAAACAACAACAACAAAAACCACACTGGGCTACCAAGTGTGGAGCACAGCTCCAGTTCTAGGGAGACAGAAGCAGGTGGATTTTTATAAATTCAAGGCCAGCCTGGTCTGCATACTGAATTTCCAGCCAGCCAGGAATACACAAAAGACCCTGTCTCAAAACAAAACAAAAAACATACCCACAAATGTTAGTTTCCAAATAGCTATAGGGGATTGGGGCTGTAGTCAGAGATAGCATGTGCTAGGCTCCGTGTTTAATCCCCTGCATTATAAAAGAAAAAAAAAAAACCCTAAATTTCTAAGTGTGTTGACACATACTTCTAATCCCAATACTTGGGAAATGGAAACAGAAGGATTAGCTATATAGTTAAGTTTGAGACCAAAGCTGGGCTACATGAGAACTTGTCCCAAAACAACAAAGTTAAAAAAACAAAAACCCTCATCTTTCTCAGGGAGTGGGCATCTCAGTGTGTGCCAGAGGATGAACCTGGCCTCATAGCCTAGAAGGAAAGATATTCTTTCCCAAACCCAGTACCTTCCAATGCAAAGAAATCACAGAGAAAAACTGTGAGTCAGTTGTCACACCCAAATAAATTACTCACCACAAATAATAGCGATATATCGTAGGTAACAAGATGCTCAACATTATTTTAACTAAATGTAACGACTTGAATACCCAAGATAAACAAAAGAGAACAGATCACGCTTAGGTCATGTTTTGAGATTTGCACTTAGACCTAGCCTCTGAGAAGCCCGGGATGGGCCGGTACAAGGGCGGATCAGCCCAGGCATGGGAGCGGACGAGGAATAACCTTAACAGGGGAATTGCCTTCTACCAGCTGCGGGAGACAAGCCTTCACTAATGCAAACACGGACTATGGGACACTCGAACTCTAAAGTTTGCCTGTGGCATGCTGTGTGCTTGTTGCCCTCCCGCGGAAGCTGTCTCTCACTGGACAAGACCAAATAGGACCTACTCTACACACACCTACATCATATGTGCTCTGCCCAAAGCACAAAAGGTAGGTATCTGTGAGTATCGGAAATCTCACTTGGTGACTATTCCTTTCACCTTAGTCTCTCCTAGTCGCACCCCCAAGCAAAGCCATTTCTTGTTCTTTTCTTTTCTTTCTTTCTTCGTTTGTTTGTTTGTTTGTTTTGAGAAAGGGTTTCTCTGTGTAGCCCTGGCTGTCCTGGAACTCACTTTGTAGACCAGGCTGGCCTCGAACTCAGAAATCCGCCTGCCTCTGCCTCCCGAGTGCTGGGATTAAAGGCATGCACCACCACGCCAGGTCAGAAATATGAGATGCAACGTAAGCAAGACAAAGTGCTCACCAGGACCAAGGGTCTCTCTAGTATCACTGGGTACCTACTCAGAAAGTTGAGGCAGTTGGCTGCTTCCTTGCTCCTGGCAACTGATTACCCTTCCATAGGTCCCCCAGTACTCCTGGACTCGCGAACCTGGTAGGTCCCCACTAGGGTTCCTCAATCTGCTGTCAAGGGAATACCCTCTTGAGGTGTCCATGGCCACTTCCACTGAAAGGACAGCATTCTCCTGGCTGAGATACTCCCAGCACTGTCCCGCCGACCACCTCCACCCCTTTGTGTTTTCCCACCGCTCGGTCCACTATAGCCCCTAAATCTGAAACCTACAGCTTTCAGCACAACTCTGCAGTGTCTCCTTGGAGAATCCCTCTCCATCTTCCTCGAGGAGAGGTTCATGCCTCTCTCACCTTACTCTTTCGGGGGGGAGTCCCCTCTCTCGGGCACCCCCTTCCGCCCTGTTCTTCCTCTACTCGGCATTCCCCTCCGGGATTTCGTTCCGCTCTGCCCTGTGGAGGGCGCACCAAGAATGCGCACAGGACTACTCCTTCTTTGCATCCTTCCTCTCCGGTTCTCTGGGCTCAGACACCCTCAGTTCACGGTCGTGACATCTACTCCAAACCCCTGCTCCCCAGGCTCCTCACCATCGCAGTCCGGATTCCCTAGCCCTTCAGGGCTCTGCAGCTCCCCAACTCCACGGTTTGGACTGTCTGCTCTGCATTCTGAAAGCCGATATTAAAACTCTAACATTGGGTCCCCAGCTCAGGCCGCTAGGTTCCGGGCTCCTGGCAATGAGGGTCTACATCCTCCCTGCAGGTCAGGTCAGGCGCTCCTCTACGCGGAGATCCTGACGTCCCCGCAGAGGCTCCCCAGAATCTCGGTGGAGACCTGCACTCTGCCCGCCCCCCACCCCCATAGTCGAGACTTACGAACACCAAGCACGGCCGAGCTCCGACAGCCCAGCTCCGACAGCCGCACTCCCGACTCCAGCTTCGGGAGAGCTCTTTCTGAGCCGCCCGGACCGCCGAGGGCTCTGCACCCGAGAGTGGCCGGGAGGAGGGGACAACCCGGATAGCGACGCCCAGCTCCGCCCTTTCCCGGCCCAGGGGAGGGCTGCCCAGCCGGGTGCACACTCAGCTGCTACAGCCACCGCAGCTGAGGAAGTTGACTGACGCTGCTTCCTTCCATCCTTCCACCCACCTTTAGACCCTTGCACCCACCCCCAGACCTCCTTAATTGCAAACCCCTCGGGGGCTTGAGACAGCCAGGGATGCGGTTTGCGCTCTGTGTTCTTTCCCAAAACCATTTCCTAAATCCCTTGGGGGGGGGGGGGGGATAAAAAACTTCATCTGCCATTTCCAATCCTGGCCTTCTTTCCTCTCATTGCTCTAGGGTGAACTCAGTATAATGGCCAGGAAATCGGGCTGTGCACCCCATGAAGGCCCTGTGGACACATTTTCACATCCCCGTGCAAGACTCATACACATCACTGGACACACATATCCTGTGCCAAGCAGACCCCTCTACCCGCCCCCACCCCATCCCCATGTAACCCCCATTCACTAAGTCTGCCCACAGTGACTGGAGTTGTTCTTCACCCACAATGCACCCTGTATGTATCATAATTTTTTTCAATCCATTTAAAAAGCAGGACCATCAGTTAACAAATTGAATTGGCTTTGCTGCTGAAAAGTTGCCTGCATCGTTCAGAAGAAAGGGAATAGAAAGGTCAGATCCCAGGAAGATGGCCTGTGTCAGCTCTCCTGTAGGAAGAAGGTCCATTTTTCCTACTGTTCTGAGACAGTTCTGGACTGAGTTTGGGCTGTTTTCATTTAAACCCACCCTGTTCCAGGGAAGAATCTAACCATGTTTTTACCATTCCCAATATTTAAAAATCTGTTATTTGGTATATCTTCAGCAAAATACCTGGAAGCAAAGAGAACTGTTCATACAGTGGGATTCTGTTCACTCCATAAATGAAGATGTCAGCCCAGAGATGTCCAGGCTGCTTTTGTATTCTGGGAAGCTGTGGCCTTCCATATTAGGAAATATTTCTTATTTTAGCCAGAGACCTCAACCATAAAGTGATACTATAAGAGGAAGGGACCCCTGCCACCCTCTGCCCCACCCCCAACATATACATTTCTACTCAGACCTAAACTAGAAACAAAATTAAAAAGTCACCAAATCTGAGAGTCTACCCTAAGGTTCACCTCAGCTGATGAGAGCCACATCAATAACAATAGAGTACATGAAGTACATCTCTGTCTGTTCTTGCAGCACCTTCCACCACAGGAGAGCTCCTTTATCTCAAAGGGAGTCTTGTGAGAAGACTAATTCCTCTGATTCTAAAACTGTGGGTTGTAATCCTGTGCTAGGGAACTGAAGGTGGGGCTGGAAAAACCCTCACAACAGTCCAAGCGTTTCCAGTGTGCAACAGCCAAGACGTAAATCAAAACATCCACTGCATAAGGAAGCTGAGGTATCTCTGGTGACTCCAGCCTCTGATGTGTAGTGCCACTTCAGGGCAGGCTTAGCACTTCAAGTGTGTGCACACATTTCCAACAACTTCTGAAACACCCCAAACATGCTTCTACCAGTTGGGGCTGTGTGTTCATATGAAAATGTGTTCCCAGGACTGATGGTTGTAAAATCAACATTTGGATATTCAGCCAGTTTAAGTCACTGTAAAAAGAAACAAGCACATGCATCTCGTTAGTGTGCAGTGTCACCTTAGTCTTTAATAAATGCTAAAGCCATATGTATGCCAAAGAACTGTCTTAAGGCAGTCTTCTTGTTTTTATTGGGGAGTGGAGGAGAGAGAGCCTCTTTCATCTGTAGGAGCGTTCACAGCTTCTTCAAGCATTTCAGGCTTGTACCCAAGCGGGCCTGGTGGCTCGGTATGTAGGGATATTCTCACTATCTCCAACAGGCACTGGGTAGTTGTAGTGTGTGACCTTGTTGATGCTGTTGACAGATCTAGTGTTTGTTGAATGGGAGCATATTATACAAAGGCCTGTGATCCTGCTCGAGCTGGTGATGGTGATGATGATGGTGAATGTATTGGCTGGTTTTATGTCTCAACTTAACACAAGCTGAAGTTATCACAGAGGAAGGTGCTCCCTTGAGGAAATGCCTCCATGAGATGCAGCTATAAGGCATATCTCAGTTAGTGATCAAGGGTGGGAGGGCCCACTGTGGATGGTGCCATCCCTTGGCTGGTGGTCCTGAGTTCTATAAGAAAGCAAGCTGAGCAAGCCAGGGGAAGCAAGCCAGTAAGTCACATCCTTCCATGCTTCATCAGCTCCTGCTTCCTGGCCTACTTGAGTTCCAGTCCTGACTTCCTTTGGTGAGGTACAGCAATGTGGAAAGTGTAAGCTGAATAAACCCTTTCCTCCTCAACTTGCTTCTTGGTCATGATGCTTGTGCAGCAATAGACACCCTGACTAAGACAATCATAGTGAGAGACATGGCCAGCACCAGCCGCTTTGCCCAGGCATTCTGAAAGAAAGTGGAGAGTCTCACAGCCATCTTGGTCTCAGAATAGGTAGCCTAAAATAAATTACTCAGTGACCCAATGCTGGTATAACACCCAGGCATTGATTTCTGGGTAAGAAACCCTGTTCATCACTGGCCTTCCGAGAACCACTCGATAATTAGCCATGTTTTCTCATCGCTCATTCATATCTCTTAAAAATGTCTTGTTGTCTGCTAGCTATCCTTCACAGTGCCAAAAGGTATTGTGCAGGCTTCTGGTGGAGGATTGCCAACAGTATTACTCAAGCTTGGAATCTATGTACAACCAAGCCAGCCAGCAAGACGACATGAGGTTACTGGTAAGATAGTAGCAAGTCTGTTAATGACATAGTCAACCACTTTCTGCTAGTATTTGGATGGTACTTCACAGGATTCATATCTGGTCCAGTGAAAAGCCTGTACCTAAGCAGGCCATAGGCCCTAGTTGTTTTGCTAAGTAGACATGTTAGTGAGGAAACTCCTACCATTGTTTTGCTAAGTAGACACAGTGAACCCTTCTAAATAACTACGTGTATAGGTCTACAGTGTTGCTGTCAGTTTTGGTTAGAGAAGCATTTCCCTTCCCACCTCCAGTGGTCAACAGGGGCCAAAGAGACTCATAACTCGCCAAAGTACTAAGACTAAGGGAGTATTGAGTGCCCAGCCACAAATGAGACAATAATACCAATTTTTTTTAAGATGCAAGGAATATCACAGAAGAAGCAGAAAGAATGTGAGAAAAAAAGGGGGAGTGAGGTGTGTCACTGATTTCTTTGAGTGACGTGGCTGTGGTACACCTGAACTCATAACTGCGATTTCTAGAATAAACTCTACATAAGATTCTACACTTCAGCATCCTGTCATGGGATCAGTGTGGTTCATGGGGCCTTATCCTCCCTGAGGATTTAAAAGCAGTTAATGGCTGATGGGGAGTGAGAGATATTTTCTTCAGTGGCGATACCACTGGAAAGGTAACTATACTCTCGTAAACAACCCTAAGGAAGCTAATTGGGCAATGGAAGAACAAAACAAAGCCTGAAAGTTGAGGGAGAGTTACTTGGTAGGAGAACTGGGGTCAACCAAAGAGAGAAGAGGACAAGAGAGAGAAGTGGAGGCTAGTGATGAATACAGATAAAATATATTACATCCATGTGTGAAAATGAACTAATGAAACCCATTATTATATAGAATTAATACATGCTAATAAAAACATTCTTTAAAAAGTTGCAGCTTCAAGAGAAGCTCTTATTTTTATCATGTGGTGATAGACTAGTGTAGGCAAGAAAATTTATTTTATTCATTTATTTATTTTTTATAACTCTGAGGAAAACAGGCCTATAGTGACCTTTCCATTCTTGTATCATAATAAAAGTGTTTGGGTCCTCCTCTGCTGGGTCATTCTGGATGACCCTTAGTATATGGAAGTTCACAGCCCAGTAGATGTCTCTGGGTGTAACATTCCCACCAGGTAATACCATGCATGCTCATCTGAGATTTTTCTAGGATCTGAACAGGCAGTGCTCACCCAGTATGAAGAGCAAATTGCTGATGCAGTCATCATTCTACCAGACACCATCTTTTTCCTTTCAAATTGCCCCTAAAAGCCATGATAGAAGCATCACAACAAAGAAGTCAATTTGCAAGTTTAGGAGCTATTTGCTTCAAAGTCTACCAAAATAATTTGACCTGTCTTGTGTTGTAAACAAACCAAACTGCCCCACTGTTTCTAGTAAAATTTCTACTTTATGCTTGTATATATGATCACTTTCCCAAGAAAGCTAAGATGCTCAAAAATGCTCAAAGAACATGTGAGATCATCCTACTGTCGCCTTGGTACATTTGCATGATGTGGGCTGGTGCTGACCTTACTGCAACACAAGATAAACTGTTAATTGTAGTCCTGGTCCATATACTGGCTCACACTGGTCTAGACCCAAGGGGTTCTTCTTACAAGACCCACTTATAAGACACACAATCAATAGAATTGTTCAAAAGCTCTGGTTACCATTGTTTTCTTAGCTCCTGGGAGGACTGAGACCCGTTCATTTTTCATTATCTTGGTGAAGAAAAGAAAAGGCTCTTTGTGTACTGGTTAAAAGCATGAGCTTGGATGTTAGCCTATCCTGAGTCTGACCTGACATGCTTTAGGGCTTCTCGGAGCCTGTGGTCAGTAACCTAAGCTCTCTGTGAGTCAGAGCCTTTATGTGTAACATGGAAACAGTCATCTCAACCTGCTTGATGTAATTATTTCTAGAATTAAATGAAAGGCACACACCATGCACTTAGCACTGTGCCTAACACATACTGAGGGCTTGATAAGAGCAGATAAATGTCAAGGGTTTGAATGAAAACATCATTTGTATTTTCTGCTGGAAGAAAAGATGTATTATTACAGTTAACCACATGGGAAGAACTCAGGGAAACTTGAAGATTAACATTAGAAAACAAAACCTGAAATCAGATCTATACATTTTTTTTGACACTGTCATTCGGGTTTCTTCATTCTGTTTTTCTCTCTTTGGATCCCTTGCAGCTAGCCAGTTGGAGAAAGCAAACCGGAAACTAATTTCACTTGCTACACATACAGAATAAAAAGACATGAAAACCAAAACTGTGCATAAAGTAGACTAAGTTTTAAAAAGAATAATGGTTTTTCTTCTGTATTGTGTCTGTTTTATCTCATTTCACAGTGGAATGGTCAGGACTCATGAGAGCTCACTTGATTTCAATCTAAAGTGGGTTATTCCTTTTCTTCTTTAAAATATGTTTCTATCTATCTATCTATCTATCTATCTATCTATCTATCTATCTATCTATAGATATAGGTATAGATATAGATATATACATACATATATGCCTATATGTATGTATGTGTACCATATGCACGCTGGTGCCTGGGGAAATCAGACTAAGATGAATTTTCTGGAATTACAGGCAGTTGTGAGCCAAACAGATGTGGATTCTGGGAATCTGGGTCTCCTGCAAGAGTAGAAAAAAATCTCTTGATGGATGAACCATCTCTCTGGGCCCTCTTTCTATTTCATAATAACAAATAATTAAAAATTTCGAGCCAGGCATGTGCCAGGCAGCTGTAATCCCAGCCCTGCAGATGCTGAAGCAGAAAGATGGGAACTTTCAGTCCAGCCTGTGCAACACAGTGAGTTCTCAATGAGATCCAGCCTCAAAAGACCATTGCTGGTTGTGTAGGTCAGTGATCACCTGCCAGCCTATCATGAACCCTGGCCCAGGTTCCATGCCCAGCACTGGAAAACAAAACAAACTGGAGCTTCCTGGGAGCAAATCAATTTGTGTAGACAAGAAAGACAAGAAGCAGACATTGCCTCTGGGTCCTCAGGAACCCTGGGCTCACCGAGAGCTAAGAAGCCTTGTTTCTGATCATGACTAGTTCCTGGTGCAAGTGTATCTGGAGGCAAGCTGCAATGATACACATGGTAAAATGACCAGAAACTTCTTTATATCGTTAACAAAATAATGTGGATTCCTGTCTTAGTCAGACTTTCTATTCCTGCACAAACATCAGGACCAAGAAACAAGTTGGGGAGGAAAGGGTTTATTCAGCTTACATTTCCACATTGCTGTTCATCACTGAAAGAAGTCAGGACTGGAACTCAAGCAGGTCAGGGAGCAGGAGCTGATGCAGAAGCCATGGAGGGATGTTCTTTACTGGCTTGCTTCCCTTGGCTTACTCAGCCTGCTCTCTTATAGAACCAAGACTACCAGCCCAGAGATGGCAGCACCCACAAGTGGACCTCACCCCTTAATCACTAATTGAGAAAATGCCTTGCAGCTGGATCTTGTGGAGTCATTTCCCCAACTGAAGCTCCTTTCTCTGTGATAACTCCAGCCTGTGTCAAGTTGACACAAAACTAGCCAATACCATTCCTAAACCCCAACACTTCATGGTAGGTGCTAATTCTAACACTTGTTCATAAACAAACCCTAAATTTAGGAAATGCACAGTGTAATCGGATCACAGGAATGTAATGATGAGGAAAGTATGGATGTGAAAGGGAGGGCTTTGCCATTATTTTTCTGCAGAAAATAACAACTCACCAGCCTTATGGTGACTGGCTCTGGCAGACAGCCATTAAGGATCCTGCCAATGCCCTCCAGCTCCTTCTAAAGCCTTTAAAGTTCCTGGAAATCATTTTCTTTTCCATTTTCTTTGCTCCTGGTTCTTAGTCTTTGTGACCTGGGAAGAACGTGGACAGTGTCCTAGCTCTTGAACAATGAGAAGCCTTCAATGAAACTGATAACAAAAGTATGCAAAAGGAAACCTTTTTTTCCCCATTCTTCCCAACTCCAGTTACAGTTCTAAAAGGCTTTTCAGAGAAGGTTGTCAGATGTAGGGCTAGAGGAGAAAAGTCATGTGATTTTATTCACAGTAGGAAAAAAATGACATTTGGCTATCTGGACTTTGCCACATACCACCTCTGTCTCCATTAGTGTGTTGAGATACCTGGGGAAGTACCTAGTTCCCTAGAGCTTACCTCATTCAGTCATCCATCACGGAAGTGCATCTGATATGGCATGGGCCACCCTCTGCCCCTCTGCTCAATGCTGTAGGTCGGAAATCCCTGAGAGGACAGTGTGTTCTGTCCATGGCTCCTTAGTTGCAACCTATCTTGGGCAGGCTTATCATGGCTTAGTTAACTTAAATCTGATAGGACTGAGAAAATGTCCATTTTGAAAAATTCCAGCAACAAATGCATTATTCATACTTGATTCTGGCCAGGCTTCTGGGTTTTAATCATCTAAAAAGAAAAAAAAATCAAAGCAACAATGACCAGTCTGATTCAGTACATGTTTACTGAGTCTGTTTTAGCTTTAGAGGACTGAGCCAGTAGCAAGCCAACAGCTAGAAATGGCTTGCCCATGTGGCCATCTGGAAGGCCTCTCAGAATAGATTTCAGAACAGGAGCTGATGAATTGTGATCTTCTGGGGGATTATTTGTATGCTCCAGGGACATAGATGTTGGCTACATTGTGGCCTTGGTCAAGGATGACATTCTGTTAAATGAGCTATAACATATTGAAGTGACCTTTCTTGTGGCTCTCACATATCATTTAGCATTTCCCTTTACATTTCTTTAGCTTTTCCACTAGGCTCTAAGCTTCTATAGATAAAGGTCTGTGTACATGGTCCTAACTGTTCTGCCTGTATGAGGCAGCACACAGCATGTGCTTAAGAAACATTTGTTGAAAAAATAAACCACACGACACCAATGCTTAGCGCATTGGGAATACACTTGGTTCAGGAGTGCATGACCATACTCTAGAACCCTTAAAAGTCATTAGGACAATCTAGAAATGGAATAAGAATACATGCCCCAGGGGTAGAAACAATAGAATCCAGAAAAAGTAACTAAGAAGAAATATGTTTTTACATCTGTCCTAGTTGGGTTTTTTTTTTTTTTCTGTTATGATAAAACACTGACACAGCTTGGGAAAGGAAGGGATTATTTGACTTATAGGTTACAGTTCATCACTGAAGAAGGCTCCAGTAGAAGCTCAAGGCAGGAACCTGGAGGCAGGAACTGAAATAGAGACCATGGAGGAATGCTGCTTATTTGATTTGTTTTCTCTAGCTTGCTCAGCTACCTTCTTTATACAATGTGGGACCAGCTGCTCAAGGGTGGCACCACCCTGATGGGTGGGATGAGACCTTTCTATCAAGTACCAATCAAGAAAATGCCTCACAGAGATGCCCACAGGCCAATTTGATGGAGGAAGTTCTTCAATTGTGACATGGAAATGTGTCAATTGGACAAAACCACCACCACCAACCAACAAACAAACAAACAAACCATAACAAAACAAAACAAAACAAAACAAAACACCATTGGGGTGGTGGAGAGAAAGAAAAAATAGAGAGGAGGAGTGAATCTGGGTTACTGCAGGATATGCTGCAGTAACTGACTAATCTTTTTTTTTTTTAAGTGTCACATTGAACTTTAAGAATTTGGAATGTCCTTAATCAAGGCAGCAATGGCACATGCCTTTGGTCCCAGCACCTGGGAGACAGAGGCAGGCAGATCTTTTGAGTTTGAGGCCAGCCTTCTCTACAGAGCAAGTTCTAGGAGAGCCAGGGCTACACAGAGGAACCAGGTCTTGAAAAACAAACAAACAAACAAACAAACAAACAAACAAACAAGAAAAGGGAATGTTCTTGATAGTTTAAACAAAAGTTTTCACTTTTATTCTCCTTCCCAAATAAATTACTGTATCAGTCTTGCAAGTGTCTGCATCAGCCTTCCCATTAACTTGGAATCTTCCAGCCCCAAAGTCATCTCAGAAGGACTTAGCAGCCCCTGCGAATGTATAGATCAAATTTTACTCTTTCTCCTTAATGTATCTGATGATGGTCTACAAACCACCCAACAGCCTGGGGATTTTGACCAGTCTTAGAATGTTGGCAATAGCAATGAGAAATGCTAGCAGGAAGCTCTAGGGGAAAGTGGTCTTTGCAACAAGACAAGATGACCAAGAACTGCATGCATTAATTGCAGTCAATTCATGAGGTGGAATGCCGAAAGCTTCAAGAATCACATAGACCACATAACAAGGAGAAAGGTGCAATCTGTCCTTCTATGATGTGTTGGTTGTTTTGTTTTTGTCACTTGACATAAGCTGGAGTCATCTGTGAGAAGGGGGCTGCAAAGAACAGCCCCCAATGTGCCCCAAGATTGGTTTTCATGTTTGATTATTGATGTGGAAGTAATCACTATGGGCAGTGCTGTCCCTGGTCAGGTGGCCCTGAGTTGCAGAAGTAATCAAAACGAGTAAACCTCGAGGAGCAAGCAACTGTCCTCTACAGCCTCTACCAATTCCTTCCTCCATGTACCTGCCTCGAGTTCTTGTTTTGACTACACTTAATGATGGAAAACAACTGTAGGCTGAAAAAAAAAAAAACCATCCCAAGTTGGGTTTGGTCAATGGTTCATTCTTGCAACAAAAAGGCGACTAATCACATGGTTAGCAGAGGAGGTGACACGGGCTTCACTAATACACATGGTTAGCAGGGGAGGTGACGTGGGAAGGTGACACAGGCTTCACTAATACACATGGTTAGCAGGGGTAGGGAAGGTGACATGGGCTTCACGTTTGTATGTATGCATAGGCACACAACCTTGCCAAAAGGAATGGTAAAGAAAGAAAAGAAAAAAGGAAGCAGATAAGAAAGTTGTATGCTCATAAAGCAATTCCAGAACTAACTTCCCTTTTCTATAATTGTAAATTTTTTTAAACTGTCCTTAATAAATACACAAGTGAATGACTATTGCTTATTGATGTGAGCCAAAGTATAGTACTGATGTTTTATAATTAGTCATAGGTTATGATAATATAAAACTACAATGAGCTAATTACAGTAATTTTGGTGGTGGTGGTGCAGGATGCTTTGTGAACACCCTGTGCTTATGAGCTCACAACAGCAACAAATAAGAACCCTCATCTTCTCTTAAACTAGATGTTAGGAGAGGCGACCTGCTAAAGGTAACCACAGGCTGTCTGCCCCATCAGCAGTCTCAGCATGGAGGGAGTGGACAGCAAGAAGTTTAGACTTGGTGTTCAGGCTTCTGGGTCTAATAGTAGAGTGTCCTTTCTCTTAGTCACTAATGGGCACAAGCAGCTCTAGTAGACATGAGCAGTCTCCTGTGCTCTCACACTCCTCGGTAACATGCAAAGAGAAGCCAGACCAGAACACAGTCATCATAAGTCACAAGCCAGTTCCCTGGAACAGTGCTTTTTGCTCTTAAACAATTTGGATATTTTAGTTTGTGAATGTTTATAATGAACCATTCTTGGAGTTGCTGCCCAGTGTGCAGTTGCTTTGTATTTTCTGGGAGCTGGTCCTATTTTCCCCATGCTAGGCTAATATCCAGCCAGAACACTTTGGCCAGCTTTGGACCAGGGCAGGGCATATGGCTGCTGTTGATTCTCAGGCACTGGTATCCTTCTCAGTTGTTAGACATTCTCAGTGTTACTTCTTTCCTGCCATTCACAGAGGATCTCAGTAGTGTCTACTTTCTTTAGTTTAAATGGTGCCAAGACACTAGACCTAGGCTATTTTTGTATAGATTTGGGGTTGGCTCACCCTTGTTTTCTGTTTCTAATAAATACCCCTTTTTAACTTTAGCCAATCCTAAAAAGTGAGTTCCTGTGTGTAACATCTCTGGCCATGCTGGAACTTGCTTTGTAAACCAGGCTAGCCTTGAACTCAGAGATCTGCTTGCCTCAGCCACCCAAGTGCTGGAATTTCAAGTGAATCTCTGATACCACAGACTTAAAAGCATTCAGAATTTTATTTAGGAAAAAAGTAAGTATTCTGGGCAGATGGGAGGAGGACACCCAGAAGCCCATGTACTACCATCATGAAAGACAGAAGAGAAGGAGAAGCAGAATGGTTTGTGCACTGTGAAGGTGGCTGAATAGAAAAGCAAAGGTGGTGAGATGCAGCCTCATGTGAGTGATGGTGGTGGCTGCTTCCAAGAAACATGTCTGGGTCTGTGTCAGTGACCAAAGACTATGGAGATGTCACTGGTCTGTGCTGCAACCTCAAGCCTGGGCTGCAGCCTCAGGCCCAGTTAATGTCTGAGGGCTGCATAGAGTTGGCCCTGCCCCTCATCAGCTTCAGCTCACGCACGCACAGATGCATGTATGCATGCGCACATGCACCACACCTCACACGGGCAATACAGTGGAGCTGGCACAGTAGAGCCATCTCCAAGGGCATGAGGGCTTGAGAGCTGCCCCTGTCACCCACAGATTGCTGCATTCCAGAGAGCTGGTCCCACCCCTTACCCAGGCATTGCTGGAGAGCTGGCCCTAGTGACCTGAGTGTGAGAGAGCTGTATCTGCTCCTTGCCAGTTGCAGACAAAAGAAGTGGTCCCAATCCTGGCCTGGGCAAAGTGGGAGAGCTGGCCCTGGCGTGCCCGTGCAGGAGCGCAGATGGACTGAACAATTCATCTACCACCCAGGCCTAGATTCAGGGCTTTGAGTTGATGTATCCCAACATCTACCCCATCATGAACTGCTGGAGCATGTGAAAAGGCCAGTCCTGCAGATTCAAAACTGCAGGATCCCCATGACACAGGGCAACAACAGGACATCTCAGAGGAGTCCCTGGCAGGATCCAGTATTGATATGTGTGGCAGAAGCCAAAAGCCTCGAACCAGACCAAAGACTCATTGCAATGAATAGTTGCTGGATGGGCAAAGGGTATACTGTGTGACGCACCATGGCATACTGCAGCTTCTGTGGTGAGATGTTATTGGTTTGTCTTCTTTGGGAAGGGGTGTTGCAAGGGCAAGGGCGGATATGGAGGGAGATGAGTGGGATCGGGATGCATGATGTGAAATTCACAAACATTTAAATGAAAAACTTTAAAATTTGTTCTGTGAATATATTGCTCAAATGTTCATGTGCGTGCAGGGTGTATGTGTGTGTGCATGTGCGTGTTTGTGTTTGTGTGTGTGTAAAGGCTGGAGGACAATCTTCAATGTTGTTTGTTTATCAGGTGCCAGATGCCTCTTTTGTCGCAAGGTCTCTCATTGTCATGAAGCTCACCTCATCCATTAGGCAAGACTGGCCAGCCAGCAGGCCTCTGGACCTGCCTGTCTCTGTCTCCCCAGTTCTGAGACAACAATCAGGTGCCATCTTTTCTTTATGTGTTTCCTAGGATCTGAATTCAGGTCCTTGTGATTAAAAGTGAAATATTTTATTGATTGAGCTACCATCTCAAAAATCCAGAATGTCTATTAATATGTCATATTTTTTTAAAGTAGAGTTCTAAGAGACATTTGAAATCACATCATTATTTGACAGAGAAGAAGCTGAAGATCAGAAGTTGTGGTGGTTTGAACATGCTTGGCCCAGGGAGGTATGGCCTTGTTGGAGTGGGTGTGTCACTGTGGGTGTAGGCTTTAAGACCCTTATTCTAGCTCCTGGAAGTCAGTCTTCTCCTGTCTGCTTTGGATGAATATGTAGAACTCTCAGCTCCACCAGCCCCATGTCTGCCTGGATGTTGCCAGGCTTCCTATGCTGATGATAATGGACTGAACCTCTGAACCTGTAAGCCAGCCCTAATTAAATGTTTCCTTTATAGAGTTGCCTTGGTCATGGTGTCTGTTCACAGCAGTAAAACTCTAAGACAGAAGTTAAGAACCTTTCTGGTGCCTCAGATGTGTTAGAATGGAGACTTGGATCTCATTTCCACCACAGTGAGCTTCCTACTCCCTTCTTCCCCCGTCAAGGTTTTCCTCTGACTCACTAACCTGCACTGTGCATGTATAGAAGATGCTCACATTATTGAATCACAGAAGAAATGTGATTTGGTGCTTTTACTATTTGCACTGATTAGTTTGACTGGTGAGAGGAGTGTGACTATGTATGCAGTCACATTGAATCAGTCCTTGATGAGTATCCAGAAGCCTTGAACTGTGGCTGACAAGCAGGGACTGGAGACATATCACGATATGGTGCTATAATTCAGTAATTATTAAATAAGAAAACATTGAACTTGCTAGCTCCCACTGGGAGGGTGGTAAGTGCTTTGCTCTGCTTCTCTCAAGCTTTCTGACCATCATCACATGGTTCCTATGCTGCATCATGACATGGCCAGCTTCTGTCTTCTCATTTCACTACAGTTTCAGCAGCCTCTTTCTGTGTCTTCTCTCTTACTCTAAATCTGGCAAAGAAAGCAGGGGAATGTAGACTGTCTTGACTGATTGATAGTGTCTTGTGTCTAAGGTTGGAGAATGACTGTTTTGTTAGCTAAGTCCCAACTAGGCTGCTGGTAGCATGCATTCTGCCAGGAACAGTGCATGCCTACTGGCTAGGTGGATGCTTGAGCAAAGCCAGGGGAAACAGACCCACAAAATGGAGGTAACCCCTGTGTTTGCCCAGTCTGATTATCTCTCACCCAAGGACTATTCTAAACATCCACACAAGACAACATGAATCCTGCCAACGCAAGGATGCTCTATTTGGACCTTACCTGAGTCATGATTTTCATTGTTACCTGTGTATATACATCATTTAAATCTTACCAGTTCCAAATTATGTATGTAAAACATACCACTTTCTTCTGAAACCATAGCTACATTTCATTAAATAGTCTTCATTTGTCCTTAAAATTATTTTAGCAAAATGACTGTTTTCTCTCACAGGCTGTATACTTCGGGGGGGGGGGGCACAATTAATTTTTTGTTTACTTCCCATAATGCTTCTGGGCTATGAGCATTTAAAACTTCATTAAAATCATGGGCATAATGACTATATAATCATAATCTAATTTAGCAAAATGCTATTAATGTCCTTATGGAATACACATCTGTTTTTGCTTGTCTCCTTTTCACTCTCCCTCCCTCACCTAATTGTGATGATAATCTTAACTCTGGCTGATGGGAAAGGAAAACGCAGAGAGTCTTACCTCTGCTGCCTTGCGAATGAAATGTCACCCAAGGTAGACCACTTCCTGTTTCCCCTGGGGTTGACAGTACCTGCTTTTTCTTGAGATCACCCTTTTAGTAAAGACCTTGTAAACCCAGCATGCCATTGGCTTACAGTACACATTTGGAAGAGATTGAAGCCAGGAACCAAGTTGTAGCCCATGAAACTTAAGAAAAGGTCTGTTGGGTGTGGCTTTGGAAATTTGCCCTTAGTGAAAGAGACAGTCATAGTCCCATCTGCTTTTCTACCCCCAACCTTGAATGCAAGTGTCATTGGTAGAGTTGAAGTTGTCTGAATAAGATTGGTTTGGCCCCTTTGGGTAGAGAAGTTGAAGTCCTTGAAGCACATGAATACCTAATACCATTGTCTACCAGAATCAAGGAGGATTGGTCCAAGGGTTGCCCCCCCTCCCCTTCCCTAAATTGTGGATACCAAAAATCATCAAATACTTACATTCCTTATACAAATAGCATAATATTTCCATATAGCCCATATCTTCCTTGGCTTGTATTATGTTAATTTGGGTCCCCAAAACTGCTCACAAGAGTGTTCACACACAAGACATTCTAAATAAAGCTGCTGACAGCTGGTTAGACTAGACAGTGGTGGAACTTTTAGGATTCCTAGCTGAGGGAGAAAGAGGAAAGAAGGACTATGATGTCAAAGTGTAAGCCAAATATACCCTTTCTCTCCATCAAGGACTTTGGTCATGGTTTTTGTCTTAGGGTTTCTGTTGCTGCAAAGGGACACCATGACCAAGACAACTCTTAACAAGAACAATATTGAATTGGGCTAGCTTACAGTTTCAGAGGTTTAATCCATTATCATCATGGTAGCATCCAGGAAGTCTTGGTATTAGAAAAGAAGCCAAGAATTCTACATCATGATCAGAAGGCAGCAGGAGAGGACTAACACTTTGACAATGGGAGTGGCACACTTCCTCCAACAAAGCCACTCCTCCTAGCAGTATCATTTCTGATGAGCCCAGCATATTCTAACCAGCACAGTGTTCACCACAAAAAGGAAAGCAAATAGAATCCATTGTTTAGATACAAACTACAATATGGAAATCTATATCGACTCAACATAGCCAGTCATCATTGCTTAGACACTAACTACAGTATGGAAATCTATATCTACTCAGTATGGCCAGTCATCATTGCCTAGACACTATCTATAGCATGTAAACCTATATCTACTCAGTACGGCCAGTCATCATTGCTTAGACACTAACTACAGTATGGAAACCTATATCTACTCAGTAAGGCCAGTCATTATGGGGGTCACTAGTAGATAGTACAAGAACAGTAAGCCACACAAACCAGTAAATGCTGAACAGAAAGAGGACCTGACAGGTGGCAAGAGGCTACAGCAGGTTATGTCGATATGCCACTCCATTCATGTGGTACGTTGGCTAGTGCTCAGTATGCAGCAAATACAAACTCTGCTTTTGAAACTCTCTGGGACTTGGGGTTTAGAGAGTTCTTTTCTCAATCTGTGGTTGGTTGGATCTGTAGATGTTGAACATTTATATTCAGAGGGTCTGACTATATCTGAATCACAGTGTTCTAACAGGACATAGAGGGAGTGGTCAGTACACATGCAGTTAACTTCTGCTCAACAGTGCAGACAGGCCACTGTGATACTGCTGCATAAAATGTTAGCTTCCAGCCCCTAATATCATAGTTTTCAGGGGAGTGGGAGTCTACACAGATTTTAACTGGCTTCTCTGCAAGACTGTAATCAGGTTGGCCATTACTGTCTTCCATCTGGAGGCTCAATGGGTAGTGCACCTGCTTCTAAGATTGCTAGCAGAATTTATTTCTTTAACGTTGTGGGACTGAAGTCCTTGCTTGGCTTGTGGCTGGTTATTGACTGGAGATGGTTATTAACTCCAGAGGCTACTCAGTCTCTTGCCAGATGGTCTTCCTGGTATGTCTACTTATATAATCAAACATGCAGGAAAAAGCTCTAGGGCACTGGTTCTCATCTGTCCTAATGCTGCGACCCTTTAATACCTCATGTTGTAGTGACCTCCAACTATAAACTTATTTCATTGCCTTTTGATAACTGTAATTTTGCTACTGTTATGAATAATTATGTAAATATCTGATATGCGGGATATCTGAGAACCCCGTGAAAGGTCCATTTGTCCCCAAAATGATCCCATCCCACAGACTGAGAACCACCATTCTAGACAGAGTCTAGAAGAAATCTCTCAATAATATGCCTCATATTAAGATGATGTAACTGGGCAATGGTGGTGTATTCCTTTAATGCCAGCACTTGGGTGACAGAGGCAGGAGAATCTCTGACTTTGAGGCCAGCCTGGTCTGCACAGTGAGTTCCAGGACAACCAGGGCTACATAGAGAAACCCTGTCTTGAAAAACAACACAAAAGATCATGTAACAGTGGAAACTGCAGTCCATCACCCTTGGGGCCATTTATGGGATAGATTCTCCATCTGCTTATGGAGAGGGGATCACACAAAGATATGAACAGGGGGAACTTAAGGTCCTGGGG